>SJXQ01003355.1:0-140282 GCA_006408695.1 Aepyceros melampus | reverse complement strand
GATAAAGGACAGAAATGGTCTGGACCTAACAGAAGCAGAAGATATTAAGAAGAGGTGGCAAGAATACACGGAAGAACTGTACAAAAAAGATCTTCATGACCCAGATAATCATGATGATGTGTTGACTAATCTAGAGCCAGACATCTTGGAATGTGAAGTCAAGTGGGCCTTAGAAAGCATCACTACGAACAAAGCTAGTGGAGGTGATGGAATTCCCGTTGAGCTGTTTCAAATCCTGAAAGATGATGCTGTGAAAGTGCTGCACTCAATTTGCCAGCAAATCTGGAAAACTCAGCAGTGGCCCAGGACTGGAAAAGGTCAGTTTTCATTCCAATCCCAAAGAAAGGCAATGCCAAAGAATGCTCAAACTACCACACAATTGCACTCATCTCACATGCTAGTAAAGTGATGCTCAAAATTCTCCAAGCCAGACTTCAGCAATACGTGAACTGTGAACTCCCTGATGTTCAAGCTGGTTTTAGAAAAGGCAGAGGAACCAGAGATCAAATTGCCAACATCCGCTGGATCATGGAAAAAGGAAGAGAGTTCCAGAAAAACTTTCTTTTTATATATCTTAAAATTGCAAAGACAAAGCCACTCCTAGATGGTCTACTAAAATTACAAACATTGTAATTCAAAAAGAATTAAAACACTAACTTTGGAGCATTTACAGGTCTTAGCATACATAATGGATTTAGAAGAAGTTAAGCCATAAATTAATTTTTGAAACATGATAATCCATCAATTTTTATTAATTACCTTGTGGCCATTAAAACATTATTTCATAGATTATTAGATTTTTGTCAGCCTAGGTACTAGGTTTTGATAGATCATAAATATATAACTCGAAATGGAATCATGGCATCTTAGACATTTTAGACTTGGAAGGAGTCTTAGATATTAGATGCTCTCATTTTCTACCTGATATGGAAACTCCATTGCTCAAGGTCTCATAATACTCAGGGCTTTCAAGCCTAATAAGACTCATATTTTAAAAAGTAGCATGACTAAATGCAAGAGAGTTTGCACTTCCTTTGACTGTTAGATTCTATTCATTTAAAAGACACGTACAAGTACAAAAGTTTAGTTTACAAGAAGCAATATATAGAAATAGACAAAGTTAGATTGTTATTCAAAGAAATTTTACAAAGTAAAATTCACATATAAGAGAATGACTGATTCCTATTACTGAATTCCACAGGTAACTAATATTTCAATCTTGTCATTCAGGTTTCAGGTTTTTGTCATCCCTCAGAGAGGGTTCCTAACCATCCTAGCTAAAGAGCGCTTTCTCTCTCACTTATCCTTCTTTATTTTCTTCCTAGTTATATCAAAAATTATATTACCCATTTTTTTCATTATCTCACTGTCTCACACTAGGATGTAAATTCCTTGAGGGTCTATGATATCTTGTTAAATATTGCATCTATGTGTACTGGAACCATTGCCTAGCATACAGGTTAGCTAAAAATGCATTTGCTTGATTGAATGAGTAAATGAAGGCTTCAATAAAGAAGTGTGATTTCATGTTGAGGGCATAATAATTGCAGTCAAAGAATTTGGTGCAGCAAGGTAAAATGACCAGTTACATGATAATGAGACACTTCGGCAGCATTGTGCACTTACCATTCGGTTCAGTTCAGTTCAGTTCAGTCGCTCAGTCATGTCCGACTCCTTGCGACCCCATGAATTGCAGCACGCCAGGCCTCCCTGTCCATCTCCAACTCCTTACCATTTCAGTAGCAACCAAGAAATTACATTTACTTTTGAACTTCAATTGAAAGTACTAGCAAATATCATTTGCAGCAAAGGCAGGCAAGTTGAAGAAATGAGAGATTAGAAGAACAAGAAGAAAAATGAAGAGGAAGAGGTGCAGGAGAAAACAGAAAAGAAAACATAAAAAGAAAAGGTTTGTGAAAGCAAAGCCCTGGGAAAAATAGCTGCAGACAACCAAACCTCTCAGTGAGAGGAGAGCTTGATGAGGTAGTGAAGCATAAATGGACAAAAGGAATCCCCTGGCAAGAGCTTTGAATTATGAAATTTGTACTTTCAGAGATTAATTTGAGCCCTTACAATGTTATTTTCAGAACTGCTCTACTATCTTTTCACCTCAAGTTTTCAGGAAATTTTGTGCTGAAACATGGACTCAATGATGCAGGAAGTTGCTAGTGTCTTGGGAACTCTATTTAGCCCTTGTGGGTGGTTTATAAACACCGAGCAAGATGCTGATGGGATGGGGGTGGAGGGCTTCTGATGCTCAGTGCTGTGTATTTTAATGCAATAGTGGTGGCTGCTAAGAGAAACAGGGCCTCTTAAAATGCTGGATTCAATTCGGAAATCTCAGCTGTGAAAAGAAGAGGTCACATAATTAACTGTGAGTTAATGGAAGGAGAACAGTGTCATGAATCATGCCAAACAGTAGATCATCTTAAAACTGCATATAAAACGGGGCTTTGAAATGCACTGCATGACTTCTTTGGCAGAGGATTTACATCTTATTTGCTTTGCTTAAGCTAATAGTAAAATTAGTTTTTATTCCATCTGTACCGGAAAGATGTTTGGTACCAAGTGAATCGGCTGGAAGGAGAGAAAGAGAAAAGGGAAGGAAGTTCTTGGAGAAGAGAAGTGACCTGGAAGCATACTGGCTGGCTGGGAAGTTCAGGCTATGGTAAAAACTTGCCACAGGGACTGGTCTAGTGCAAAACGTTTAGGGGCACAGCGAAGAATAAACCATATAAACAGTTGATGTATTAAGAACACAAGGCTTGGTAAAATCAGCATGCAGTACATACTTGTTAAGTGAATGAAACCTTTTCTCTGATTCTGGGGAAAGGGCTCCTTCAGTTCAGTTCAGTGACCTTTTCTCTGATTCTGGAGAAAGGGCTCCTTCAGTTCAGTTCAGTTCAGTCCAGTTGCTCAGTCGTGTCTGACTCTTTGCGACCCACTGAATTGCAGCACGCCAGGCCTCCCTGTCCATCACCAGCTCCCAGAGTTCACTCAGACTCACGTCCATCGAGTCAGTGATGCCATCCAGCCATCTCATCCTCTGCCGTCCCCTTCTCCTCCTGCCCCCAATCCCTCCCAGCATCAGAGTCTTTTCCAATGAGTCAACTCTTCGCATGAGGTGACCAAAGTACTGGAGTTTCAGCTTCAACATCAGTCCTTCCAATGAATATTCAGGACTGATCTCCTTCAGAATGGACTGGTTGGATCTCCTTGCAGTCCAAGGAACTCTCAAGAGTCTTCTCTAACACCACACTTCAAAAGCATCAGTTCTTCTGCACTCAGCTTTCTTCACAGTCCAACTCTCACATCCATACATGACCACTGGAAAAACCACAGCCTTGACTAGACAGACCTTTGTTGGCAAGTAATGTCTCTGCTTTTTAATATGCTATTACAGATAGCTTAATAGATAAGGTATTGTGAGTTGGAAGGAAAGGCTGAAGACTTTCCTGAAGGGTTTTCAAGAATATAAGGAACCCAAGCACATATAGACAAAAGGAGCTGAAGCACAATAAAATTAGTCTGCTGCTGCTACTAAGTTGCTTCAGTCATGTCTGACTCTGTGCGACCCCATAGATGGCAGCAGGCTCTGCCGTCCCTGGGATTCTCCAGGTAAGAACACTGGAGTGGGTTGTCATTTCCTTCTCCAATGCATGAAAGTGAAAAGTGAAAGTGAAGTTGTTCAGTCATGTCTGACTCTTAGCGACCCCATGGGCTGCAGCCTACCAGGCTCTCTGCCCACGGGATTTTCCAGGCAAGAGTACTGGAGTGGGTTGCCATTGTCTACTGCTGCTAAGTTGCTTCAATCGTGTCCGACTCTGTGCGACCCCATAGACAGCATCCCACCAGGTTCCCCTGTCCTTAGGATTCTCCAGGCAAGAATACTGGAGTGGGTTGCCAGCCATTGTCTAGTTAATGTTAAATAGCAAGAGCTTTAAAACTCTGAAATGGGTTAATAAGGTTACTTTCACTAGGATTTAAAAATAAGCTGGTGTCTCCGTGTACCCCAATGTTCATTGCGGCACTGTTTATAATAGCCAGGACATGGAAGCAACCTAGATGTCCATCAGCAGATGAATGGATAAGAAAGCTGTGGTACATATACACAATGGAGTATTACTCAGCTATTAAAAAGAATACATTTGAATCAGTTCTAATGAGGTGGATGACGCTGGAGCCGATTATACAGAGTGAAGTAAGTCAGAAAGAAAAACACCAATACAGTATACTTACACACATATATGGAATTTAGAATGATGGTAATAATAAACCTGTACGCAAGACAGCAAAAGAGACACAGATGTATAGAATGGCCTTTTGGACTCTGTGGGAGAGGGAGAGGGTGGGATGGGTTGGCAGAGTGGCAGTGTAACATGTGTGATATCATAAGTGAAAAAATTAAAAAAAAAAAAAAGCTGGTGTCTCATCTGTGACTGGTGGTTGAAGTGCAACACACCAAGGACAGACCATGTGGTCAGCCTCCTTAAGTGTGCCTTAGAGCCTTATAATCTCTAAACACTTAGAATTCATTATCACTTCTACTTATTTACTTCAAAATAACAACTGACACTTTGCAATTTACAAAGTGCTTTCACACATAGCCTCTCATTTAATTCTCACAACAACCTCCTACTATATTATCCATATTTTCAGGAGTAAATAAGAAAACTGAAACTAGAACTAGTTCTTAATCTAAATGTGATGCTCTTTTCCAAACATCTCATCTACCTCCCACTTCCATGTTGTTAGCTGGAGACCTGATGAATTCACCATCTTCTGCTTCAAACCTGCTTCTTCTCCTCCATTTCTTGGTTAATGGAATCCCTTTCTACCCCATTGTCTGAGTCAGAGGTGTAGGAGTCACAATAGACCCTTTCTTTCTCCTGCCTCTGATCAATCTCAAATCTTGTTTATGTTTAGCTCCTAAATATATCTCAAAATATTGCCTTCTCTCCACCTCACACCACCGTGTTAGTTTAAGTCTTCACCACCATTTACCTGAATTACAAAAGTAATTTTCCACCTAGATTTTATCCTTTCAGCATCACCTCCTGAAGTCTAACGTGGGACCAGAGAGAAGAGTTTAAAAGTAGGAGTGTAAAATAGGGAGATTCCCAGGGAAATCCTTGGTCTTGAGCTCTTCACACTCCTTGTCTCCTACTGCAGTTTTTCCTGGCTTTCAGCATTTTGTTGCCAGAGCCCTACACCACTGAAAGTGATATTTGGTGTACTGTTGAAAGAATACACTGATACCCATGATGTTCTGTACTGGACAATCCATAAGACCAACCCATATCATGTGCTCTTCCAAACCTTCCAAAGAGTTGAGAAGGGAGTTTCCGTTATTTGAGGTCTGAAATGTTCTTGCCAGAATACTAGGCCTGGGACTTCCCTGGTGGTCCAGTGGTTAATAATCTGCCTTCCAAAGCAGGGGACTTGGCTTCAATCCCTGGTTGGGGAACGAAGATCCCACGTGCCACAGGGCAAATAAGTCTGCGTGTTGCATCCTGCAGTGAAGAGCCCGGGTGTCACAGGGAAGACCCAGAGCAGCCAGAAAAAAAAAGCACTGGGCCTGAAACTTATGAGCCCAGGTAGCATAAATGATCATCAGAGCAATAATTATTTTAGTCTACCCAAGGCAATAATATTCATGAAATCAGAAGTTTGATGGGCTAGTTATGCTTCTCCCCAATATACATCAAAAACCACATATAACTATTAATGATTTTTTAAATGTTTATTATCTAAAATTATCTCCAAATATCAGTAATAAACCTACTACACTTTTGGAGATTTCTCAGTGTGAAATAAATGACTGTCTATGCTTAGACCTCTATGCTCACTTTGTAGCTTCATCTGTAGGGTGATTGTAGGATGTACTATAATTTATCACACAAACCAGCATACTTTTGAGGGTGAAATAATGATCACAAATTAACTTTCTTGGAACATGCGGTATAAAACTGTACCACACAGGGGCCTCGTAATTCAACACTCTGTAATGGCCTATATGGGAATAGAATCTAAAGAAGAGTGGATAAATGTATTTATATAACACTTTGGTTTACACCTGAAACTAACACAACATTGTAAATCAGTTATTGCCCCAATAAAAATTAAAAAGCAAACACAAACAAAACAAAAAACTACCATCTCAGGAAAATTTAGGCATATAGTCACCTCATTCTTCTACTCACCCCCTAATTTCTCTTTTATGCTCTCAAATATTTTCAGGTTTTTCTATCTATTAAGCGATTTAAACCCTCTGAATTTTTGTGAGTTCTGTTCCTTTAGCCTAGAAACCCTTTCTCCCTTTTCTTCTGATACCTAACTCAGGCATCAGCTTCTCCAGGAAGTCTTCCCAGATTTCAGACCAGACAACAAGATTGTTCCTAGTATTTCTGAGAACATACTTTTTATCTCATCTTCACATTAAGGCACTCTCTAGAACAGGTGTCACACCTTACTGACTTTGTTCCCGGCAGCACATACATACACCTTCAAGGCATACACAGTGACACACATATGACTCACTACTGACAACCCGTGGAGGGACCTTGCTGTCCTCCTGTGGGTAAGCTGAAGTTAACCTTAGCCTGTCTGCTGATGCTGGCACTACATCAGAGTACTGCTCTGAAAACAGGTGCTTGTCTCCCCTCTCTTTTCTATGTTTACCTTCATCTTTGGTGCAGAAGCAGAATATCACAGTGCTTAGGACATTGCTTACGGATTAGACAGAACTGGCTTAGAATTCTTGCTCTGTATTTACTAGCTTTGTGACTTTAGGCATTCAACTTTCCTAAAACTCAAGTTTTAAAACTCACTTCATGGGAATATTACAGTGATTAAGTGCTTTGTTGCATCTGAAAGGATGACATTACTTTGCCAACAAAGGTCCATCTAGTCAAAGCTATGGTTTTTCCAGTAGTCCTGTATGGATGTGAGAGTTGGACTATAAAGAAAGCTGAGTGCTGAAGAATTAATGCTTTTGGACTGTGGTGTTGGGAAGACTCTTGAGAGTCCCTTGGACTGCAAGGAGATCCAACCAGTCAATCCTAAAGGAAATCAGTCCTGAATATCCACTGGAAGGATTGATGCTGAAGCTGAAACTCCAATACTTTGGCCACCTGATGCAAAGAACTAACCCATTTGAAAAGACTCTAATGCTGGGAAAGATTGAAGGTGGGAGGAGAAGAGGATGACAGAGAATGAGATGGTTGGATGGCATCATGGACTCTATGGACATGAGTTTGGGTAAGCTCTGGGAGGTGGTGATGGACACAGAAGCCTGATGTGCTGCAGTCCATGGGGTTGCAGAGTAGGACAAGACTGAGCGACTGAACTAAACTGAACTGAACTGAAAAGGATGACTACAGTGCCTGGCATGCAGTATGTGCTGAATAAAATGTTACTAAAAAGAGCCATGGGTGGATGTGATGAGAATGTAGAGAAATTAATATCTTTCTTCTGTTGGCTCATTAAGGAACCTTGGATTTTCAAGTCCAATTGCTTGAATCAAAGTCCATATGCAAAGTACCATCCACAAGCTCTGAAGAAGTATAGAATGAACACAGAGAATTAAGACCTTACTTTAGGGAGCACATGTTTCCTAACATATAAAAATGAAGAGTTTAAAAAGATTAACTTTTTTCTCTCACAGTATAGCACTGAGATAATCAGCTGCTCGAGGTCTATTTGTAGCTCTTGGTGCCACATCTTCTGTGTACTCAGAAACAGATTACTAAGTCCCTAATGCCGTCTCCTCCAGCCCATGGACAACCTGAGTAATTAATCAATCATGCAACAACTAATTAATTGGTTAACCAGAGATCTGTTGTTTTGTTGCTAAGTCATGTCCAACGCTTTTAGACTCTCCAGACTTTAGCCTTCCAGGTTCTTCTGTCCATGGGATTTCTAGGCAAGAGTGCTGGCATGAGTTGCCATTTCTTTCTCCAGGGGATCTTCCAGATCCAGGGATCAAACCCACACCTTCTGCACTGGCAGTCAGATTCCTTACCACTGAGCCACAGGGAAGTCCTAGCCAGAGAACTGTGGTTTTTTTCTAAGTCACTAGGTTAAGGTTAAGGTGAAGTCACTCAGTCATGTCCGACTCTTTGCGACCACATGGACTGTAGCCCACCAGGCTCCTCAGTCACTAAGTCATCTCCAACTCTCTGTGACCCCATGAACTACAGCATGCCAGGCTCCCCTGTCCTTCACTGTCTCCTGGAGTTTGCTCAGATTTATGTCCATTGAGTCAGAGTTACTGCATGCCTTTTACGTGACTCCTGTGATGGTCCTATTTTGTGTTAGGCATTGTGTAATATGTAATAGGGATAAAATGATGATAATGTAGGTATGTGGTCTTAGGAGCTCAACTGAGTCAGACAAAGCTTTAATTATATAAGCTCCCTACATGTGGCCATTAGATTCCCGACAAAGCCCAGGTGCTGAAGGTGCGTGGAGGAGTGGTACCTAATCTCCACAGGAGTGGGGATGGTCTATCAATAACAGCTTCTGTTCTGTTTCAGGAAGTTTTTCTTTGGTAGGGCTTACTTGCCATAGATGATCTAATCACCCAATGATGAATTGCACGGGGCAAGAGCAAAGGCCTTTTTCTCTGGGTCCTTTGACCTCCTCATTGTAATGAGGCTAAGAGGGAGTTGACAATTCCCATGCCTGCCTTCAGGGATTCAGCAAGGCTCCCTGCAACTACTCCCCAGTCCTCAATGCTGGAAATGGAGAGAATTGGGTATAGCAGGCAGGGAGGTAGTTTAATGAGGAGATTTTTTCAATGCTAGATAAAAACACAGATAGGAACCAACAGAGTGGAAGAAATCTGAGCTTAAGAGGCAACAGGAAGGAGAGAATGACAGGTTCTGATGACACCAAAGTTTCAGCTTGAGTGACCTGATGATGATGAAGTAAAGGAATCATAGGAGAAAGCTCTAGTGGGAATTTTATCCTGTTTTTATAGGATATGATTTTTAACAAGAACTAACCTTTCTGACTATAAATGGCAGTTGCCTTCTGCTCAGTATTATTGCATTTCTTCAGATTCCAAACAAAATGAAACCTGTCACATGTGTCCTGGTACTACCTAAACAAACTCAGGACAGAGTACATTTGAACAATTAGGGACAGTACAGGGGCTTCCCAGGTAATGCCGGTGGTAAAGAACCCGCATGGAGTCATAAGAGACACAAGGTTTGATCCCTGGGGAGGGAAGATCTCTTGGAGCAGAGCATGGCGACCCACTCCAGTATTTTTGCCTGGAGAATCCCATGGACAGAGGAGCCTGGTGGGATACAGTCCATACGGTTGCAAGAGTCAGACACAACTGAAGAGCGTTAGCATACACACACACACACACACACACACACACACACAAAATACAATTCCAGTGTGTGTGCAGCTCTGGTCGAGCTCTGCCAATTGTTAGCTAAAGATTTCCAGTAATTAATCAGCCGTTTTTTACGTCTCTATAGACATGTGTTTTTTAAAAATAATAGTGATGAAGACTGGTGGCTGCTCACAAATACTTGGCTGCCATCCTGGACCAGCTTGGTGGGATGCGCATCCTTGCAATGTTCCTTTAACAATCCCACTGCTGACTACTTAAAACCAACCTTGTCACATTGGCATACAGTGCAGAGATCATATCTAATTAAACTGTTCTAGTCTGGCATAATTAGTAAAATGTCTGAACTGTGGGCTCTTCTAAAACAATTATGAACATCATGATGCTTGCTCTGTGTTGTGTTAGAAATTATGCCAACTGACGTGTTGCTGGACAGCTGTCCTGCCCTAACACAGAAGTAAAAAAAACATTTATGGCTATTAAGTCAAAGCTGCAGCATGAGCATTTAGCTGATCACAAGGTTAGTATGGAAATGGGTGCCTCTTTAAATGGTTAAGGGGCTTCCCTCATGGCTAAGCAGGAAAGAATCCACCTGGTAATACAGAATACTTGGGTTCAGTCCCTGGGTCTGGAAGATACCCTAGAAGAGGACATGGCAACCCACTCCAGGACTCCAGGAAAATCCCATGGATAGAGGAGCCTGGAGGGCAAGTTCATGGGGTTGCAAAAGAGTTGGATATAACTGAGCCACCAAGCAACAAAAAGTGGTTAAAGATTTTGTTCTGTGATGTAGTCAAGCATCCTCTTTGAAAACTCCCTTACACTTCATTGTTCTGAAGCACACTCCTTTCATCTCTATTAGTACAAAATTAAGTTGTAGGCCATCTCTCAACTTAATTTAGGTCTAATCTAGGTCTTGAGAGACATAACCGAAACTATATGTCCCAAGTTCCTGACCTCATACAACTTTCAGTTATTTTGGTGAATGGGATAGTGAGATAGGAGATTTATTCTAACAGTACATTTTTATATCACAAAGTGCTATGTGTGCAAGCTAAATCACTTCAGTCGTGTCCAACTCTTTGTGACCCTATGGACTATAGCCCACCAGGCTCCTCTGTCTATGGGATTCTCCAGGCAAGAATACTGGAGTGGGTTGCCATGCTCTCTTCCAGGGGATCTCCCTGACCCAGGGATTGAACCCTTGTCTCTTATGTCTCCTGCATTGGCAGACGTGTTCTTTATCACTAGCGCCATCTGGGAAGTCCATCACAAAGTGCAATAAACACACTAAATAGGGAGTGAGAATAAAATATTTCTGGGGAGATGGGGGCTACTTTAGAGTATTAGGGGAGCTCTTAAAGTTTATGTTACTTGGTTTAAAATCTTCGTGATGACAGAAAGACAGTCAAACTAATTTGTGGGAGGAAGAGGACAACGCAGAGGAGAGAACATGTGCAAAGACCTTGAGACATGATGGAAAATAATGTGTTCAAGGAACAGAAAGAAGGCTTGTGTAGCCAGAATATATTAAATGGGAGAGCAGGGCGAGGAGATGAGGTCAGCAGAAGAGTAAGCCTTCCCTGATACCTTTGCCACAGAAAGACAGCGGATGTTAGGTACCATGGGTGTTGTGCTTTAATGTAAGGGTGAGATCACTCTGGCTACAGTGCAGAGCATTGGATTTGGGAGACACAAAGGAAATAGGAAATCAAGAGCTAATGCATTAGTCAAGCAAGAGCTAAGTGAAGCTTTAGAAGTTTGAGCTGGAGAGAAGTAATTAGGTTGGGATAAATGTTGACAGACAGATCTTCCCAGGTGTAGCTAGTGGTAAAGAACCCACCTGCCAATGCAGAAGATATGAGAGACAAGGGTTTGATCCCTGGGTCAGAAAGATTCCCTGGAGGAAGGCATGGCAGCCCACTTCAATATTCTTGCCTGGGGAATTCCATGGACAGAGGAGCCTGGTGGGCTATAGTCCATAGGATCTCAAAGAGTTGGACACAACTGAGGTGATTTAGCATGCAAGTGTTGATAGACAGGCCTACAATATTTGCTGAAGGACTGAATGAAGGTTATATTGAAAAGAGTAAAAACATAGAAGGCAATTAGGGTTTTAGCTTGAACAGCTTCCTGGATGGTGTTGCCATTCAGTGGAATGTGAACCACTGGGAAAAGAGCAAGTTTGAGAGAGAAAATCAAGAGCTTAGTTTCAGACATTAAATTTAGAGCAGTTTATTTTTTAGACATCCAAATAGATCTATCTCATAGGTAGTCATAAAGCTATGTCCATTATTCATGGCAGGGTCAGGACTGGAAATGTAGACTTGGAAGTCATGAGAATAGCAAAGAGATGAGGGGTCAGTAGACTGACTGCTGGACTGGGAGGACCAGAATAAGAAAGCTGGAATGGTAGAAGGAGTATTCTGAGGGAAGGATGAATTGGGAGTTTGTGTGTGTTATTGGTGGGACTGGGGGCTTCCCTGGTGGTTTAAATGATAAAGAATCTGCCTGTAATGCAGGAGACCTGGATTCGATCTCTGGGTCAGGAAGATTCCCCGGAGAAGGGAATGACTATCCACTCCAGCAGTCTTGCTTGGAAAACCCCATGGATAGAGGAGTCTGGAGGGCTGATGGGATTGATGCCTAAATTAGGATCTCAGGAAGGTCTGAAAGTAGAGGGTAGAGGATAATATATCAAGGAATAATGGCTGGTCCTCGCTATGGATGTGAAGTCACTTACAATGACTGCAAAACAGAGGTGGAGCTGAAGACAGAGGCTCAGATGCTATAGCTGTCGTAATTGAGGAGAAGGGACTGTGGTGTTCATGGATGGAAACAACCAGGAAAGAGGGCAAGAATCACATTTTGAAGATTTGCACTTTAAGGGCTCTTGAAGGAAGGAGAATAACAGCTAGAATTGAAGTGACTTACCAATCCTTGTACTGATCACTGTGGCCAGTGAGACAGATGCTCTGATCTGACCTTATGTCGTGTGCTCATGGATGGAAAAGGAGGGGATGAATGGGGGTTCTCTGTCACCTTCACCTTAGCCACATGCATTGAAAGGGAAGGAATTGATTGCCTAAAGGAAATTAGGGTATGTAAGGATATGCACTACCGTACATAAAATAGATAAACAAGCATTTACTGTATAGCACAGGGAACTGTATTCAATGTCTTATAATAAACAATAATGGAAAGTAATTGAAAAAAGCATATAGATGCATATATGTATGACTGTAACTGAATCATTTGGCTGTACACCTGATATGAACACACTATTGTAAATAAACTATACTGAAATTAACAAAAAGCTATGTTCATATAAAACAGATAGTAACCATGTTTAGTGAGTGTTTTCTGTTTGTAAGATATGATACTGAGAGTGCATCGTTTTATTTGATTTTCACCCAGTACTGTTGTCTTCCCCATGTTACTGAAGAGCTGAGAGGTGAAGTCAGTCTGTAGCTGTCTATGGCTCGGGAGGGGTGGGGCAGGACCTGGAGTGAGAAGCAAGGACCAAGGGCAATGCAGATGTGAGCGGTTGTCGGGGGAGGGGCAGTTCTGATAGAGGATCCCAGAGAGAGCCACGTGGAGGCGAATGAAGGAGTGGGGTCCACAGGTGAGGCACGACAGTGATAGGGGGCCATGGGGTGGGGGCATATTCTCAGAGGAGAAGCGGGAAGCACAAACAGTGATGCGGCCATGCCAGAAAGCAAGGCATTCCAGGATGGGAAGAGACTGTCAAAACCAAGTGCCTTGGAGCACAGAAACTTCAAATAAGTGACGATGGACTTAATGAGGCTTTACTGCACTAAGCTGTTGCTGTCACGATCACTTACTTCCTCTGCAAACACATTAGAGCTGAGGTGGCACAAATGTTGAAGGAGAGAGAATTGGAGTCACGCGGATTATTGGTACCTCGTCGACATGTTTGTGCAAATATTCATACATTTCCCATCTGCTTTTCAATTTCACTCTGTGAATCTGGAGCATTTATTTGCAGATCCGCCCCTCTTTTCCCATAGGCAGAGTTGTGCTTAATTTTAATGAACCTGAGTAGAAAACATGTGATTATGATTCCAGCTTCAGCCGTAAGAATTTTCATTTTGCTACCTCACACTAGAGTTTTAAGTAAGATTATGGGAATGAGAAATTTACTAGGCATTTTCAGCAGTTGTGAAGCTCACAAAACCACACACTGTTTCTTTTGCTGATGTCCTGATGGAAAGCTCTTTGGAGAATCACCAGGATCACAGTGTGCCAGGTATGATTAGGTCGACATGATGGATTTCTAGCTGCCCTTGAGAGGCACCCCTTCCCTCTTCTGCGTAGATTTCCCTCTCTTTATTTGCCTTCAATGGATCATAACAGCTACAATAAAACCCACTTTGCCTTAATAAAAACGAATCAGAGAGGCTCATTCTGTACATTCCAACCTCACTCGCCAAGTGCTGATTATTGATCTGAAAACATGCTATGCCTTAGCCTGGTAATGTTTAGCTTTATTTCCACATTCAAGTTTCAGTAACAGCCACCATTGTGGCAGTGGAATTGCCCTAGTACAGAGATATGATAGCAGACAGGTCAGAAAATCTATCTTGGGTCAACAATTCTTCATAATGAAAATTGCAGACACCCAAGCTTGTTCACTGAGCAGTTAACAGAGCAATGCTTTCACCTCGATATATCATATGCATAGGACTTGCTGACAATCATCGATAAACTCAATTTCTTCAGAATAGCTGATAATTATGGCATTAAAAAATTGATTTTGCATAACCAATAGCCACATACCAGAGCCCATTTGGCTGTCATTGCTGCAAAAGGGAAAATGACAGTGGTTTGCCGCTGAATGCCACGGACGCCCGAAGAACTGTTCAGGAAGGTGAAACCCCAAAGCATCTAATTCTCTCCAGATGAGCCGTTTTGCCAGCTCCTCCTTGTGAAGTGAGAGGTAGATATCTTGGAAGTGACAGCAAAATGACACCAAGGCCATGGCTACCTGTACTTTCATTTTGTGATTTCCATCCTCTTCAAATCACAAAGTATACAAGTTGATGAGGTCATTTTGCCAAGGGCAGGAACCACAGAGCTGCTCCAAGATGGGAACATCAAGCCGTGTGTTCTGCCTCTTATTTTATTGTGAACAATAAACCCTGTAATATTCCATTCTATTCAGCAGAGGCTTATTGAGTGTCCACATGTCTCAAGCTCTCTGCTAGGGGCAGTTTCATGTGATTTGTATGCATCTTGCTTCTGTTCGTGTTTGAAAGTGCCATGGGGATGTTTCCTGGGATAGGCATTTCACTGTCAGCTAGATTTCTTGCTCCACTCCATGGCTGTCGTGGTGTGCTATTGTGTCATCTACACGCTCACACAAAGCACACACTGAGGGGGATGTCTTACCAGTTGAAATTCTAGGTGCAGTAACCTGCAAGCTCCATGGAGTGGCTAGCTAAGACTAAGCAGAGGGCTGGACAGACAGTACAAATGTTGGGAAGTAAGATCTGACCTGGTAATCTTGTGCAAATGCATAAGTGAAGAACACAGAAGTTATAGACATTTTACAAAGAGAGACATGAAAACTGTCCATAGTCACCTAGAAACCACCACTATTTCTAATTTTGCTACTTTTTCTTTTTGGCTGCATTCTGTCTTAGTTAGGGGCTTCCCTCGTGGCTCAAGGGTAAAGAACCTGCCTGCTAGTGCAGGAGATGCTGAAGATGTGGGTTTGGTACTTGAGTTGGGAAGATCCCCTGGAGAAGGCAGTGGCAAGCCACACCAGTCTTCTTGCCTGGGAAATCCCATGGACAGGGAGCCTGGTGGGCTAGAGAGACCGTGGGATTGCAAAGAGTTGGACATGGCTGAGTGACTGAGCACAGATGCATGGGTCTTAGATGCGGCAGGCACAATCTTTGTTGATTCATGCAGCATCTTTCATTGAGGCTCATGAACTCTCTAGTTGTGCCTCTGGAGCTCCAGAGCTAGTGGGCTCCGTAGTTGTGGAGCATGAGCTTAGTTGCTCCATGGCATGTGAAATCTTGGTTCCCTGGCCCGGAATCCCTGCATTGCAAGGTAGATTCTTTACCACTCGACCACCAGGAAGACCACATTTATGCTACTTTCTGAACATGCACCGCAGAGGCACTTACACACATACTCATATTTACAAAAATGCAGGTGTGCCTATTTTATAGCTTATTTTTCCCATTGAAAACATACTGTGAATATATATTCATTTATTAAGCATTTGTTATGTGCCAGGCACTCTTCTGGGCATGGAGATTTGTGAAGAAAAGAGGAAATTCCAGGCTTCATGGAGGACTTATTCTAGTGGAGGTATGAAGAGAAGAGAAAATAAAGACAGAAGAAGATACAATGACCACACAGCAGGCAGATGTGATAGATGGAGCTTAAGGGATGTTTTTGTTTGGCTAGGCAGGGGGGCCCCTCCTTCAGAAAATGATATTAAGCAGTGAATCAAATGACAAAAGCAACCGGGTGTGAGAAGATCTGAAAAAGAACATAGAGAGAGCAGCTAGTGCAAGGGATTAGAGAGAGATGGAGATTGGCAAGCTGTGGGAACAAAGAGAGGGTCCTTGCTGCTGGGGTGGGTCAGGAAGGGAAGGTGAGTAAGAGGTTGAAGTAGAGAAGGAGGCAGGGACCTGCAACCTTCTACGCAATTATTTCTCTTGTGTGATCAGGGCCACTGGAGGATTTTAAGCAGTAGAGTAACATGAATGGATTTGTATTAAACTCTCTCTCTCTCTCTCACACACACACACACACACCTCAAACTCTCCTAGAAGCAGAGTGAGAATGGGTTGCCGAGAGGGTGATACAGAGACCGTAACTAGGGATATCATGTAAAAGAGGCCATTGAAGTAATTCTGCAGAATGGTGATGATGAATTGAACCTGGGAGTTCAAGCCATTACTCTACAGGAAGCTTGTTCATACCAACTAGTGGTATTAAGTTATTCCAAAGTAAGTAATGTGTGGGCAGAATCCCCCAGTAGGCTCTTGGGAAGAGGGAAACACATGTGAATCTTTGGATATTTTAATCAGGAACAAGAGAACTATCCTTGAGTGCCACTAGCAGGGTTGACATCAGAGAGAGAGAGAGAGAGAGAAATGAATAAGACAAAGTGAGCAGGAAAAAAAAAAAAAAAAGGAGAGAAAGAAAGGAAAGCACCAAGGGGAGAAATTAGAAAAATAGACGTCAGGCAGTTGTGAGTGGTGAGGCCATTAAACATTTCTGCTCCCTGGCACTTGTGAGAAAAATCATCTACCTCCTTCAACTTTGTGTCATTAGTAAAATTAGCTATTTGTTAGGAATTTGCAAAGAATAATGGAATCCAGGGGCTTCCACAGCTATAAGGGTTCTGTTGTCTGAACTGTGATGGAACCTTATTAAAAGATGAAAATAAACAGCACAGGGTCTTAGGCAGGAGCAGACGCACAGAGTAACTAGATGTCATCTCAGGATCTCAAAATCATTTTCCTGATAATTATACATAAATGGTTTAATCTAGACTCTCATGCACTTGTGGAGTAGGAAATGTAACCCTTGAGTATTCTTGCCTGGAAAATTCCACGGACAGAGGAACCTGATGGGCTGTAGTCCACGGGATTGCAAAGAATCTGACACGACCCAGCAACTGAGAATACATGCGTGCACTCAGGCACTTAACTCCTAATTGAAGCCAATTATAAGCGGAGACTTTCACACTTTGTCCTACTTTGTTCACACATCCTTTCTTCTCATCAGTGCCTCTATCTCTTCTAATATGTGGTTGGTTAGTCGGGTGGAGGCAGGAGAGGAGTGAGGAGAGAGAGATTTAGGATCTAAATGATTTATCTTTACTTAAATGAACATCTTCTAGGTGGGCAATGTGTGTGGAAATCTTGTTTTGCCTGAAATATCTGAGCTGCAATTGGGAACATTCTATATTCACAGAATAACTGCTTAATGTGAAAAAAAAAAAAATGACAGGAGTTACAGAAAGAGCAAGCACTTGGGTGCCTGGTGATCATGCTTGAAATCCTGGGTCTGCTCTCTCTTCTGTGACCTTGCCAGTTTGTGAAACCTCTCTTGAGCTCTTGGTTTTGTCATCTGGAAAATAGAGATGGGATTACCTGTTTTGTAGCGTTGTTGCAAAGAATAGATATGATCACGGTGAAAAGTGTCACCCACCCAATGAACAGTCCTTATCTCCTCGTCATTGCTTTCCGCTGCTCGGGACACGCCCAGTCCAGGACTCCTTCCTCTTAGTCTCTTTCTAGGTGGACACATCTACACACATGTAGACAGAGCCCTTCTTTGCCTCTCTCTCTGTTGTCACCTGTCCTCTCGTCCACGAAACCCTGCTGCTGTTCTTTGACAGATGAAGCTGTGGGATTTTAAGTTGTCTGCTCATTGGACCACAGTATGGGCCTGTCAGTGTGGTTATGGGCCACGTAATATGTAAATAATGACACCTCTTAAAATATTTTTAATCCTTCATCGTGATGGATGCTTTGGTGTTTCACATTTGTTCTTTGAGTAAGAAGGAAACTAATAGTTCCTCTAGGTGACAGGATAAATGCACGTCAAGAGCTATGTTAGCCCCAAGACTGTGCTGAGCTGTGTTGCTGAAGGACAGAATTGTTCAAAATCCCACCCCCTTGTCCAATGATGTTAAGAGAAGATAGGTACATTTTTTAAAAAAATTATTTTATTTTATGTTTTGGCCACACCTGGGGGCATGTGGGATCTTAGTTCCCTGAACAAGGATCTAACCCATGCCCTTCCCTGCAACTCCCCCACACCACCGCCCCGGTACTCCCTGCCACCCACAATGGAAGCATTCAGTTTTAACCACTGTACTGCCAGGGAAATCCAGTAGTTGCACTTTTAATTACACTCAAACACTGAATCATCAGGGAGGTGAAAAGCTGTTGCTGACTGAGCCTGTTTCAAAATTGCCCAGAAGTGGAAGCCAAAGAAAATGCTTTGGCCTCAGCACCAGGCTAAACAAGGCCATTTGATGGTGTCTAGAGATGAACATATGCCTCACGTGTCCAGAAAGTCTCACCACTAGAGGAAGAGAGCTGGTTTATAATCTTGGTTCTGTTTCCTTGTTCTTAAATCAGCATTATCTGATTGTGGTGAAATGGTCCTGAGCCTCCCACATACTTACTATGAAGTAGGGTGGCTGTAAAAAACACCCCACAGAAAGGACCCATCCAGGTAAATCTCATGAAGCCATGTAGTGTAATAATGTGTAATAGTAAAAGGTCACGTTTATTGAGTACTTACTACATGCCAAGCACTTTACATGCATGAATCCTCTCAACAACCTCTCAGCTTCCCCATTTCACAGATGAATAAACTGATGTACCAAATAATTAAATGACTTCTTCAAAGTTATATAGGGGATGACTTGAAATTGACCCTAAGCAGCCTAACTCTAAATCTGTGCCAGGAGCCTCGATGTTGTATTGTCTGGTATAAACCCATGCACACGGTAGAAGCCCGATAGAGTCAGGAGATCTGGGCTTACGTGCTGCCACGGGCTTGCTGTGTGCTCACAGGCAAATCCCATGCACTCTCGGATGTTTTGTTATAGGAATAGTAATACTGCTTTCCCAATCTCAGAGGACAAATAACTCTATGATTTATTAAGAATATACTATGTTCTCGGTATTTTATATACAATTTAAATATTCCTTTAAAGCACATAAAAGGGAAGAACAATGATCTCCCATTTGTGGATTAAATTTTTAAATAACATGCTCGAGACCTGCTGCGTGAAAAGCTATCTGGATACAGAGCCTACCCTCTTTCTAGGATGTGTAATTTTTTATAATTTAATTTATTTATTTTTGGCTATGCTGGGTCTTTGTTGCTGGGAGGGCTTTCTGTGGTGGAGAGCGAGGGCTACTCTCTAGTTGTGGTGCGCAGTGTTACTGCAGTGATTTCTCTTGTTGCGGACCACAGACTCTAGGGCACACAGGCTTCAGTATTCGTGGCACATGGGCTTCGTGGCACAAAGCCCCTAGGATTTGTCTTGACTCACAAGACTCTGAAACTGAGAGGGACACACTAGTTTGTACACACTCAGAATATCCCTCTTGACCAGCCCACCTGCTGTTCTCTGTCCCCCATCTCACGTCTGTGGCGCCTTCCCCTTGCCTCTTCGTCTGTATCATTTGATGATTGCTCACTACATGCCAAGAACTGTACAAGTTGCTTTCTGTCTTTTTAATTTGAAAATAACTCTATTATGTAGGATTTCAGGGCTCTTTGTTAGGTTGTTCACTTGAGAACACACAAAGGAAGAAGGAAAGGGAAAACAAGAGCAAGAAGTAACATTTTATTAAACACTTCCCACGTGACAGGTAGTGTCTTGAGAATTTTATGTAGGTACTACCATCCTCCTCTTTTTACGGATGAGATAACTTAGGGAGATTAATACCAAGCCCACGTCAGGCATTCTGGCTCCAGATCCTATGGTCTCAGCCATGTTTCGTTCTCAAGGTGCCTCCTCAGGGTGCATAATTTAACTCTCATTTGCCGAGGAGGAGACTGAAGCTTAGAGATCTTGATGTATGTCATGCATCTATGATGAGTCAGAACTGCGATTCAGACCAAGCTTCCCTGACTTTGAAAGACCATCATTTTTGTATCTCACCATGCTGCTTCCCTAACCTGTCCTTCCATCACTGAAGCTGCACTGTTTCTAGAACTTCAGTTCAAAAGGAGCTCTGTGACACTTAAAGCTGCATTTAAATACATCCTCTGAATGTGACCATAAGACTTAAATGGTGTTTCTTTGTCTTTGGCACTACTGTCAGCTGGAGGCAAAGAAAGCTGTGGGATAGAGCGACCCGGTGGGTATCAGACTGAAATTGAACAGTGTAACGTGGGACCCCTATACCTTAGTACAAATGGCCCCTCCAGACCTGTGGTTATGCCTTAAGTGAGGCATCATCATCAGTAGGTGTTTGAGAGATACTTTCACAGAAGAGTTTTTCCTGCTGCTTAGGGAAAGTGGTCTCATCCAATGACATCTCAAACAAAACACCTTTCTGAATCAGTTATCTACCCCAAAACCTAAGGGTGTAAAGCAATGGTTTATTTAGCTCACAGTTCTATTGGTAATTTGGACAGGACTCAGCAGTATGGTCTTCTGGTCTGGGTAGGGCTTGCCTATTTTCAGTTGGCCCCTTCAGATGTCTGGGGCCTCATCTGGGAGAGCTGGAACCACTGGAGTCTTCCTTCAAAATGTCTCTTATCCTCCAAGTGGCTAGCTCAGGCTTGTTTGCGTGGAGATGGAAACGCTCCTGTCCTGAGAGCAAATCTGTAAGGCCAAGGCTGGACACTTGCACAATGCCATTTCTGATATTTTCTGCTCATGAAAACAAGTTATAAAGTCAACTAATATTCATAGGGTGAGGAAGCAGACTCCACTTCCTGGTAGGGGCTTCAAGGGCTGTATGGCCATATTTGCAATCTATCACACTTTCCTTACTTGGTTCCTTCTGTATAGAAATTTCCCAATTCTTGTCTACTCATCCATCACCACAAATATGGTTCATTTCAGGGACTCAATCTTACTTGAAGCCTTTCCAGCTACACAGTCCATTTCTCTTCCCTTCTGGCTATGGTAAATAATTTAAATCATAATTATATATTATCTTTTATAGTTCTTTATGTTGAATTATTTTGTTCGAAGTGAATATTACTAGTTCTACTTTGTTCTCGCTGGTGTTTGCCTGATAGAGCTTTGTTCTTCTCTTTATTTTCAATGTTTCTATGTAATTTTATTTGAGGTATGTCTCTTGTAAATAGCAACTACCAGAGTTTTGTTATCTCACCTAATCTCAAGATCTTTTAATGGGGATGTTTGATGCATTTGAATTCATTATAATTCTTTTTTATGTTTATCTGGATTGCTTTTCTTGTTCTCTTTGCTTTTTTCCTCAGGAGTTTTGAAGTCATGCATCTTATCTCTTTCCTTATAGGGGTTAACTTTATATTTTCTTACATGCATTTAATCTCTTTACCTTCTAAGTCTACCCAAGATCTGTAGCATTCTTTACAACTCCCCTAGCTTCTCCCATGCTTTATGGAAAAAACTTGGGATTTAGTTCTGGAGAGCTATTTGTCCCCATTGATCTTGTATTATCTTTGGAAACCAATACTTTAAGTTTATCTTAAGTTTCACCATACACTTAATATGCAACATTAAGGAAAACTGACAAATGAAGACAAAAAATTGTATACATAGTTATTCTACTCAAATTTCAAATTCCTATGTTAGGCAAATTAGCTGTTTTAATATATTTTTTCTTCCATGTTTATAACTAATTTTATCAAGGTATGGTTCACAATAAAAATCAACAATTTTAAGTACAATACACTTTTTTAAAATATTGAAGTATAGTTGATTTACAAAATTATATTATATTCAGGTGTACAGCATAGGGATTTAGTATTTTTGCAGGCTATATTCCATTGTAACTTATTATAAGATAATGGTTTTAATTTCCTGTGCTATCCAATATATCCTTGTTGCTTATTTTTTTGTATCTGTAAACTCCATACTCCTAATTTGCAATGCAATAAGTTTTGACAAATATTAATAGTTGTATAACCACAACCAAAATCAAGATATAGGCATATCTACCTCAGAGATATTATGGGTTGGTTCTAGACCACCACAATAAAGTGAATGTTGCAATAAAGGAAATCACACAATTTTTTGGTTTCCCCCCAAAATTAAAAGTTATGTTTACACTATTGTTGTTTCTGTTTCTGTCCGACTCTTTGTGACCCCATGGACTTCAGTATGCTAGGCTCCCCTGTCCTCCACTATCTCCCAGAGTTTGCTCAGATGCATGTCCATTGAGTCAGTGATGTTATCTAATCATCTCAGCCTCTGCTGCCACCCTCTTCTCCTTTTGGCTTCAATCTTTCCCAGCTCAGGGTCTTTTCCAATGAGTTGACCCTCCATATCAGGTGGCCAAAGAATTGGAGCTTTAGCTTCAGCATCAGACCTTACAATAAATATTCAGGGTTAATTTTCTTTAGGATTGACTGGTTTGATCTCCTTGCAGTCCAAGGGACTCTTAAGAGTCGTCTTCAGCACTACAATTTGAAAACACTTATACTATAGTCTATTAAGTACATAATAGCTTTATGTCTAAAAATACAAAGTACAGAAAAACAAAAAGCAACAAAAACCAAAACAATGAGTATATCTTAATTTAAAAATCTTTTTTTTTTTTTTTTGCTAAAAAGTGCTAACTGTTACCAAAGCCTTCTGTGAAATGTAATCTTTTTGAGAGTGGAGGGTCTTCTTTCCATGTTGATGTCTGTTGACTGGACAGGATGGTGATTGCTGAAGGCTAGGTGTCTGTGGCAATCTCTTAAAATAAGATAACAATGAAGTTTGCTGCATTGATTGACAGTCCCTCTCATGAATGATTTCCTTGTAATATGAGATACTGTTTGATAATATTTTACCCATTGTATAACCTCTTTCAAAATTGGAGTCTAGTCTCTCAAATCTTGCTGCTGCTTTATCAACTAATTTTGTATTATTCTAAATCCTTTGTTATCATTTCAGCAATCTTCAGTGTATCTTAACCAGGAGCAGATTTCATCCCAAGAAACGGCCTTCTTTCTTCACCTGGAAACTCCAATACTTTGGCCACCTGATGAGAAGATCTGACTTATTGGAAAAGATCTTGATGCTGGGGCAGGAGGAGAAGGGGAAGACAGAGGATAAGATGGTTGGATGGCATCACCGACTCAATGGACATGAGTTTGAGTAAATTCCAAGAGTTGGTGATGGACAGTGAGACCTGGGGTGCTACAGTCCATGGGGTTGCAAAGAGTTGGACGCAACTGAGTGACTGAAATGAGCTGAACTGAACTGAAGAAACATCTCCTCATCTGTTAAGATTTTGTCACAACATTGCAGAGATCCAGATATGTCTTCGGCTCCACTTGTAATTCCAGTTCTCTTGCTATTTTTACCTTATGTTCAATTACCTCCTCCACTTGAAGTCTTGAACCCTTCAAAGTCATCCATGAGTGCTGGAATCAACTTCCTCCAAATTCTTGTGAATGTTGGTATTGTGATTTCTTCTTATGAATCCCAGTGTAATGATGAACTATTTCCAGAAGGTTTTCAGTTTACTTTGCCTAGATCCATCAGAGGACTCCCTGTCCATGGCAGCTATAGCTTTACCGAGCGTGTTTCTCAAACAGCAAGACTTGAAAGTAGAAATTACTTCTTGATCCATGGGCTGTAGAATGGATGCATTAGCAGACATGTAAGTGGCTCAGATGGTAAAGAAGCTACTTGCAATGCAAGAGAACCAGGTTTGATCCCTGGGTCAGGAAGATCCCCTGGAGAAAAGAATGGCTATCCACTACAGTATTTTTACCTGGACAAGAATTCCATAGATAGAGGAGCCTGGCAGGCTACAGTCCATGGGGTCACAAAGAGTCAGGCACAATTAGGTGACTAATACACACACTCAAACAACATTAATATGGTTGTACATCTCTACTGAAGCTCTTGGATGACCAAGTGCTTTGGCAGTGAGCAGTATTTTGAGAGATTTCTTTTTTTCTGAGCAGTAGTTTTCAGCAGTGGCCTTAAAATATTCAGTGAACCATGCTGTAAACTAATGTGCTGTTATCCAGTCATTGTTTTTCTATTTATAGAGCACAGGCAGAGTACAGTTAGCATGATTCTTAAGAGACCTAAAATTTGGGGAAATGGTAAATAAGCTTTGGATTTAACTTAAAGTCACCAGCTGTGTTAGCTCCTAACAAGAGAGTCATTTTGTCAAAGGCATTTGTCAAAGGCATCTGCTTTCAAAATAAGACTGTTTTGTTAAAAACAGTTTAAAAAATTGTTATTTAATGCAGTCAACTTTATTAATTGTTTTAGCTAGATCTGGATAACTTATTTAGCTTTGATATTAGCATTTGCTTCTTCATCTTGCACCGCTATATGACAAACATGGCTTCTTAAACCTCATGAACCAAGCTCTGCAAGCTTCAAACCTTTCTTCTTTGGCTTCATCACCTCTCTCAGCCTTAATCAAATTGAAGAGAGTTGAGGCTTTGTGCTGTAATAGGCTTTGGCTTAAGGAAATGTTATGTCTGGTTTCTTCTTTATCCAGACCAATAAAGCTTTCTCCATATTAACAATAATGCTGTTTCACTTGCTTGCCATTTGTTTGTTCATTGGAGAAACACTTTTAATTTCCTTCAAGAACTTTTTCTTTACATTCACATCTTAACTAGCTGTTTGGTGCAAGAGGCCTAGCTTTCAGCCTATCTTGGCATTCAATATGCTTTCCTCATTAAGCCTAATCATTTACAGTTTTTGATTTAAAATAAGAGACATGTGATTATTCTTTTTACTGCAACACATCGAGGCTGTTGAAAGATTATTAATTGATCTAATTTCCATATTGTTGTGTCTCAGGGAATAGGGAGGCCCAAAGAGAGGGAGATAGATAAGGAAATTGACAGTGGAGCTGTCAGAACACACACATGTATTGATTAAGTTCACTGTCTTATACAGGCACGGTCCATGGAACCCCCAAACAATTAAAATAGTAACGTCAGTGATCACTGATCACAGATCACCATAACAAACATAGTAGGAGTGAAAAAGTTTGAAATATTGTGAGAATTATCAAAATGTGCTACAGAGACACAAAGTGAGCAAATGCTATTAGGAAAATGGTACAAATAAATTTGCTTGGTACAAACAAGATTGCCACAAACCTTCAATTTTTTTTTCCAAAGCATTTAATTTAATTTAATTTAAAAAATTTTTAAAATTAAAATTTCTTTTTAAATTTTGTTGAAATATAGTTGATTTACAATGTTGTGTTAGTTTTGAGTTTAAAACATAATATCTCTCCATTCATCCATCATATCTCTATGATAGCTTTATCAGAACAAAGTGACTGGGAATTCCCTGGCAGTCCAGTGGTCAGGACTCCGTGCTTCCACTGAGGGGGACCAGGTTCATTCCCCAGTTGGGGAACTAAGATCCTGCAACCTGGGCAGCACAACCAACCCCCTTTCCATTAAAAACAACAACAAAACACAGACACATATACAAAGAAAACCACATATGCATGGGTTTAATTCAGGACATTCTATTCTGTTCCAATATTACACTACATTGACTACTGTAGCTTTATAGTAAGTCTTGCAATCAGATGATCTAAATCCTTCAACTTTGAATCTGTCTCTAGAAGTCTCTATTTCTTTAGTTTAATAGTCAACTAGTGATTGGCTAGAGATTTCCTTGAACTCTTGGAACGAGTAAAGACTGCAGACTGTGCTGAAGTTGTGTGCCTGTCTGGACCCTCCTTCAATACTCAGCCAGTAGCTGTCAAATCTAATGCAGACTTTATTTCCTGTACTCACAGAGTCTCAAGGTCCTCTGCTCCCCTGACACACAGCCCAGAGCATGCACATGGCCTTTGAGATTCCCAGGAATGTGTTGGAGTTTTTCAAAGCCCAAATAGACATCTCATTGTCTAGGTTTTCCTTCCAAGTTTTTTGGTTAGTTTATTGTTTGTTCCAACTGTACCTTAGGCAGCAGCAACTAAAACATTAACCTGAAAAGGTTTTCAATAAATGCCTCATGAGAAGCAGCTTTAGCATTGGACCAGGTGATAAGGACAAAGCCTTTGAGCTTGTCTTTCAGGGAGCCAACAAAGTCAGAGCAAATAATTACAAGTCTCTCAAATGAGGGCCCTTTGCTCCCTCTGGTATGGGGAATAAGGGCTATTATCTTCATGGCTACTGGCTAAGCTGAGAAGCAGGGGATGGGAGTAGGGTAAGCTAAAATGCCACAGAGTTCTCTGTTCTTACTGAGAATCAGCTGCTTTTTTTGAGTAGGTGATATCCAGACTGTTGTAAGGCTTTTGTTAATTTTCAGAGTTCTGAAAAAGTTGATGCTGAAAGTTTTAAACAGTTTTATTCATTATCTTTATGGAAAAATGGAATTTGGATCTCCTGACTCACCATGTTTTCTGATGTCTTTCCTCTAGTGGACTTTTTTCTTGCTGAAGAGTTGTATTTTCTTTATTCTTTATATGCCTCATAATTTTTTAGTAGAGTTTAGGCACTGTGGGTTTTAGAATATTAGATGCTGGATTTCTTTAAATATTGTTGGGTTTTGTTCTGGGATGTCATTAAATTACTTGAAAATAAGTTTCATTCTTTCAAGATTTATTTTTAAGTTTTGTGAAGGTGGGTCTAAAGCAGTCTTTAATCAAGGGCTAATTAATTAATTACTAATTAACACTCTCCTCTACTCAGTGCTTTACATATTTGGTTGGTCTTCTACCCTTCCTGGTTTGAACCCAGACCCTTCCCATCCCTGTGGGAGCTCCAGAGATTGTTCCCACAATATGTAAATATATTTTCTTTATTATTTGTGTTTGCTTTATGTATTATTTGTGTGAATAGTATTATAAACCTATTACAGTACAGTACTGTAGAGCTGATTGTGTTAGTTGGGTATCTAGGCTAATTTTGTTGAACAAATTGGACTCATGAATGAGTGAGTGAGTGAGTGAAGTCGCTTAGTCGTGTCCGACTCTTTGCGACCCCTTGGACTGTAGCCCACCAGGCTCCTCCCCCATGGGATTCTCCAAGCAAGCTTACTGGAGTGGGCTGCCATTTCCTTCTCCAGGGGATCTTCCCGACTCAGGGATCAAACCTGGGTCTCCTGCATTCCAGGCAGACGCTTTAACCTCTGAGCCACCAGGGAAGCCATGAATATACTCTGGGACTGGAGCTCATTCCTGTGCAGGCGACTTGCTGTATTCCCTTCCCGTGCTTCTGTGGATGTGGAGACTTTTTCTCAAGCACGTGCCGCCTAAGCTAAGATGCAAGGGCATCTCTGCAGATCTCTGTAGCGCTGTGTCTTTGTGCTGCTCCATCATGCCAGGTGTTCTGCCCTTTGGCATCACTGCTCATTTGCCATCTCGGTAATATGACATAGCTCAGCTCTGCAGCTGCTGAGATACCTGGCTACTCCTCTCTGCACAGAGGTTTGGAAAATCACCCCAAGCAGTAAACTAAGAAAGCGGCAGGACCAAACTTGTTGCCTATTATTCAGTGAATGAAAACCAAGGTGTCATCATCTCTTTTGACTGATTTTCCAGTATTTTAAAATAGAACTTCTCATCCAGTCCCTGATACTCTGTCATGACCAGAAAAAGAAGCAGTCGTTAACACCTAATTAACACAGGTGTAAATGGTTCTTTGTCTTACTGGTCCTTTTGTCACCATTTTCTTACATCCCAAGCTTTCCTCCTGCTTGGATTTTGGTTTGTGCTGCCGAAGTATATTCTGGCAGAAGGAATTATTGGGTGGTGTGCCTTCTGAACCTTTGTGTGTCTAAAACTATATTCTTTCATTTGTTGGCTTGGCAAATAAATCTATGTTCAAAATTGATATAGCTTAAAGACATTTCTCTATAATTTTCCACAATCTAGTGTTTTATACACAGAGAAGGCAATGGCAACCCACTCCAGTACTCTTGCCTTGCAAATTCCATGGACGGAGGAGCCTGGTAGGGTGCAGTCCATGGGGTCACTAGGAGTCAGACATGACTGAGCGACTTCACTTTCACTTTTCACTTTCATGCATTGGAGAAGGAAATGGCAACCCACTCCAGGGTTCTTGCCTGGAGAATCCCAGGGACGGGGGAGCCTTGTGGGCTGCCGTCTCCAGGGTCTCACAGAGTCAGACACGACTGAAGTGACTTAGCAGCAGCAACAGTGTTTTATATGAGGTTTTGAATATTAATCTGTTGATTGTTCTTTTTTCTCTTTAGAAGCATTTCAAATTTGTTGTTTTTCTTAGCATTCAGAATTGCCTGTGTTCCATGATCCCTGAGAGGGGAAGATCCCCTGGAGGAGGACATGGCAACTCACTTCAGTATTCTTGCCTGGAGAATCCCATGGACAGAGGAACCTGGTGGGCTACAGTCCATAGGGTTGCAAAGAATCAGACACAACTAAATTGACTTAGCACTATGAACCAAAAGCTCAATTTTCTGATGGTAGGGGGATATAAAAGCATATTTTAAAAATTCTGGCAAATGGAGAAAAACTGTGGATAAATGAAGCTTTCCCTTACAGATTTTTATGAGCTCCTAGGCACCTATGCACTCTCTCTGATGCTTTAGGCCTGCCTTTTATTCCTGTCTTCCTTATTTCTTTGAACTTCCTCATCCAGTCTGCCAATGACTCTTGCCTGCTTTTGTAGGATATTCTAGGTCCTATAAACAAGGATGTGCTTGTTTAGTTACCAGTCATCTGCTTTATAGAGAAACACAGTCTGAAAGTTTTATTCTCCATATAAAGAATAAAAGTTCAGAGAATTATCTGCTAAAACTTAGAGATTTTTACTGTTCAGTATACAAATGTTCTGAAATTAGATATATCAACTTTGTGGCTAAGGTCCAAAAGAAAAATGTTTCAGGTAAAAACTCAAGTTCCAATATCAGAGTGACATATACTATCTGTAAATGTTATAGCCTGTGAAAATTAATTTCAAGTTTAAATGTGCACAAAAGAAAGATATTAGAGGTGATAATGTGTTAAAGGGAGCATTGCAATGCTCATTTTCATTTCATGAATTGTTATTAAATTATGTAATGTTACTAAATTGAAGCCAGCCTATGGAAGACCATGGCTGCTGATTAAAAGCAGGAGGAACAGTTTTGCTTTTGTGTGTGTGTTTTTAACCTAATGCATCTGCTTCACAGGATTTAAAAAAAAAAAAAAAAGGCCATTCCTTTCCCAGACATTCAACAGAGAAGAGGAAAAGAGATAGGATGTAATCTGGGATAGATGCTTTTGTAAGGATATGGTTTCTGATTCAAGTTTCAATATCATTGTACTATAGCATATTCTGACAGAGGTTTGATAGGCACTTGGAAGGCTAGAAGAGGTAAGTTACCTTCTCCTGGGATTTTAACATTGTGTACAGTGAAGTACCCGTTTAAATGCTTTCATCAACAAGATTTGTCCATGTTTCTCTCTACGGCTACAGCACAAACTGTTTTCAGTGCAAGTATATAACTTTATGGCTGAAATAGGTTTATGAGGGTTGTCTTTTTTTCTCCCCAGCAAGGCTTTATTAGGTCCTCTGCTGCAGCAGGGAGAAAGAGAACAAACCACAGGTTCCTTTGCTTGCCTGCTCTGCAAGGAGGAGGGAGCTTGTACCTTATATGGGGTGAGGGTAGAGGTATGCTCAGGGCTTAGGCTGGAGGTGTGGCTCAGGGGTTTTGCCCACCCTGATAAATGTGTGAAGGGGGCATGTACAGTACCCTGCTTTTGCTCCTGGCATCCTGTTTTTGCTCCAGGCTCCTAAAAAATGGCAGCTGGGTTTTTTTGGTCTGTTTGTAGCTTTTGGATCCAGAATTTGCCTCAGCTGTGCATTCAGCCAGTTGTTTTTAGTCTCATATTGTTTCTTTGTCTTTTGTTGCTCTAGGAGAGGTGTGTCCAGAGGCAAGCATTGCAGCAGAGTCCCAGACTCCAGCCTGTCTCATTTTCACCAAGAGACTCTACACCTTTATTCTTAAAGGGTAAGGGGGTGAAGGTCTCTTCTTCTGAAACTTCTTCCTGCTGAACAGGGGCCACAGACCTTGACCTACCCAAGAGGTGTAGAAGTACTTCACTGACTGTTTCAAAGACCTGTAAAGACCTGGGCCACCCTCTACTGGAATGGGCTGAATTTCTTGAACCACTGTGAGCTTTACTTCAAACTGTTGGAGCCTAAAAGATGCAAACTTAACCAACAGGTTAATCAAACAAGGGCTAAAAAGGAGAACAACGATAGCCATTAAAAGGAAGGAACCAATCCCAGGGTCAGGAAGATCCCCTGGAAAAGGAAATCACAACCCACTCCCGTATTCTTGCCTGGATAATTCAATGAACAGAGGAGCCTGGTGGGCTATAGTCCATGGGGTCGCAAAGAGTCAGACATGACTGAGTTACTGAGCACACAAGGAAAGGAACCAGGATCAATTTTGGCCTCCTTAACTGTTGACCAGACAACGGAGATAACATTGCCCCTGCCAAAATTATGAATCACTCTGCTTTGTTCTACCAGAAGGCAATCAAGAGCCAGACAATTGTCAAGAACCATATCAGTCAAGGAGACAAAAGAAGCCCCAAGTACCATAAAGGCTCCGAATAGGAGCCTGCCCACTTTATCACTTTCAGTTCAGTTCAGTTCAGTTCAATTTCTCAGTTGTGTTTGACTCTTTGAGACTCCATGGACTGCAGCACGCCAGGCTTCCCTGTCCATCACCAACTCCCGGAGCCTACTCAAACCATGTCCATCATGTCAGTGATGCCATCCAACCATCTCATTCTCTGTTATCCCCTTCTCCTCCCACCTTCAATCTTTCCCAGCATCAAGGTCTTTTCCATTGAGTTGGCTTTTCGCCTCAGAAGGTCAAAGTATTGGAGTTTCAGCTTCAACATCAGTTCTTCCAATGAACACTCAGGACTGATCTCCTTTAGGATGGACTGGTTGGATCTTGAAGTCCAAGGGACTCTCAAGAATCTTCTCCAACACCACAGTTTAAAAGCATCAATTCTTTAGCACCCAGCTTTCTTTATAGCTCAACTCTCACGTCCATACATGACTACTGGAAAAACCACAGCTTTGACTAGATGGAACTTTGTCAGCAAAGTAATGTCTCTGCTTTTTAATACGCTGTCTAGGTTGGTCATAGCTTTTCTTCCAAGTAGCAAGCATCTTTTAATTTCATGGCTGCAGTCACCATCTGCAGTGATTTTGGAGCCCCCCAAAATAAAGTCAGCCACTGTTTCCATTGTTTCCCCATCTATTTGCCATGAAACTTATCTGTTAATGATGCCTGTCTTTTGAATAGATATCTCAGCTCTTCCACTGGCTCACAGATATATTGTTTTTTTGTTGTGACCTGTGAAATTTCTGGAGGTAAAATTTTAGTCTGGACAAATATACCCAGCTAGATATCCGTTGCCTGCTTTCTCATAGCTCAGATGGTGAAGAATCTACCTGCAGTGCAGGAGACTCGGATTCTATCCCTGAGTTGGGAAGATCCCCTGGAGAAGGAGATGCAACTCACTTGCCTAGAGAATTCCAAGAACAGATCATGAGGTCACAAAAAGTTGGACACAACTGCACAACTAACACTTTATTTCCAAATACCCATGGAAGTTTGAAAGCAGTGGGGGTGGTTAAAATACTTTATAGGGGCCATTCCTTTTGGAAATGTTTGGTCTCTGGGGGACCCTTCTTTCCAGAGTTTAAGAAGAACTTGGTCCCTGGGATTTATTTATGAAGGAACTGCTCTTTTCTTTAGGGTCTCTGGATGAGTTATGAGTCCAGCTATATACTCTGGAGGCAGAAACTACACAAAAAGAGCTTGGAAGAATAAAACAAGAGAATATGGGAGAATATACACTTATGAGTTAACCTTAGAGAAGAGGGTAAAATTGCCTGTGAATTTCTGGTGTCAATTTTAGTCTCTATGTTCCCCTAACAGGCATGTGGATTCATTGATGGGGTGTTTTGGATAAGCCCTGGAATGGCTTGTTGAGTTCACCAGAATGACAGTAGATGGGGCTCCCACTGGAATACAGGAGCCTAGGGCTGGGCTTACTTAATGCATCACTGTTCTAGTCTCTAATTCTTGTGTTTTGGAAATGCAGGTGACAGAAAATAACAATGACAGGACTTTAATTTCAAACAGCTCCTGCCCATGTCAAAAGACTGGTAGGAAAGAACTCTTTTGAAAAGAAATGCTTGATTAAAAAAAAAATTAAAACAGAAACAGGACATGATGAAGGCAGCAGAGATAAGGTAAAGGTCCAAGATTTAGGGAGATATATAAGCATGCTGGGCTTCCCTGGTGACTCAGGTGGTAACGATCTGCTTGCAATGCAGGATACCCAGGTTTGATCCCTGGGTCGGGAAGAGCCCCTGGTATAGGGAATAGTTACCCACTGCAATATTCTTGCCTGGAGAATTCCATGAACAAGAAGCCTAGTGGGCTACAGTGCATGGGATCGAAAGAGACAGACATGACTGAGCAACTAACACACACTAAACACACACACACACACACACACACACACATCACACAAGCAAGCTATCCAGTGTAATAGAAAGTCCATTTGGGAATGAAGATCTTAAAAATATCTTCAAGAAACCACTGAGATATACTTGGGTGAAGTGGGAACTTCAGGCAATACAGATTCCTTATATATTTCTGCCTGATTTCAGCCAGTATGCATTCCTGTTACAGAAGAAATGGCAATTGGTAGAGAGGGAGAGCCTGCGTGACTATCCATTAAGTTGTGCCAAATTGAAACTTCTATAGCGATCAGTCTAGCTGGTGAAGAAATTTTGGACAAGCCAGAGTTTGGGAAGTTTCAATTTTTTAAAAAGAAAAGCAAAGAGTCAAACATTTCTATCTTGGGGAAAGAGTTTCTGATAGCAGCAATGATTAATCCCACAAATGGCAGCTGCTTTCATTCAAATTGGCACTTTGGTACATTACTGATGACAATTGTAAACTAGTATGATTCTCTTGAAAGCAATATGGAAACACAAAGCAACAACTGTAGAAAGTCATAGCCCTTAACCCAGAATCTCACCCTGGGGAATGTGTCCTAAGGAAATAATTCCGCAGAAGCAAAACATCTACATACAAGACAATATTCATTGTAGCAGCTTTATAATAATAACTACAAAAGTGTCTCCGAGAAACGATATATGTATAAAACAGTTGTGAAATTGTTTAGTAAATTACAGAACATTAAGTCTATGGAATATTATTCAGCCATTAAAATTATAATTATGAAGACCTTGAAAAACAAGGAAAAATGTTTCCACTATGATGTTAAGAGAGAAAAAGCTGAATTAAAACACAAGGTACATTATGATTGCATCTGTTTCAAAATATGTATGTGAGTAGAAAGAAAATGTGCACAATAGAGTTATGTTAGTTTGGTGGACTTATGGTTGAGTTATTTTCTTTTTCAAAATTGGCCTTAAGAAATGATATATTTTAATGACGTACAGTGGCAATAGACTGATAAAAATAGTAAATGATGGAATAAACTGGCAAAGATGATCTACAAGGCAATGCTGACTCTTTGGAAATTTTGTTGCTTTAGTTCAGCAGAGGAAAATTACTGTGAGAATGTGTAATGTAATTTACCTTTCATAATAAAAATGTTCAGGCAGATGAAGTGAGTCCAGTGGAGCTGTTCTAAGCCTTGGCGTTAAGCATATGGGTGTCTTTCCACACACATCAGTTATAGAGATAGAGTATAAGCAGACCTACAAAACCATTAGCCTATCAGAAACAGATTTGTTGACTCCTGATTCCCCATCCCCAGTGACTAGTGCCACTGACCACTCCCACCAAAACTTACCTCCGTGTGTCTAATATATACAAGTGAATATGTAATATGAATGCATCCTTGCGTTTGTTTGTGTGTCTGTGTGTATGTGTTTGCCTTTACCTTTTAAAAATCATGGATTATTTTATACATATAGGGAAATATAAGAAACCTACAAGTGCTATGTACTAAATAATTATGAAGTGAATCCTTGCATAACCACCATCTAAATTGGAAACTGGAGTGTTGCCAGTACCTTAGAGACTCCTGATCGCAGCCCCTTCTCTCATGAACCATTGGTAGCCAAGGTCAGGAAGTACTACCTTGATTTGTGGGCAATAACCATTCCCTGACTTTGTTGCTTCTTCGCATAGGTCCCAGGTGCACAGAACTGTGTTAGTCACAATTCTTGGTTCATGGCACACTATTATGATCATTCTGTGCCGAGATAGCTATTTTTATCCCTTTTCATAATGATATGGTAAACCATGAATTCATCACCTAAATCAACACTTATCTCCTAAGTGCTTCTCGACTATCCTATTCCACTGCCTCTTTCCCAAAGGTACACAGAGTTCAGAACTGTGTGTTATTCTTTCCTTGCTCTTTTAGAAATAATGTATGTGTCTTCCTTCTTCTCTTCCTCATAATGTTTAATTATGTCTGGTTATTTACGTGGATGGAGTTATACCACACATTCTTCAGGAACTTGAGTCTTTCACTAAAATTATATTTATAAGATTCATCCCTGTTAACGTGCTATCTCTTGTTTGTATCATCTCTAAGTAATATCAGACTGTATGAATAGAGCAAATTTTATTTATTCAATTTAATGGTGACAGGTGTTTGTGTTTCCAATTTTTAAATTATGAATAGAGCTGCAATAACCAATTTTGAACACATTTCTGGATGCACACGTTCAGGAGTTTCTCTAAGCTATATTCTGGAAATATACCAAGTGTACATTTCAGTAGGGTTTACAAATAAATATTCAACCTTCCCAGATGGCTCAGCAGATAAAAACTCTGCCTGCATGCAGGAGACACAGGGGATGTTGGTTCGATCCCTGGGTCAGAAAGATCCCCTGGAGAAGAAAATGGCAATCCGCTCCAGTATTCCTGCCTGGAAAACCCCATGGACAGAGGAGCCTGAAGGGCTACATAGTGTTACAAAGAGTCAGACACAACTAAGCACAGAGGCAGCCAAAGTTGAGGCGAAATGTTAACTTCATCCTAGTAAAATGAATTGCTTTATAAGAATAAAATAGAAATTTTATGAAAATGTAATTGTTGCAATTTAAATGTTAAAAATTTTAGTAATTAAATTTTAGACATTTGAAATGACACGCTATTTCTCAATGTTTTTGATTATCAGCAGTGCTGTCAGTAACTATGATTGTCATATTGCACTTTTACAATAGATACTTACTTTTAATTAGAATCGGGAGAAACAAGGTATCATTTCACCCATTCTGCCATGATAGGGTCCTATCTATGAGGAACATATTGGCATCAATGATTATTATGCATTCTTCTCTTCCTAGTGGTAGCAAGCTAACTTCACTAAGCTGCTGCTGCTGCTAAGGCACTTCAGTCGTGTCCGACTCTGTGCGACCCCATAGATGGCAGCCCACCAGGCTCCCCCATCCCTGGAATTCTCCAGGCAAGAACACTGGAGTGGGTTACCATTTCCTTCTCCAATGCATGAAAGTGAAAAGTGAAAGTGAAGTTGCTCAATCGTGTCCTACTCAGCGACCCCATGGACTGCAGCCTACTAGGCTCCTCTGCCCACGGGATTTCCAGGCAAGAGTACTGGAGTGGGATGCCATTGCCTTCTCTGAACTTCACTAAGCTAATTAGGTACAAAACATAACTCCACTTCAACTCATGAAAGTTTGGTCTATTGCGACAATGCAATTTTACTGAAGCAAACCAAAGCTTTGAGTATTTCTTGAAAAGGATCATATCTATTTTCTGAAGTAGATTTAAGGCTAATACCTTCACTTTTTTTAATTTCTAATACTTTTACCTTTAATTTTTTTCCTCCACTCAGTCAAATTGAGAAAAAAAAATTGTTTTTAAATCTTGAATTGAGAAACGAAGCCACACAACAATGTGGTTAACTTTTGAGATTAAAAAGAAAAACAAAACCATGAACATTTCCATCTACATTTCAGCTTTTGCTGCATACACAATAATTTCAGATTCTTCTTTAGAGTAGAATGATGGGAGAAATGTTTTTCAGCAGGTGTCAGGTAAGAAGTACTTGCATTTCAAGGAACATGAGTGTAGCTGCTTTTCCAGCAGCTTATAGCAAATACATTATTTCATGTGTGCTAACATATGCTGCTTTACTGATATTGTTCACTACAGTGTATAGTATTAATATCTTTGTTGTTGTTTCCTTAAACATATAGAAGCTGATTTTCTAGTTTTTTGGTTTTTTTTTTTTTATCATGAATGGATGTTGAATTTTGTCAAATCTTCCCCTGCATTTACTGAGATGATCATGCAGGTTTTGCTTTCTCTTTTGTTGATGTGGCACATCACGTTGATTTATTTGTGTGTATTGACCCATCCTTGTGAACTTGGGATGAATCCCTTGTGGTTGTGGTGTATGATCTTTCTATGTGTTGCTGGAATTAATTTGCTAATATTTTGTTGAGAATTTTTGCATCTACTTTCATCAAAGATATTGGCCTGTAATTTTCTTTTCTTTTCTTTTTTTTTTTGGTGGTATCTTTGTCTGGTTTTGGTATCAGGATGATTGTAGCTTCACTGAATGTCTTTGAGAGTATTCTCTCCTCTTCAGTCTTTTGAAGAATTTGAGAAGCACTGATAAAAGTTCTTTGTGTGTTTAGTAGAATTCACCTTTGAAGGCATCTGGTCCTGCATATTTGTCTGTGGGAAGTTTTATAAATTACATGTTCTATTTAACTTCCAGTTATAGGTCTATTTAAATTACTTCTTTTTGTTTCAGTTAGATGGGCTGTCTTTTTCTAGAAAGTCATCCATTTCCTCTAGGTTGTTGAATTTGTTGGCATGCAGCTGTTCATAGAATTCGCTTATTTTTTTTTGTATTTATATACTATTGGTTAATAGTTCTCCTCTTTCATTTCTTATTTTGCTTATTTGCTTATTTAGGTTCTCTCTATATTCTTCTTGGTGAACCTGACCAGAGGTTTGTCAGTTTTGTTTACCCTTTCAAAGAAGCAGCTCTTGGTTTCATTGATTATTTTCTAGTTTTTAATCCCTATTTTATTTCCTCTCTGGTTGTTATTATTTCCTTTCTTCTGCTGACTATATATTTTGTTTGTTCTTTTTCTAGTAATTTAGGTGGTAGTTTAGGTCATTTATTTGGGATTTTTCTTGTTTTTTTTTTTTTTTTTTGAGGAAGTCTTATAATGCTACAATGCTAGGGAAAACTGCTAGACCATTCAGGTATGACCTAAATAAAATCCCTTATGATTATACAGTGGAAGTGAGAAATAGATTTAAGGGCCTAGATCTGATAGAGAGAGTGCCTGATGAACTATGGATGAGGTTCATGACATTGTACAGGAGACAGGGAACAAGACCATCCCCATGGAAAAGAAATGCAAAAAAGCAAAATGGCTGTCTGGGGAGGCCTTACAAATAGCTGTGAAAAGAAGGGAAGCAAAAAGCCAAGGAGAAAAGGAAAGATATAAGCATCTGAATGCAGAGTTCCAAAGAATAGCAAAAAGAGATAAGAAAGCCTTCTTCAGCAATCAATGTAAAGAAATAGAGGAAAAGAACAGAATGGGAAAGACTAGAGATCTCTTCAAGAAAATTAGAGATACCAAGGGAACATTTCATGCAAGGATGGGCTCGATAAAGGACAGAAATGGTCTGGACCTAACAGAAGCAGAAGATATTAAGAAGAGGTGGCAAGAATACACGGAAGAACTGTACAAAAAAGATCTTCATGACCCAGATAATCATGATGATGTGTTGACTAATCTAGAGCCAGACATCTTGGAATGTGAAGTCAAGTGGGCCTTAGAAAGCATCACTACGAACAAAGCTAGTGGAGGTGATGGAATTCCAGTTGAGCTGTTTCAAATCCTGAAAGATGATGCTGTGAAAGTGCTGCACTCAATATGCCAGCAAATCTGGAAAACTCAGCAGTGGCCACAGGACTGGAAAAGGTCAGTTTTCATTCCAATTCCAAAGAAAGGCAATGCCAAAGAATGCTCCAACTACCGCACAATTGCACTCATCTCACATGCTAGTAAAGTAATGCTCAAAATTCTCCAAGCCAGACTTCAGCAATATGTGAACTGTGAACTCCCTGATGTTCAAGCTGGTTTTAGAAAAGGCAGAGGAACCAGAGATCAAATTGCCAACATCCGCTGGATCATGGAAAAAGCAAGAGAATTCCAGAAAAACATCTATTTCTGCTTTATTGACTATGCCAAAGCCTTTGACTGTGTGGATCACAATAAACTGTGGAAAATTCTGAAAGAGATGGGAATACCAGACCACCTGACCTGCCTCTTGAGAAATCTGTATGCAGGTCAGGAAGCAACAGTTAGAACTGGACATGGAACAACAGACTGGTTCCAAATAGGAAAAGGAGTACATCAAGGCTGTATATTGTCACCCTGCTTATTTAACTTATATGCAGAGTACATCATGAGAAATGCTGGACTGGAAGAAACACAAGCTGGAATCAAGATTGCTGGGAGAAATATCAATAACCTCAGATATGCAGATGACACCACACTTATGGCAGAAAGTGAAGAGGAGCTAAAAAGCCTCTTGATGAAAGTGAAAGAGGAGAGTGAAAAAGTTGGCTTAAAGCTCAGCATTCAGAAAACGAAGATCATGGCATCTGGTCCCATCACTTCATGGGAAATAGATGGGGAAACAGTGGAAACAGTGTCAGACTTTATTTTTGGGAGGCTCCAAAATCACTGCAGATGGTGACTGCAGCCATGAAACTAAACGACGCTTACTCCTTGGAAGAAAAGTTATGACCAACCTAGATACCATATTCAAAAGCAGAGACATTACTTTGCTGACTAAGGTCCGTCTAGTCAAGGCTATGGTTTTTCCTGTGGTCATGTATGGATGTGAGAGTTGGACTGTGAAGAAGGCTGAGTGCCAAAGAATTGATGCTTTTGAACTGTGGTGTTGGAGAAGACTCTTGAGAGTCCCTTGGACTGCAAGGAGATCCAACCAGTCCATTCTGAAGGAGATCAGTCCTGGGATTTCTTTGGAAGGAATGATGCTAAAGCTGAAACGCCAGTACTTTGGCCACCTCATGCAAAGTGTTGACTCACTGGAAAAGACTCTGATGCTGGGAGGGATTAGGGGCAGGCGGAGAAGGGGATGACCAAGGATGAGATGGCTGGATGGCATCACAGACTCGATGGACGTGAGTCTGAGTGAACTCTGGGAGATGGTGATGGACAGGGAGGCCTGGCGTGCTGCGATTCATGGGGTCACAAAGACTCAGACACGACTGAGCGACTGAACTGAACTGATCCCATACATGAATGTACCTTCCGGCCTTCCTTGAAATCTGTCATCCAAGACCCAACATAAATCAAACCTCATCAGCAAGCCCTCCAATCTTCCTATCAGAACTCATCATCACCACAAGACTTAGCTTGAATACATTCAGTTCAGTTCAGTTTAGTCAGTTCCTCAGTTATGTCTGACATTTTGTGACCCCATGGACTGCAGCACGCCAGGCTTCCCTGTCCATCACCAACTCTCAGAGCTTGCTCAAACTCATGTCCATCAAGTCGCTGATGCCATCCAACCATCTCATCCTCTGTCATCTCCTTCTCCTCCTGCCTTCAGTCTTTCCTGGCAGCAGGGTCTTTTCCAATGAGGCAGTTCTTTGCATCAGGTGGCCAAAGTATTGGAGTTTCTGCTTCAGCATCTGTCCTTCCAATGAAGATTCAGGACAGATTTCTTTTAGGATTGACTGGTTGAATCTCCTTGCAATCCAAGGGACTCTCAAGAGTCTTCTCCAACACTACAATTCAAAAGTATCAATTCTTCACCACTCAGCTTTCTTTATGGTCCAGCTCTCACATCCATGCATGATTACAGGAAAAACCTTAGCTTTGAGTAGACAAACCTTTTTTGGCAAAGTAATGTCTCTGCTTTTTAATATGCTGTCTAGGTTGGTCATAGCTTTTCTTCCAAGTAGCAAGTGTCTTTTAATTTCATGGCTTCAGTCACCATCTACAGTGACTTTGGAGCCCCCAAAAATAAAGTCTGACACTGTTCCCACTGTTTCCCTCTATTTGCCATGAAGTGATGGGACCAGATGCCATGATCTTAGTCTTTTGAACTTTGAGTTTTAAGCCAACATTTTCACTCTCCTCTTTCACTTCCATCAAGAGGCACTTTAGTTCCTCTTCAATTTCTTCCACAAGGGTGGTGTCATCTGCATATCTGAGGTTGTTGATATTTCTCCCTGCAATCTTGGCTCCAGCTTGTGATTCATCCAGCTCAGCATTTCTCATGTTATACTCTGCATAGAAGTTACATAAGCAGGGTGACAATATACAGGCTTGATGTACTCCTTTCTCGATTTGGGACTAGTCTGTTGTTCCATGTCTGGTTCAAACTGTTGCTTCTTGACCTGCATATGGATTTCTCAGGAAGCAGTTAAGGTGGTCTGATATTCCCATCTCTTTAAGAATTTCCACAGATTGTTGTGATATGCATAGTCAAAGGTTTTGGCATAAAGAATAAAGCAAAATTAGATATTTTTATGGAACTCTTTTGCTATTTTGATGATCCAATGGATGTTGACAATTTGATATCTGGTTTCTCTGTCTTTTCTAAGTGTGTTTCTAATGTAACACATTAGACCACTGCTTCTCAAACTTCCTTGTGTCTGTCATTTAAATAGGGATCTTGTTAAATATAGATTCTCATTCAGAAGGCTTGAAATGTGACCTGAGATGTATAATCTTCTAGGTGATGCTGCTGCTGTTGGTCACAGATCCCACTTGGACTAGCAAGGCTTTAGACCAGTTAACTGTATCCTCACTAGTAATACAGATAAATACAAGTATGTTGGTCTTGCACACAAAATTTTTTTCAGGTCAGAAACTGTCCTACTCACTTCTCAAGCACTTTATTCAATGTCTTTAAAATGGAGTGAATTGAATTGATTGCCATCACCTAGATGTTAACTGGAACATTGAGGATTCCATTTTGTCATTCATCTTTATGATAAGAACACTAATGCAATAATAATAATATGATATAAGCTTCATACATTATGGGCTTACCATGTGTAAGATCGTGCACTCAGCACCATAATTATTATGATCTCATTTATGGCTTTCAAGAACCTGGGGTATAGGTACTATTATCAACCCTATTTAACATAGGTTGAAAAACTCTCCTAAGATCCCAAGCTAGTAAGTAGTGGAGCTAGATTTCAAACCCAGTTCTGCATGATTTCAAGTCAGTGTTTTTTCTCACCATGCTCTATAGTCTCCCTTGATTACATGGCAAGGCTTCAGAAACTGAGGATGGAAAGATGACTGACTGTTCCCCAGAGATATATCAGCTCAATAACTGCATACAGTTAATAGAGAATTGCTTCAGAAAAGAAAAAAGTGTGCATAGTCTAGTAATTTCAAAATGTATCATCTAAAATGTTCCTAGGAACCTGACCTTTCCTGGCTGATGGCAATAGCTCTCAGGACCAGAATTCAGAAACCCAGATAATCAATCACCCACAGCATGGCTTTTTTGTATTGCCATCAAAGTGGCACTTCTGAGTATCTGCTGCCATGCTTAATGACACAGAGTGAGAGCTCTTCAACTTAGGGAAGCATATTGCTCTGCTCTAGCCACAGCCAGGACTCTGTGGCTGAAGCTCAGATAAGGTTTGGAAATGGATCTGGATAGTTTAAAACTAATGGATTCAGCTGAAATCAGGCAATGGACAGAGACTGTTGGTACTGCAACAGAGAGAAAGATCTAAAGATGGTCATCACAGTAGTGTTTTAGTAAGTAGTTCCATATAGAAGGCCATGGAAAAACAGATTGATGGTTAGAATTTTCTGAGAGGCCTAGATTGTAAGTGTACAAACAGTGTGGGCCCAACTTAGCCCTTCCTTAATGCATATAGAGCCAAACAACTACCGAAATCTAACTCAGAAAAGCTTGGTTTCTTTTTCTTTTTTGCTCATCCTACTTCTTTTGGATGAAGCTCTTTTGTATCACCATTGTTCACTCCACAATAAAGGGATATAATACAAAGTTAGAATACCTCCAGATGGTTAAAGATCAGACTTTTTCAAATGTCAAAGATCAATAAACCTTAAGCCATAGTCCTACCTCAGTCAGTAACTCACACTTTTGGAAAATAATTTACTTTAGCATGTTATTATATTACTTAATAAAATTATCATGAAGTTTGAAAACTAGTTTCTCTTTACCTTATGAAATTCACTGGATACTTCCAAATTTTCTTTTATCTCATTTAAAAAAAGAAGCATATTTTCAAAACTCAAGCTCTGAGTATTACTGAGAATTCATACCTCATGACCCTAATTTCAAATTATAACTTCTGTTTCTAGAAGTATTTTTCCACATCAAGTTCAGTCCCTTAGTTGTGTCTGACTCTTTGTGACCCCATGGACTACAGCACACCAGGTTTCCCTGTCCATCACCAACTCCAGGGCCTTGTTCAAAATTCATGTCCATTGAGTAGCTGATGCCATCCACTATCTCATCCTCTGCTGCCCCCTTCTCCTCCCACCCTCAATTTTTCCCAGCATCAAGGTCTTTTCAAATGAGTCAGTTCTTCAAATCAGGTGGCCAAAGTATTGGAACTTCAGCTTTAGCTTCAGTCCTTCCAATGAATGGTCAGAACTGATTTCCTTTAGGATTGACTGGTTGGATCTCCTTGCAGCCCAAGGGACTCTCAAGAGTCTTCTCCAACACCACAGTTCAAAAGCATCAATATTCGGTGCTCAGCTTTCTTTAGAGTTCAACTCTCACATCCATACATGACTACTGGGAAAACTACAGTTTTGACTAGATGGATCTTTGTTGGCAAAGTAATCTCTCTGCTTTTGAATATGCTATCTAGATTGATCATAACTTTCCTTTCAAGGAGTAAGCATCTTTTAATTTCATGGCTGCAGTCACAATCTGCAGTGACTTTGGAGTCCCCCAAAAATAAAGTCTGACACTGTTTTTACTGTTTCCCCATATACTGAGCTTCCATATACTGTTCCCCATTCTCACCAACAGTACAAAAGAGTTTCCTGTTCTCCATACCCTCTCCAGTATTTATTGTTTGTAGATTTTTTGATAATGGATTTTCTGATCTGGGATGGATCTGACAGAGGCAGAAGAAATGGCATGGACCAAACAGAAACTATATGGACCTAACAGAAACTATATGGACCTAACAGAAGCAGAAGGTATTAAGAAAAGGCAAGAATACACAGAACTGTATTTTTTAAAGGCCTTAATGACCCAGATAACCATGATGGTGTGGTCACTCACCTAGAGTCAGACTTCCTGAGTGTGAAGTCAAGTGGGCCTTAGAAAGCACTACTATCAACAACGAAAGTGGAGGTGATGAAATTCCAGCTGAGCTATTTAAAATCCTAAAAGATAATGCTGTTAAAGTTCTGTACTCAAGATATCAGCACATTTGGAAAACTCAGCAGTGGCCACAGGACTGGAAAAGGTCAGTTTTCATTCCAATCCCAAAGAAGAGCAATACCAAAGAATTTCAAACTACCATACAATTCAGCTCACTTATGCTATCAAGTTTATGCTCAAAATCAATCCTTCAAGCTAGGTGTCAATAGACCACAAAGAACTTCCAGATGCACAAGCTGGATTCAGAAAAGGCAGAGGAAGCAGAGATCAAATTCTCAACATTTTTTGGATCATGGAGAAAGCAAATGAATTCCAGAAAAACATCTATTTCTGCTTCATTGACTATGCTAAAATTTTTGTCTGTATGGATAACCATACAAAACCCACAGTTTTGTCTGTGGGAAATTCTTAAAGAGATTGGAGTACCAGACCACTTTATCTATCTTGCAAGAAACCTGCAGATCAAGAAGCAACAGTTAGAACCAGACATGGAACAATGGACTGGTTCAAATTTGTGAAAGGAGTATGACAAATCTGTATATTGTCACCTTGCTTGTTTAACTTATATACAGAGTACATCATGTGAAATGTTGGGCTGGAAGAATCATAAGCTGGAATCAAGATTGCTGGAAGAAATATCAAACCCACAAATATGCAAATGGCACCACCCTAATGGTAGAAAGTGAAGAGGAAATAATGAGCCTATTGATGAAGATGACAGAGGAGAGTGGGAAAAGCTGGCTTAAAACTCGACATTCTAAAAACTAAGATCATGGCCTCTGGTCTCATCATGTCAAGGGAAATTTTGCTGTTCAGTCACTCAGTCTTGTTCAACTTTTTGTGACCCCATGGACTACAGCAAGCCAGGCATCCCTGTCCTTCACCATCAAGGCAAATAGATGGGGGAAAATATGGAAACAGTGACTAACTTTATTTTCTTGGGCTCCAAAATCACTGTGGACAGAGACTGCAGCCATGAAATTAAAAGATGCTTCCTCCTTGAAAGAAAAGCTATGACCAACCTAGACAGCATATTAAAAAGCATAGACATTACTTTGCCAACAAGCGTCCACCTAGTCAAAGCGATGATTTTCTTAGTCGTCATGTAGAGATGTGAGAGTTGGGCCATAAAGAAGGCTGAGTGCTGGAGCTTGATGCTTTCAAACTGTGGTGCTGGAGATTATTCTTGAGAGTCATTTGGATAGCAAAGGGATCAATTCAGTCACTCCTAAAGGAAATCAACCCTGAATATTCATTGGAAGGACTGATGCTGAAGCTGAAGCTCCAATACTTTGGTCACCTGATAAGAAGGACTGACTCATTGGAAAGGATCTTGAATTTGGAGAAGATTGAGAAGAAGAGGGAGGTCACAGAGGATGAGATGGTTGAATGGCATCACCAACACAATGGACATGAGTTTGAGCAAATTCCGAGAGATAATGAAGGACAGGGAATTCTGGAGTGTTGCTGTTGATGGCTGGACAAAGAATTGGACATGACTGAGTGACTGAACAACAAATTTGGATCATCATGAGGTGATACTTCATTGTAGCTTTGACTTTCTCTAATAATTAGTGCTGTTGGGCTTCTTTCCATGTGCTTGTTGGCCATCTGTAGGGTGGCTCCGTGGTAAAGAATAAACCTGCCAATGTAGGAGACACAGGTTCAGTCCTTGTATTTCTCTTCTTTGGAGAAATGTGACCCAGTCAGTTGTTCCATGTCCAATTCTAAATTTTGCTACTTGACCTGCTTACTGGTTTCTCACAAGACATATAAAGCCATCTGGTTCTCCCATCTCTTTAAGAATTTTCCACAGTTTGTTGTGATCCACACAGTCAAAGGTTTTAGTGTAGTCAATGAAGCAGAAGTAGTTGTTTTTCTGGAATTTTCTTGCTTTCTCCATGATCCAACAAATGTTGGCAGTTTTATCTCTGATTCCTTTTCTAACTCCACCTTGTACCTCTGGAAGTTATTTGTTCACATAGTGCTGAAGCCTAGCTTGAAGGATTTTGAGCATAAACTTGCTAGCATGTGAAATTAGAGGAATTGTATGGTATTTTGAATATTCTTTGGAACAGCCCTTCTTTGGGATTGGAATGAAAACTGACCTTTTCCAGTCCTGTGGCCACTGCTGAGTTTTCCAAATTTGCTGGCATATTAAGTGCAGCACTTTACTTAAGCACTTTCATCATCTTTTAAGATTTGAATAGCTCAGCTGGAATTCCATCACTTTCATCAGCTTTGTTTGTAGTGATGCTTTCTAAGGCCCACTTGACTTCATACTCCAGGATATCTGGCTCTGGGTGAGCAGCAACACCATCATGATTAACCAGGTCATTAAAATCTTCTTTGTATAGTTCTCCTGTATATTCTTGCCATCTCTTCTTAATCTCTTCTGCTTCTGTTAGGGCCTTACCATTTCTGTCCTTTATCCTGCCATGCTTGCATGACGCTGTCCCTTGATCTCTCCAATATTTTTGAAGATATCTCTAGTCTTTCCCATCTTATTGTTTGGCTCAATATCTTTGCACTGTTCATTTAAGAAGGACTTATGTTTTCCTCCTTTCCATTGTCTGGAACTCTTCATTTATTTGGGTATATCTTTGCCTTTCTCCCTTGCCTTTGTTTCTCTTCTCCCCTCAGCTATTAGTAAAGCCTCCTCAGACAAATCAGAGAATTAGGGAGTGTTCTAATTTCATTATTTTACATGTATTTGTGCCATTTTCCTAGCACCAATTATTGTCTTTTCTCCAGTGTACAGTCTTGTGTCCTTTGTCATAGATTAGATGATCCTGGATGTGTGTGGGTTTATCTCTGGGCTTTCTCTCCTGTTCCGTTGGTCTACATTTCTGTTTTTGTGCCAGTAGCTTTAGATTATGGTATAGTTTGAAGTCAGGGAATCTGATTCCTCCAGCTCCGTTTTTCTTTCTCAAGATTGCTTCGCTTGTTTGGGGTCTTTTGAATTTCCCTACAAATTGCAAAATTTTCTGTTTTAGTTCTATTTAAAAATGCCATTGCTAGTTTGATAGAGATTGCATTGAATCTGTAGATTGCTTTGGGCAGTATAGTCATTTGTACAACATTGATTCTTCCAATCCAAGAAAAAAAGGTATATCTCTCCAACTTTTTTGGTCATTTTTGTTATCTTTCATTAATATCTTATAGTTTTCTGCCTACAAGTCTTGTGCCTGCTTAATAGGTTTGTCCCTAGGCATTTTCTTCCTTTTGTTGCAATGGTAAATGGGATTCATTTATTGATTTCTTTTCCTGATCTTTTGTTGTTAGTGTATAGGAGGAGTACAGCAGTGTTCTCTGTGTTAATTTTGTATCCTGAAACTACTAAGTTCATTGATTAGCTCTAGTAGTTTTTTGGTGGCATCTTTAGTATTTTCTATGTATAATATCATGTTGTCAACAAACATTTATTGAATGCATAATATCAGGCACTGGTTTTAGGCACTGAGGATAAAACAGATTTAAACAAAGATGAACGAAAATTATGGCAGTATAATTCTGTAAATACACTAAAACCCATTGAATACTACACTTGAAATAATAAATTTTATGGCATTTAAATTCTCATCAATAAAGTTTAAAAATTACTGTCATTGAGAGACCCAATTTCTAATGAATTTTCTTTTTAATTTTTTCCATTACTATAGCTAGTACAGTGTAGGTATAAAGTCAGAGATGAAACAAGTGAAGTTACTCAGTCGTGTCTGACTCTTTGCGACCCCATGTACTGTAGCCTACCAGGCTCCTCCATCCATGAGATTTTCTAGGCAAAAGTACTGGAGTGTGTTGCCATTTCCTTCTCCAGAGGATCTTCCTGACCCAGGGATTGAACCTGGGTCTCCCACATTGTACACTGACGCTTAACCATATGAGCCACCAGGGAAGTCCTTGAGATGGAAAAATATTAGCCAATTGATTTCTTGTTTCATTCAAGGCATTGGTAAATCACTACAAGGTCGTCATACATCTGATACCTTTGCTAAGAATCGGTATAGGCTATGACCCTGATGTTATTCAAACTTTTGTTGAGTACTGGCTTTTCCATGTATTATCCCACTATGTAACCAGGTATTCTTCAATCCCTCAGAACTTCATTTTCCTGTGCCACATGGAGCTAGCAATAGTACCTCTCTCACTGAGAGAATTAAATAAGAAAATGTGGGAGGACTTCCCTGATGGTCCCACTGCTTGACTTCACTTTCAATGTAGGAGGTGTAGGTTCAATCTCTGGTTGGGGAGCTAAGATTCCCACATGCCTCACAACCATAAATATATATATATATAACAAAAGCAATATTGTAATAAATTCAATACAGACTTTAAAAATTGGTCTACATCAAAAAATATCTTAAAATATACTGAGAATATAAAGAAAATATAGGGGGAAATATAAGAGAAATACCAGTGAAGCAAGGCTGATTGTATTTTGCTAACTGTTGAAACAGTGATAAGGTTTAGTGTAAGATACTCTTTATTTTGGATTAATAACTAATGAAAATTTAAATTTAAAAAAGTATAGATGATAAATAGAAGGCATTAGGAAGAAGGCAAAATATATATATATATAACAAAAGCAATATTGTAATAAATTCAATACAGACTTTAAAAATTGGTCTACATCAAAAAATATCTTAAAATATACTGAGAATATAAAGAAAATATAGGGGGAAATATAAGAGAAATACCAGTGAAGCAAGGCTGATTGTATTTTGCTAACTGTTGAAACAGTGATAAGGTTTAGTGTAAGATACTCTTTATTTTGGATTAATAACTAATGAAAATTTAAATTTAAAAAAGTATAGATGATAAATAGAAGGCATTAGGAAGAAGGCAAGAATTATTACTGACCTAAGTGAATGTATGATAAAAACAACTTCAATTTTCCTCCTGAAAATGAAGCCATGAATATTGCTTATTATTTGTCTCCATGCTTTGCAAGAATTACAAATATTTTCACATATGATTTTTCTCTGAGATAAATAAGGAAATGGAAACCAGTAGGTATTTGCTCTCACAGTATCATTCTGATAACTCTATTACAATCATTATAGTGAGCTCCGGAAAAACAGACCAGTTTTTCACACTATTCATGTAACCAAAAATTGTCTGACAGTCTGTCACAGTGCAGCCACCTCTCAATTTCCATGTGTAAGAGAAAGATGCAAGCTAACTTCTGGTTTTAGCTTTTTGTTTACAAATATATCTTCAATTTTCCATCTGGGCTACACAAAACATGCCATAACTTCTTGATAAAATGTTCCACAAATTTCTAGACCCCTGGTGTCTGAGCCCTGTTGATCTCATTAATTTATTTTCTCTTTATTAGATTTAAAGGAAGAGAGCAAACATCCATATGAGTGTTGTTATTTATTTCATATCTTGCAGTTCCCTCAGAAGTAAGAAATTGACTATCACCATGGCCTTTGTGGGAGGAGGCAGGAAGGAAGAGCTGAAGTCTCAGCAGGTCTGGGAGGCATGGGAAGTAAGAACAGGATAGCGGTACTGGGCTGTCCATCACCACAGGGACAAGCAGAAGGTGAGGAAAGTCAGTAAAACGGCTAGCTGGTGGATGAGCTAAAGGGTGAGAGGCGTGCCTTCCAGTGGGAGAATGGATTGAATAAAGAGGGCACACAACACTGCCAGCTGGAGACAGAGCTGGCAGCAAAGGTGAGAAGGGCCTAAATGGCTAAACATGATGACACTGGCATGAGGCCTTGCAGCCCCTTCTTTCAGCAAGTCTCTAATAAGCATCTGCTCTGTGGCTGGCACTGTGACAGTGACAAGACAGAAATAGTTTCTGCCCTTTTGGAATTATCTGCTAGCAGTTGGTGCAGGCTGTTACAACGCAGTGATGAAGCGTCTTACAGACAATGAGAGCAGAAGTACAGGGCCCTAACTCAGACTCGGGAAATCCTAAGAAAATAACACTTAAACTCAATCCTGATCTATCAGGAGTTGGCAAGAGAGGAAGCAAAGGTAAAAAGGTGTTAGGATGCCTTCAGCTGTAAGAAATGGAAAATCAAGACTGATTTAAACAGCAAGCACTTTTGCTAGATCGCAAAGAGGCAATCTGGAAGTAGGATGTACCTCAAAGTTGATTGAACCATAGGTGAAATATTTGTTTCCATGTCATGGAAACACAGGATTTTGTCACCTCTCTGTTCTACTGCCCACAGCGTTGGCATCATCCTATTTCTGGTTCCCTTTATGGCTACAGGATGCCGGTCATAGCATTTTACTGCTGTATGTTACCTCACTCAAACTGATGAGAGAAAGATGATAACTTTCTATCACTCTCTCTAAAAAGTAAGAAAGACCTTGCCTAGTAGCTTCTAGCAAACCTCTCCTGTATTCACATTGCCCAGAACTAGGTCATATAACCAACCACAGGCAATACAGATTGGATTACCTTTGAGGTAATTGAGGAACAGGTAGAATCTATATTAGGGAACCAAACACCAAGTCTACTGCAAGGTAGGAGATGGGAAAAAAATGTACCAGGAAAAAAATTCCAAGAGAAAGAATCAATATCCCTGAACTCCTGGAGGCAAAGGAAAACATGGGAAAGACAAACACAGGCAAAGTTGTGCAAAGAAGATAAAGTAAGTAGCATTGTTAGCATGCCAGATGCAAGCAGGGCAAGCACCATGGGTGTGCACAGTGGCCCACACAAAAGTCTGTTGGCTTTTATCCCCGATAATTCCACTGTAGATTCTCAAGTCCAAGGTCCCAGGGACTGTGTTTGAGATCCATAGTTAGAACTTTAATGTCAGAAGCTGGCAAACTTGCTTTCTTGGAACCCAGGGCATAAGCTGCAATCGTGGAGAGCAGGGTGAGGACAGCTCTCCCATCTTCTCATGGAGCTAGCTCCAGCTGGTGCTCTGAGGAATAGCAGTTTGGGGGCACTGAGACCCAGCCCCTTAGATTTAGTGTCCTCAGGATGAGGCACTAACAGAGAAGTAATGATGAGGCCCCTTCAAACGGCTCTGACACAGAGGGGATCAGCGAGTGAGGGCTGCAGGAGGAGAGGAGAATATCAAGGGTGTTGCTCCACAAGTGATTCAGCTATTTTGGACCCAGGTGAGAATAAATTATAAACACTTAAAGGGATGCTAAATCCTTGGAAAGAGGCTTGGAGAACATTGTAAGCTTTATCATTAACATAAAGCCGGTTGGCATTAGGTTGGATTAGTACAGAGGAAATTTCATGGAGTAGAGAGAAGCAAGCAGATTTCCAGAGGTGTAATTAATTAATTGTTAATTAATTGATTATAGAAGGTTAGTAATACAGAGGTACAATAGTAGATTGTATTGTTTTTCCCAATGATTCACAACCCCTTTCTCTATAGAAGGATTATTCACCCTTGTTAGGGTCACCAGATATAGCAAGTCAAAATACAGGCTGCCTGTATTTCAGATGTATAACAAATAATAATATGAACTAAGTATGCTCCATGCACGCACATGAAACACAGAAACACAGAAAACTAACCAATCTAATCACATGGACCACAGCCTTATCTAACTCAAGGAAACTATGAGCCGCCAAAGACAGATGGGTCATGGTGGCGAGTTCTGACTAAACGTGGTCTGGGGAAGGGAATGGCAAACCACTTCAGTATTCTTGCTTTGAGAACCCCATGAACAGTATAAAAAGGCAAACAGATAGGACTCTGAAAGATGAACTCCCCAGGTCATTCAGTTCAGCNACACTCCCTCCATCACTATGTGCTCTTGGACAAGTTATGAAATATTTTTTCTCTATTCTCTCTTTGGTAAAGTGAGGACAAAATAGCACTTATCTCTGAAGGTTATGATGATGATCAAAAGAGAAATCTCCATTAAATGTTTTCTCACTATAATAAACACTGTTAATATTTTCTCACTCTTATTATCTAACATTAGCACAGACATTCATGTATCTGTGTGAGATTATATAAGTTTTATCTTTCTAATTATGAGGAAAATATAAATAAACATTTATGGGTTACTTACTTACTATATGCTAGAGATTTTAAACATCTTATATAGTTTATTTATCATCATAAACTATGAATCAAACAATATCATCATTTTGACCAAAATGTTGGAATATTATGAGGTTTCCTGAACCATGTAGTAAATAGAAAAAGATGAAAACCTAAATCTATTTGATTATAAAATCATTTCTCCCAAGAACAAACCATTGCATCCTCTATTCAAAAACAGAACTTTAAAATTATACAATTACCATATATTGAACTATAGAAACATGAGTTGACTTAAAACTCACCACATCTACCTAAAGAACTTGATGTCTTCTGAACAATTTGTTTATGTTGTTTGGCTGCTAAGTCATATCTGATTCTTTTGTGATCCTATGGACTATAGCCCACCAGGCTCGTCTGCCCATGGAATTTCCCACTCAAGAATACTAGAGTGGATTGCAATTTCCTTCTCCAGGGGATCTTCCCAACCCAGGGATTGAACCCACGTCTCTTGCATTGTAGGTGCTCTTTATTGCTAAGCTATCAGGAGCAATACCTTTGTTCAAAGTATTTTCTAATCATCCCAGCTTCTAAAATTTCAGTAAAGTTTAGATATAGAACATTATTTTGTATTGGCCTCATGAACTATGAACATTAGAAAATGTAACTTAAAGTTCTAAACATTAACTTCTAACATAAATTGTCTCTTGCACTGAAACATAGTGAAGAAAAAAAACAAACCACTACAGCAGTGATAACGATCCTCTTTCATCCAGTTCTATACCCATGTTTTGGGTTACAACATCTACATGATGAACTTATGTCTCATCTTTAGCATAAAGTAATAATTTGGGCCCCAAATGCTAGAAAAAACACTTTCAAATATTCAGAAGATACAAAGCAAAAATAACCATGATGAGAATTTCACAGTGTCATATCCATATCATTTTTGCCATACTCTGGTGGACCAAACCTTGCAGTCCATTGGGAAAAGGCAGCATAAACCTTTGCTCTAGTCACTGAAGCTCCAGGACTTTGGCCACCTCATGCGAAGAGTTGACTCATTGGAAAAGACCCTGATGCTGGGAGGGACTGGGGGCAGGAGGAGAAGGGGATGACCGAGGATGAGATGGCTGGATGGCATCACGGACTTAATGGACGTGAGTCTGAGTGAACTCCGGGAGTTGGTGATGGACAGGGAGGCCTGACTTGCTGCGATTCACAGGGTTGCAAAGAGTCGGACACAACTGAGCGACTGAACTGAACTGAACTAGTCACATCAGCCCTGATCGTTATCCTCAAGGGGTAATGCCTTCAGATGACAAAGTCCTTACTTTGTCTAAAGACTTTCAAGAAGCAATTTTATCCCAATATTTGATTATAATAAAATTATATGTGATTTGTCCATAACCTGGTCATGGCAAAAACCTATATTCCCCCCAAACAATGGACATCATGTTAATTTCAGTTAGTCAATAATCTTTTGAGAAAAAGTGAAAGGCGTCTGCAGTGGACTTTAAGGATGTATTTAGACATAAAGAATGTCAGTAATGAAATCCTGAAACCTTTCATTTCAATCATTTAAAGCTTCTTCTCTCATGTCAGATAAATAAAGGATGAAGTTGACTTTTCCTACAATATGGTACTCCCCTCAACCTACCTTTACCTGGGGATCTAACAACAACTTCAGCTTCTCTCAAAGAAGATTTGAAAAATACAATTGGAAAAACATCCCAAAAATATAACTTCAAATATGTATAATGTGTTTCAAAAAGGAAATCGTAGTGCACCAGCCTCAAGCATCCAGTATCATGCATCAAACCTGGACTGGCGATTCGTTTCATATATGATATTATACATGTTTCAATGCCATTCTCCCAAATCGCCAGTCCAGGTTCGATGCATGATACTGGATGCTTGGGACTGGTGCACTGGGATGACCCAGAGGGATGGTACGGGGAGGGAGGGGGGTTCAGGATGGGGAACACGTGTATACCTGTGGCGGAGTCATGTTGATGTATGGCAAAACCAATACAATATTGTAAAGTAATTAACCTCCAATTAAAATAAATAAATTTATATTAAAAAATAAAATAAAAAGGAAATCATAAAAAATTTTCATTAAGTTGACCCCTATCTGTACAAAGTCATTACACCTACCTCAGGAATGATTGTAATATATGAGGGTGTTTTGGAACCTGCAGTTCAGAACTATGCCTCATTCCATTTCATTATCTTATTTCCCTATCTCTTAAATTCATCCAAATTTTTCCCTTGCAATAAACAATAACAACAACAAAATGAAAGTCACTCAGTCGTGTCTGACTCTTTGCGACACCAGGGACTATACAGTGCATGGAATTCTCCAGGCTAGAATACTGGAGTGGGTAGCCTTTCCCTTCTCCATGGGATGTTCCCAACCCAGGGATCGAACCCAGGTCTCCTGCATTGTGGGTAGATTCTTTATCAGCTGAGCCACGGGGGAACCCAACAACAACAAAGAGTTTGAATAAAACAATCATATAAGAATGTATGCCTTAGTTAACATTTTTGGTATAGGCCCTCTATATCTTTAGGAAACCATGGGGTTTAAGTGAAAGACTAACTAAACAGAAGTGGAATAAATAGTAAATCATGGTTGTGTATCAGTTTTAAATCAATTAAGCCTTTTGGAAATTAAAATTGAAATTGTGTGTTTTACACTGGTTTTGTCATCCAGGGCCCAGAGTGGATCTGGCACAGTCAGTCTTATGCCTGCTTACACACTACTGCTCATTTCAAAGCTTTGATAATCACATTCTCATGTTTTATGGACACATCTTCCTGTCTTGGATCAGACATAAACATGCAGCTGCTACGCACAGCTCAGGCTGCTGCACTGCCTCAGCAAATCATGAGCCTTCAAATTAGGCATTCTGGAGCATAAGCAGAAACAAGAGAAGAAATTTGTTTTTCAAACGTAAACGTCCAAGCAGCCCCCTTTAATGGCTACATTTTGTTCCTTGATTCTATGAATATTAAAAGAAAGAAAGAAAGAAAAAACAACGGTGGTCACTATTTGGACAGCAAATAAACTTTAAAAATTGATGTTATTTTTGGAGCTACAGAGCCAGTTTCTTGGGAGAAGAAAATCATCAAGGCTAGGCCCACCTCAATTCTGTTAAAGATTTCCCTCACACTTAACCAAATACCATTTCTGTCCTTTACTGAGCCCAACTTTGCATGAAATGTTCCGTTGGTATCTCTAATTTCTTGAAGAGATCTCTAGCCTTTCTCATTCTATTGTCTTTCTCTTTTTCTTTTCATCGATCACTGAGGAAGGCTTTCTTATCTCTCCTTGCTATTCTTTGGAACTCTGCATTCAAATGGGTATATCTTTCCTTTTCTCCTTTGCTTCTCACGTCTCTTCTTTTCACAGCTATTTGTAAGGCCTCCTCAAATACCCATTTTGCTTTTTTAGCATGTCTTCTTCTTGGGGATGGTCTTGATTCCTGATTCCTGTACAATGCATGAACCTCCAACCATAGTTCATCAGGCACTTTATCATATCTAGTCCCTTAAATCTGTTTCTCATTTCCTCTGTATAGTCATAAAGGATTTGATTTAGGTCATACCTGAATGGTCTAGTGGTTTTCCCCACTTTCTTCAATTTAAGTCTGAATTTGGCAATAAGGAATTCATGATCTGAGCCACAGTCAGCTCCCGGTCTTGTTTTTGCTGATTGTTTAGAGCTTCTCCATCTTTGGCTGCAAAAAATATACTCAGTCTGATTTTGGTGTTGACCATCTGGTGATGTCCATGCATAGCGTCTTCTCTTGTGTTGTTGGAAGAGAGTGTTTGCTATGACCAGTGTGGTCTCTTGGCAAAACTCTATTAGCCTTTGCCTTGCTTCATTCTGTATTCCAAGGCCAAATTTGCCTGTTGCTCCAGGTGTTTCTTGACTTCCTACTTTCACATTCCAGTCACCTATAATGAACAGGACATCTTTTTGGGTATTAATTCTAAAAGGTCTTACAGGTCTTCATAGAACCATTCAATTTCAGCTTCTTCAGCATTACTGGTCAGGGCATAGACCTGGATTACTGTGATATTGAATGGTTTGCCTTGGAGACAAACAGAGATCATTCTGTCGTTTTTGAGATTGCATCCAAGTACTGCATCTCAGACTCTTTTGTTGACTATGATGGCTACTCCATTTCTTCTAGGGATTCCTGCCCACATTAGTAGATATAATGGTCATTTGAGTTAAATTCACCCACTCAGTCCACCTTAGTTTGCTGATTCCTAGAATGTCAATGTTCACTCTTGCCATCTCCTGTTTGACCACTTCCAATTTGCCTTGATTCATGGACCTAACATTCCAGGTTCCTATGCAATATTGCTCTTTACAGCTTTGGACCTTGCTTCTATCACCAGTCCCATGCACAACTGGGTATTGTTTTTGCTTTAACTCCATCCCTTCATTCTTTCTGGAGTTATTTCTCCACTGATCTCCTGTAGCATACTGGGCACCTACCGACCCAGGGAGTTCCTTTTTGGTATCTTATCATTTTGCCTTTTCATACTGCTCATGAGGTTCTCAATGCAATAATACTGAAGCGGTGTGCCATTTCCTTCTCCAGTGGACCACATTCTGTCAGACCTCTCCACCATGACCCGTCCGTCTTGAGTGGCCCCACGTGGCATGGCTTAGTTTCATTGAGTTAGACAAGGCTGTGGTCAGTGTGATCAGATTGGCTAGTTGCCTGTGATTGAGGTTTCAGTCCTTCTGCCCTCTGATTCCCTCTCTCAGAGCCTGCTGTCTTACTTGGGTGTCTCTTACCTTGGCCATGGGGTATCTCTTCATGGCTTCCAGCAAAGCTCAGCCACTGCAGAAATGGTACGGACCCAAAAGAAGCAGAAGATATTAAGGAGCGGTGGCAAGAATACACATAAGAACTGTACAGATAAGATCTTCACGACCCAGATAATAATGATGGTGTGATCACTCACACTCACCTAGAGCCAGACATCCTGGAATGTGCAGTTAAGTGGGCCTTAGGAACTATCACTAGGAACAAAGCTAGTGGAGGTGATAGAATCTAGTTGAGCTATTTCAAATCCTGAAAGATGATGCTGTGAAAGTGCTGCACTCAATATGTCAACAAATTTGGAAAACTGAGCAGAGGCCACAGGGCTGGAAAGGTCAGTTTTCATTCCAATCCCAAAGAAAGGCAATGCCAAAGAATGCTCAAACTACTGCACCGTTGCACTCATCTCACACACTAGTAAAGTAATGCTCAAAATTCTCCAAGCCAGGCTTCAGCAGTACGTGAACTGTGACCTTCCATATGTTTCAGCTGGTTTTAAAAAGGCAGAGGAACCAGTGATAAAATTGCCAACATCCGATGATCGTTGAAAAAGCAAGAGAGTTCCAGAAAAACATCTATTTCTGCTTTATTGACTATGCCAAAGCCTTTGACTGTGTGGATCACAATAAACTGTGGAAAATTCTTCAAAAGATGAGAATACCAGACCACCTGACCTGCCTCTCAAGAAACCTGTGTGCAGGTAGGAAGCAAAAATTAGAACTGGACCTGGAACAACAGACTGGTTCCAAATAGGAAAAGGAGTCCATCAAAGCTGTATATTGTCACTCTGCTTATTGAACTTATATGCAGAGTGCATCATGAGAAATGCGGGGCCCTAAGAATGACAAGCTGGAATCAAGATTTCCAGGAGAAATATCAATAACCTCAGATATGCAGATGACACCACCCTTATGGCAGAAAGTGAAGAGGAGCTAAAAAGCCTCTTGATGAAAGTGAAAGAGTAGAGTGAAAAAGCTGGCTTAAAGCTCAACATTTAGAAACCTAAATTCATGACATCCAGTGCCTTCACTTCATGGGAAATAGATGGGGAAACAGTGTAAACAGTGCCTGACTTTATTGTTTTGGGCTCTAAAATCACTGCAGATAGTGATTGCAACCACGAAATTTAAAGACTGGCTTCCCTGGTGGCTCAGACAGTAAGGCGTCTGCCTGTAATGTGGGAGACCAGGGTTCGACTCCTGAGTTGGGAAACCCTCTGGAGAAGGAAATGGCAATCCACTCTAGCACTCTTGCTTGGAAAAACCCCATGAACGGAGGAGCCTGATAGGCTAAAGTCCATGGGGTTGCAAAGATTCGGACACGGCTGAGGGACTTCACTTTCACTTTTACTCTTGGAAGGAAAGTTATGACCAACCTAGATAGCATATTAAAAAGCAGAGACATTACTTTGCCAACAAATGTCTGTCTAGTCAAGGCTATAGTTTTCTCAGTAGTCATGTATGGATGTGAGAGATGGACTGTGAAGAAGGCTGAGCACTCAAGAATTGATGCTTTTGAACTGTGGTATTGGAGAAGACTCTTCAGAGTCCCTTGGACTGCAAGGAGATCCAACCAGTCCATTCTAAAGGAGATCAGCCTGGGTGTTCTTTGGAAGGAATGATGCTAAAGCTGAAACTCCAATACTTTGGCCACCTGATGCGAAGAGTTGACTCTTTTGAAAAGACCCTGATGCTGGTAAAGATTGAGTGGAGGAGGAGAAGGGGTGACAGAGAATGAGATGGTTGGATGGCATCCCCTACTCAATGGACATGAGTTTGGGTAGACTCTGGGAGTTGGTGATGAACAGAGAGGCGTGGTGTGGTGTGGTTCATGGTGTTACAAAGAGTCAGACACGACTGAGAGACTGAACTGAAATGGATACTCATTAAATACCCATGGTTTCACCCTAAACTCTCCCCCTTAACAGCCACTGCCACCACCGTGCCTTGCAGAGGATTCCTCTGGTTTCCACAGTTAGGCAGACTTTTTGCATGTCAGGACAATTCATTTTTCTAGTCTATATTTACTGGATGTTCTCTTTACGTCAAGTCCCACTAAATATTGAACATGAGACTTAGAATATGATTTCTTTCCTCTCAAGAAACTCGCCTTCTAGTAAACCAGATTTTGTTCTATGGTTAACCTGCTGCTGCTACTGCTGTTGCTATGTCACTTCAGTCGTGTCCAACTCTGTGCGACCCCATGGATTGTAGCCTACCAGGTTCCTCCATCCATGAGATTTCCCAGGCAAGAATTCTGAAGTGGGTTGCCATTTCCTTCCCCAGGAGATCTTCCTGACCCAGGGATTGAACCCAGGTCTCTCGCATTGTAGGTAGACACTTTACCATCTGAGCCACCAGGGAAGTCCATGGTTAACCTAAGAGAGATGATAAATTATGATGCTACTTTATTTAAATTCAGATGAACAAAATCAACAAGGTAAAAATTTTAAAAATAATAATAAAGTTATACATATAGAACAAATTTCCAAGCTCTGGTAAAGTAACTGAAACAGTGTATATAGTGTGTGTGTGTATATATATTAAAGTAAGGGTTTAGGCTTTGCTTGCTTGGTTTTGCAAATAACAGAAGCATGGAGAAGTGGCATCAAGTTAAAATGATGCAGTTATTGCTTAAAGAAGGGGAGTGCAGTTGTCTTCACATATAGCTAGAAGGTGATAAATAAAGTTATGAACAAAGGAAGCTAATTCCCTCCAGCTTTCAGGATAACATGGTCTCATCTGTGTTCAGGATAATATGGTCTCGTCTCATCTCTGTTTCATTCTTGATTCTGCATGATTACTGGCCTTTCTTCTCTACTCTGCATTTGTCAGAAAAAGGTGAGGAATTTTTTTCTCATTTTCAGTAAGAAAAAGAAAAAAAAAAGTCCACTGATCTCTGGCCCTACATCTCCTGAACAAAATTTCAACAGAGATAGTGTTATTGAGCTTTCAGGTCATCACCTTCCCCAAACCTGATGGCAGCAGGTGTGGGCTAGTGTTTGAGGGCAGAAACGTGGAGTATGACTTTTTGGCATGGGTGGCTTCAGAGATGATAGCTCAGCCCCAAGAACCTGAGGCTTGGTAGAGAGATTCTAGCACAGGCCACAGGAATGACAGGGCTTGCTGCAATGTTGTCTCTTTCTAAAGAGTACAGCACAGAAATTTAACAGTTTCCTGTGTTTGTATTACCTTTTTCCTTTCCCAAGAAAAATTTCCAGGCTAACCCCAAATGACAAAGATGTGAACAGATAAACACAATGCTGTGGCATAAGTGCTGTAAGAAAGGTGGATACTAAGGACAGTCATCAGAATAACTCTGAGAAATTGCATTATATAGCAAAGATGCATACACTCTTAAGGCTCTATTCGCTATATTTTATTTTGCTTTATTAATAAACTTGTGATTTATTCTGTATGGCAGTTGTAGTGTTAGTCACTCAGCTGTGTCCAACTCTTTGTGATCCCTGGACCCACCAGGCTCCTCTGTTCATGGAACTCTCCAGGCAATAATACTGGAGTGGGTAGCCATTCCCTTCTCCAGGGAATCTTCCTGACCCAGGGATCAAACCTGGGTTTCCTGTATTGCAGGCAGATTCTTTACCGTCTGAGCCACCAGGGAAGCCCATTCTATACAGGAGTTCCCTTTATTTTTGAGATTTTTAAGACCCCATGTTAAATTTCAGAAAAATACACTAATAAGATCTGTACAGCTAGATGAAGCTTTATAATGAACACACCTATGAGTCAGACATTACCAAAACACAGGAGCCTCCCTCATGCTTCCTCCCTGTAAGTATTCCCCGATCATCATTTATCATGTAAGAAACGAATCGCCAGTCTATGTTCGATACAGGATACAGGATGCTTGGGGCTGGTGCACGGGGATGATCCAGAGAGATGATATGGGGTGGGAGGTGGGAGGGGGTTCAGGATTGGGAACTCATGTACACCCGTGGTGGATTCATGTCAATGTATGGCAAAACCAATACAGTATTGTAAAGTAAAATAAAAATAAGAATTAAAAAATAAATAAATAAATAAATAACTCTAATTTTACAAACACACACACGCGCACACACACACACACACACAAATAAAGGTAACCACAGTTCTCTTCCCTCTCCATAGATTAGCAATGCCTGTTTTTTTTAACTTCATATAAATAGAATCCTACAGTATGTCCTTTTTTGAGTCTGACATTTTAAATGTATTTTCTGGGGGGATTTAGGGGGAACCATGCAGAATGTTGGAGAGGGCAATGGCACCCCACTCCAGTACTCTTGCCTGGAAAATCCCATGGATGGAGGAGCCTGGTAGGCTGCAGTCCATGGGGTCGCAAAGAGTCAAACAGGACTGAGCGACTTCACTTTCACTTTTCACTTTCATGCATTGGAGAAGGAAATGGCAGCCCACTCCAGTGTTCTTGTTTAGAGAATCCCAGGGACGAGGGGAGCCTGGTGGGCTTGTCTATGGGGTTGCACAGAGTTTGACATGACTGAAGCGACTTAGCAGCAGATGCAGAATGTGGGATCTTAGTTTCCTGACCAAAGATTGAACCCATGGTCCCTGTTTTGGAAGCACAGAATCTTAACCACTAGACTGCCAGAAAAGTCCCAAGTCTGAATTTTTATTAATAACACCACGTTTGTGAGAGTCATTGATATTGTTTTGTGTAGCTGGAGTTTGTGAACTGTTAACTGCCATATCAATTTCACTGAATGAATATACCAGAATGCATTTACCCATGATACTGGGGATGGATATTTGGATGGTCTCTACTTTGAAGCTGTATGATAAATGCTATTAATACTCTTGTATATATTTATCTTATAAATGCATGTATGCTTTTCAGTTCATTTTAGTTATTATAGTAGATGTGTAGTATATCTGGCAGTTATCTTAATTTATATTTCCCAACAACTGATGATATTAAGCACATGTTGATAGGTTAATGAGCTATTTGGTTATCACTTTTGATGAGGCAACAATTTTGCTTTAAAAAAAAATGAATTGGTTTTCTTTTCTCTTTCTTCAGACTTCTTTGAAATTAAGAACTTCTGTATACCAAAGGACACAACTGTGAGATTTTAAATAAAAGCATATTATTTAAAATATAGAATCACTTTTACCAAAATTTGATTCTAATTCAAATCTTTAGAATTATGTCTGTTAAATGAAATTAAAATGCAGGTTTTCAATATGGTAGTAACATTCTATAGAGGAAGATTTGACTCAAAGATAGGTATTTTTTTAAATCTGTGTAAAGACACCAGTATTAGAAAAAGCAACCCAGTCATTAATAGTTGTCTATATTGTGTGTACTGTCAATGGTCAAAATCTATTAAAAACTTATTCTCTACCTTCTACTCATGGTTTATCTTTTAGGTGATTCATCGAAAAAGCTTCCTTCAAGTTTCAAAATCAGGAAATTCTGTGCTGGGCAATTGGATTCGTTTTTTTGTCAATGGAAACTATGGCTTTCGTGGCAGACTGGGTCCCCTTTTTTGCTTTGTTTCCCAAAAACTGTTTACCCCACATTTATAAACTACAAAAGAACCTATATGTACATTTCTCCAAACTAAGCTTATCCTTGTCATTATTTGACCATTGCCCTAATATATATCTATTAACCTTTTATATAAAAAACATAATCAATATAAAAGTAAAAAGGAACTATAACAAGACTATATATGTGTATATGTGTAAATATACTATGTTTATATATATATACACACACATATATATGTATAATACACATATATACACAGGACAACAAGCTTACTTCTGTGGTCAGCTTTAAATTTCATAAGGGAACATAAATTATAATTAATGAAATTAATAAATATTCCCATTCTTATGTCTCATGATATATTATTATCTGTGCTCCGGTCTTGGCTATATGCTTGCTTAACATTTGTTTCATGCTACAAAGTAAAGATGAGTACTGGGATTGAAGTTGTCTAAAGTATTCTGTGCAGCATCTTATTTGTTTGCAAAGTTTTTGAACTATGAATAAGGATAAAATTTGAAAGCCAAAGCATGGGAAAAAAAGACTGGAGAAAAGCATTTTTATGCTAATGGCTGTAGCGATGATTATAAAGCAGAGTGCACACAGAATGCACCATGGAGATGCTAAATAATATTTATGGAGCATATGGGCCTTGCATAGCAGTAGCAAAAATGTTCTTTTCTCAAATTCTGTTTGCCAAATTACTTTGGGCATTAAGGAAAATGCTGAAGTTTCATTTAAACTGTGGACTAAAACTCCTGACCAAAAACAGGGCTGGGATTTGTGAGCTGTCATTTTATTCACCTCAACGCTAAATAGAACTGTGACATGCTAGAATGATTCTGGATAAATTGTCTTTTACTTGCTTGATGTAAGGGTTTCCTGAAGGGAGAAAAAAAGTGAAACAGGGAATCACAGTTTTGGAAAAGCTTAAATAGTGAAGTTTTTGAAATTCTTAATGGACACAGTTTATGAGTCCAACTAAACAAACACTTCTCTTTATGCAAATGTATGGTCTAAATTTTATTGTAATAATCCAATTCATCAATGGATATTTTGGAGATCTGGAAAACATTTTTTATTTGAAAAATTTATAAACATTTCATTAGCCATTTCTTATCCCTCAAAATTGTACATCTTCATAGATTCCTGGTAATTAAGTGTTAATCTTTATTTCATTTACTCAGATAATGATAGCATAGCACTTGCAAAGTGGTACAAAGCTGACCTGCTTACCTCTAACAGTGCAAGACTGATTTTATTCCACTGGTTTTATAAGTAAGAATGCTGAGATTCAGAAAGTCTAAGAAGCTTGTCCAAAGTACAAAGAGTAGTAAATCTTGAATTCAGTTCCACCTAACCAAAGATGTCCTGTCCTCTTCAAAATGCCATGGAACCAAACCCCCTACCCCCGCAAAAAATAGAAAAGACAAAAAGCACAGATCAATCTCAAGTGCTGGAACAGATGTAAAGACACTACCTCTGAAATAGCTGCAGGAAGCTGGAATGTCACCATCATTGTGCATTCCGTTTATAAGAGAAGTTTACCAGGCTGATTCTGGATGACTGACATGAGTTCCTAAATATCCCCGAGTATTTGTGAAGAAATCCCTCATCCCTTTTAAACTGTGGATATTGTGGAACACGCCTTGGCTGAGGTTTAAAAGCCCTGATGATTTTGAATGACTTTTGGTGAGAAAGCCAGCTCCTCTGGTTTAAACAAATCAATCTGTGTGTAAATAAGCCCTCAATATGGGAGTTGGATGAAAAATATAAAATGTGACATTCAGCAGAACTTTCACATTTCCACAATGTACTTTCCAAACATGAAGGACAAGACTCCATTCTCCCTATATTTAAAACCAAGGCAGCTTGATCCCATCTGCCAGAAAATATGTAGCTATTTTCTCCTTTGGGGTAAATGAAAGATACCATTGGTTTTATAAGCTGCACATTTGAACTGATTGAATAAAAAAAAGTTTGAAAAATCATATACAGAAGGATATATTGACCAAACTACTCTTCATATTTATGATGATGCTTTATGTAGTTTCTTTAACTTGGTTACATGAGAATTGACTTCTACTCCCCAGAAAATTTAAGTCCATTATTTTGCACTTTCATGCATTGGAGAAGGAAATGGCAACCCACTCCAGTATTCTTGCCTGGAGAATCCCAGTGATGAGGGAGCCTGGTGGGCTGCCGTCTATGGGGTCGCACAGAGTCGAACACGACTGAAGTGACTTAGCAGCATTTCTGCTAGTATAAAGGATTGGGGTAAAATCTATTTATAATCATTCTCTCTTGATGATGTATATACAAAATAACTAAGTACTATGCTTTTCTTTGAAGTCAAAGTTACTTTTATTAACAGTTTTGAAAATGTATTCCTAAGTAAAACATAATTCATCACAGCTTGTTCTTTGCCCTATGTATTGAAAAATTCATAATAATAAATATGCTTTATCAGACATGGTTATTCTGTCTCTTCATAGAATGTTCACAAACATGATTAGTTTGGGGGAAAATACCTACATTGCTTTTATTCTGAAGAGTCTTCTATTAGAGTTATTGGCCTAACATTATACCAAACTTATATCCTTTCTGTGTATGCATTTTCTAGCAAAGAAAACACAAACACAAGCTGTTCATCACTGTACTAAAAGTTTCAATCTGAAACAAAATAACGTATGCCTGGAAATGAAGCAGATATTTATGAGTAAAAACATTTGAAAGAGCATGGCCTGAATAAGCTTGAATAAGGAGAGAAATGCATCAGTTTTCCTGATACTGGTAGAAATATTTGACAATGGCTGTAGACGATGGCTCCAGAATCACTGTGGTGGCCCCAGAATCACTGTGGTGATGCAGCCATGGAATTAAAGATGTTTGCTCTTTGGAAGAAAAGCTCAGCATATTAAAAAGGAGAAATATCACTTTGCTGATAAAAGTCTATATAGTCAAAGCTATGATTTTTCCAGTAGCCATGTACGGATGTGAGAGTTGAATCATAAAGAAGGCTGAGCACCAAAGAATTGATGCTTCCAAACTGTGGTATTGGAGAAACCTCTTGAGAGTTCCTTGGACAGCAAGTGGACCAAACCAGTCAACCCTAAAGGAAATCAACCCTGAATATTCTTGGAGGATAGATGCTGAAACTCCAATACTTTGGCCACCTACTGTGAAGAGCTGACCCACTGGAAAAGACTCTGATGCTGGAGAAGACCAAGGGAAAGAGGAGAAGCAGGCAACAGAGGATGAGATGATTGGTTGGCATCACTGACTCAGTGGACGTGAGTCTGAGCAAACTCCAGGAGAGAGCGAAGGACAGGAAAGCCGGATTTACTGGCCATTCACGAGGTTGCAAGAGTCGGACACAACTTAGCAACTCAACAACAAGAAGAGATGAGGGTGGCAGGGAACTCAATTCCAAGTAAGACTGAATAGGTGAGAAGAGAGAGAGAGAGACTTTCTTGGGCTGGAAGAGTGGCCTCTTTCGCTTCTCCCATGGTTTCTTTATGCTGAAACTATGCTGGATGATGAGAGCAAAACTAAACAAGATACAGATGGAAATTACTACAGCAATATTCTTTAGTACTTTACAGCTTTTTGTCTCCCTGTGAAAGCTTAGGTACATATCTAACTTTATGACCTTTTTTTTTTTTCTCCTTAGAAATATTTGTACAGTGTTTCAGAGGTGATACACTTTTTGGAGAATCAAAATACTAAAGCAACTCAACAGTGACAGATAGACAACTAAATAATTAAGAGGACAATGACTATTAGTGATAGTTCTAAACAGTAAATTACAGTATGCGTAGCTTGAATATACATAAATTCATTTTTTATCTTCATAACTGCACTATGGCTTAACTCAGGGAGTTTTACTGGCCCCGTTTTCAAGGTGATGGAACAAAGAATATAAAAGGGAAAAAGAAAAGCAATTAAAACTTGCTTAACATATGCTGAGAACCAGGAACTCTGCCAAGTATTTTAGATAATTATTTCATTTAATTCTCATTGAGTCTGTCAAAATTGGCATAATTTTTTCCACTTCTGAGAGCAATGAGTAAACTGGAGTTCTAAGAATAAACTACAAAAGTTCAAAGCTAATCAGGAAGATATCTTTTTTCCCCACTACATGAAGCAGAGGTATTTAACTTATCAACCCTTAGAGGATATAGTTTCTGGAATGATCACTAGATCATAGAAGTCCCAGACTACCAGTCTCACAAGGATAAACAGTGACATATTTATACCTTAAACAGGTTCACCTATGTGAACCTTATATGTCAGATGCTGACACATATAAGACAAGCCACACTAGCTTCTGAGGACCAAAACTAATTCAATTACAGGTGTAGTAGAGATCTAATAACAGAAAAATCTGGAAGATCCAGACAAAGAAAGTTTTTTATTGTCTCTGAAAGTTGGGTGAAACATTATTTAGAAGAGTATAAAACATTTAATTGAAAGTTCTGAGTTCAGGTTTTGAGAAGCAGCTCCTCAGCCTGGTGGTGGTGGCGGTGGTGTAATCGTTAAGTCATGTCCGACTCTTGTGACCCCATGGACTGTAGCCCACCAGGCTCCTCTGTCCAAGGATTTCCCAGGCAAGAATACTGGAGCAGGCTGCCTCTTTCTCCTCTAGGGCTTGTCTTTCTATAATTTGATAGAGGAATCAAGCATATCTCTTCTACATCTTAGCCAACAAAACAAAGTTCATCCTTAGCTGCTTCAAACATACGGATGCAATACCTCAGTTTTAAAGACCAGAACTTAATATTTATTTTCCTAGTGGCTTTATTCTTGTATCTTAAAGTAGGTAGCTTGAACCTACATGTGAGAATCATTTATGTCCATAAAAGTAACAGTATTTAATTGTTTGACAAGTACAGAAATCTGTATGGATGATTGGAGCCAAGTGACCTAGCATTCAGGCTTCAAGCTTAGACTGTTTGAGTCTGAATCTTTGTTTCAATAATGTATGGATAATTACCATGTGCAAGTTTACCAATCTCTGGCTGTGCTACCTCTTCATTAAAATGGGGCTATAAATTACACCAATGTCATCAAGTTGTTGCGGGGCTTATAGAGGTGATATAATGATATAAATTGTTTAAGATAGGGCTTCACTCATACACAACATTCAATAAATATTCACTATCATTATTTTTAATATTACTAAATAATATCAAAATAAAACTAATAAATATTCTGATAGACACAGAATCACAGAGTCCCATGCAGTCACATTCTAACTAAGCTAATTCAGCATTTGGACTTTGCCAACTCACCATCTGGTTTTACCTAATACCTCCCTCAGTGTGTTCCTCATCACCTCCAAAAATAGTGCAATATATTTTTAGTGTTAAGTTCTAAGAGGCTTTTTCCTCATACTGAGCCCTAAACTGCTTCCTATAATTTGCATGCATACATCTGGGTTCTGACTTCTGAGAATATATAGAGTAAATCTAATCCCATTTATACAATAAAACTTTTCAAATAGTTAAAAACACCCAGTTCTTTTTGAGATTTCATTACTTTAGACTGAATACTTTTCACTCCTTGTATTTTCCTACCAACTGACAAGTGTATCCTGACTTCCTCAGTTGCTGCTCTTTATCATTCTAGAAGATTTTATGCCATTATATTAAAGAGAGAGCCAAGTATAGAGCAAAGCTTTCAAGGCTCACTTCGCATTAGAATATCTGGAGGACCTTAACAATACCAAAAGAAGTGTTCCATATCCAGAGATTCTGATTTAATTGTTTTGGGATGTACCCAGATTGGAAAAATTATTGGTAGAGAATAAAGAGCACAGAGTTTATATTTAGAAACATCTCAAGTTTGTGTGACACTTTGAACAATTACTTTCTGAGTGTTAGATCCCTTCATTAATCAGCAAATACAATTAAATGATTACTATAGGTCAAGCTTTGTGTTAAACAGAGGAAATAACACAGAAATAGGACATATTTGCTGCTTTCTAGTGGCTAGATAGTAATAACCAGTGTCACAAATGAGAATGTATTATACATTTAGATGAGTGGTATAAGAAGGATCATGGTTCTCTGAGATTCAATGAAAACAAGTTTGGCTTAAATCTGCACTATAGAGGGGAAAGAATTCATCTTAAGTTCAGAAATAAAATGGCATTATAGCCAGGGAAACAAAACAAAAACTTCTGTGATTGAGTCATGGAGGTTTATAAGAAGTTAAAAAAAAAAAAAAAAAAAAACTCTCTTTCTTATCAAGAAATAAACAAATGAAATAATCAAAAAAAAACCAAATTTCCCTAACCTTTTCATTGCAAGTAATCACTTTTTATTTCTTTAAAAACTTGAAATTTTCAGTGGTGGAGGGTTTGCCTGGAAACTAGGATTTGACAGAGACATATTTGAGGTGAAAGATGATAAACCTGGCAGTTTTGTTTTCTCCTGAAGGAAATTTCCAAATGCAAACCTCAGAGTAGAAATCAGTGGTGGGGGCAGGTGCGATAGAACAGCAGCTTTTGGCTGGAATATCACCTTGCTTGCTGGCCTCTGACCTTCAGGGGAAAAAGAGATGATGACAAATACCTCTTCTGTAAAAAGGTGTCCTCCATACTAAAGAAATTAGCCACAACATTGAGAAAAATTGGACATTAGTTATTAGTTATTTTGGCCTGAATTTGGGAGAATAAGATTGTTAAAGTCATAAAAGTTTAAAACAAATGCCTCACAAACTTTAAAATGCATGTACTTTGGCCACCTGATGTGAAGAGCTGACTCATCGGAAAAGACCCTGATGCTGGAAAAGATTGAAGACAGGAGGAGAAGGGGGCAACAGAGATGAGATGACTGGGTAGTGTCACCAACTCAATGGACATGAGTTTGAGCAAACTCCGGGAGACTCTGAAGGACCGGAAAGCCTGGGGTGCTGCAGTCCATGGGGTCACAAAGATTCATACTGAGCAAGTGAACATCTTGTTAAAAGAAGATTCTGATTTAATAGTTCTGGGTTGGGGTGATGCTTGAGAGTCTGCATTTCTAAAAGATTTCAGATAAAATCAGTGGAACATACTTTGAGTACAGAGGATGGAGCCACTGAGTATGCTACTTTCTTTGCCTATCACAAAGTAATTGCGATGATGTAATTGTATAGATGTATACACTTATACCTTATGTATATAATGTAATTGTATAAATGTATACATTATGTATACAATGTATAATTGTATAAATTGTAATTGTATGATGCACTTGTCATAAATGTCAATTACAAGAATAAACTAGTTTCTGCCTGGGTTTAACCTGAATGTCTTTCCTGAAAATCTTGAAAGTATTAACACATGAATCTATCTTCTCCAAAGTTGAAATACTTCCCCAAAGTAGAAACCCCATATGCCCTTTTCACTTTAGTAATATCGTTTATTGGTTCAATAGTAACACAACCATCCTAGGGATATCAAACCACGCAAGGCTTCTAGACACATTTTATGCCTACCATCTTGCTGCCAGTCTTGACCACTGACTGAATATGCTTACCATACCACTGATTGCCTGTTACTCAATGCACTCTGAAAACGTCATTGATTAATGTCTAAAGGATCAAATTACTTAGCCAAAAAATCAATATTGCATTCTTAATATTCCACAGAAAGACTGCTTACTCCTCAACTCTGAAGAGGAGACTATAGAAATTATATTTCTGTATCTGAAGTGTGTGTGATAAATGTATAAGTTAGAATATTATTTTTATCTGAAAGCTCATATAATAACTAGTTTCCCTTAATAGAACAGAATTCCCAATTCTTTTGCAGGAAATATTCTTCTAGGGGATAGGAGCTCTTAAATTTAATCTGGAAATTAAGAGGGCAAACAGGCTTGGTAGAATGGGTAGAAATGTAATCACAGACTATTTGGACCAGAATTTCTTTAGAAAGTATCTAGTTGGCCTCTGTACTTTGTAGTTCATATATGAAGGTAACAGAAGGTAAAATCATTTCTATGACTTAGCCAACATATTAGCTGACAGAGCTGGTACTACCATCAGTTATAGACTAACAGTTCTGGTGACAAGAAATCCATAAACCAGAGTTCTGGTCATAGGTCTGTACAAAGTCACTGAACTTTTGCAGTTTTGTTTTTCTCATCTGTAATTTGAACATTAATTTCTTTAAGACCCAATTTAATATGAATAAGCTCTGGATTAATGAAAACCAATATTTAAAAAATACATAGAACTTTTTGTGCTTACTCATTTTTACTTTTGGATATATATCATACAATCTGAATATATAATTTTGAAAAGTAATAGAAGGCTAACATGAGTTAGTAGGGTAAGTGAACTATTAATACCTGAACATGACTAGATTAATCTTCAATTTCATAATTTAATGGTTCAGTTGAAAATAATAATTTTAATGTTATCATAAATGCTGGCAAATCTCATCAGAGATAATAAGTAGTAAATTTATAACAAATAAAAAATGAAAGTACCTGAAATATTTAAATTCAAATTGGTAAAATCAGAAGCCCCTGTTCCATACATTTTACACATTTAAAACAAAAAGCTTCGTAAAAAATTGTGAGATATACAACAGCTATAAGAAATGAGGATATGATATCTTTAGATTTATTTTGCCTTTATAATACACTATGGTTATGTTTACATTCATATAAACTTTGTGTGTCCCTGTGTGTGTATATAGGAGGTATCTGTTTTTATTAAGTTAAAAAAATAAATATTTCATACAAATAAAAATATTAAAGAATTTCCTAAGCCATCAAAAATACATTCTACCCCATATAAATCATTTGGGCAACAAAAGGGAGCACAAAGAATCTACTTTCTCCTGGATACTCTGTATAGGTAAGAAATGTTCAGAAAGTTCTTAAGTGAGGTGTAAAGGCTTAAGAAAATTAGTATTAACCAATGTAAATCCCTAGGCATGTAAACTGCCTAAATGAGAAAAAAAGACAGTTATTTTTTTCCCTTGGATTGCCTCTTCAGTCTATACTGGGGAAGAATGGGTCTTCTTGGAGCCATGAAAACAATATGTATCTAGTTACTATCCTAGAAGTGAGTCAAGGACTAGTAACCAAGGAGCATGTCTGGAACTTTTTTTTTTTAAACATCATCTCCAAGTTTTTAATTTCCTATATAACTTTCTGTTTTCCTGTTTAAAAAAAAAAATGGTCTGAGTTTTTATATCTCATAGACATCAAGAAAAAAACTGGAGAGATTCTTTCTCTCTGTAGACACATACAGAGAAAAACCCACAAAGGATATGTTAGTGGTAAGACTATAAAGTGGATGAACTCCTTGTCTATTCTGGAGAAGGAAACTGCAATCCACGCCAGTATTCCTTCCTGGAAAATCCCATGGACAGAGACACAACTTAGCAACTGAACAACAACTTAACCTATCCAGACTCACTAGAGGATCTCCGTTCTCCACTCCACATTAGACCAACAGAGGATCCTTAAAAATAAACTATATCCTTTCCAATCCCTCTGGAGTAAACGTTCAAACTTGATCAGTTGGAGCATAATGATAAAAGCATTTTGCCAGGAGAGCATAGGAACCCCTAACACTGTCTGATTTTGATGGTGTCATTCATTAGATAAAAGTCCAAGTTGAAAAGAAACCTGATAGTCAGCCTTTGCACATGTACATAGTGAAGACAATTTACAAAACCATACAAAGGGCAGAGATGAAAGCTATGTCAGTGCCTGTAAGGCTTTGTTGTTTTCACTGCTTTATTGTTGCTTCTGTGTTGCTGTGACACTAAGAACTATGATCATCTATGGAGGTGACCTAATCAGGAGCAAAGACCTCAGCTTGCTAGACAGAGGCAGCAACCAGCTGAAAACGCAAGGGTCATGGAGAGACACATAATTTATGTGGAGGGTGCTTGCTGTTTGATAATCATCTCCTTCTTCCCAGGTTAGTCACCATTCTGCTCTCACTCATCAGTTAGTTCCTCTTTTCAAAACACTCCATCAAAGGATTATTTATCAAAACACTTGAAGAATCTGGATGAAGTCTGTAGGGTGTATTTTGTGTACGGATTTAAAAGAGAGTGCTATTTTAATCAGTGGAGGATCTTCAGTGACTGTGATTCCCCATGGGATTCCAAGTGAAGAGGAAGTCATTCTCCATGTATTTTCTCTGTGCCTGCCGTCTTGACAATCAGATTGCTCTTCTTGGTCCACGTGAGTGTGTTTATGTGTTTGTGTCTGCAGACCACTCACTGTCGCTTAAACTTTTAGGATTACTTACATAATACTTGGCAGTATAGTTATAATAGAATTTTGTGGGGAGTAGAGCATAGTGACTTCCCTGGTGGCCCAATGATCAAGAATCCATCTTCACTAGAAAGAAGCGTATCTACGCCTCAACTAGAGAAGGCCAGTGAACCGCAACAAAGACCCAGTTCAGCCAAGAAAAAAGGAGCAGAGTACATAGGATGAAAACACCATTACACAGTAGAAAACACTTGTTTTGGTATGTTTGGGCTGCCATAATTCTTGGTGGCTAATAAACACAAACGTGTATTTCTTACTGTTCTGGAGGCTGGGAATTCTAAGATCAAGGACCTGCAGATTTGATGTGAGTCCACTTTTTGGTTCACTCTCCATCCCCAAATGGTAGAAAGGGCAAGGGAGCTCTCTGGGGTCTCTTTTATAAGGACACTAATCCTCTGATAAGTGCTCCACCATCACAGCCTAATCACTTCCCAAAGGCCTTCCATCTAAAAACAATCCCCTTGAGGGCTGGGATTTCAACATATTAATTTTGGGGAGACACACTCAGTTTAAAGCACTATTACTAATATTTGTATCAGATTTCTACTTTAAGCTTCTTCCATGATTATTTTTAATATAAACAAAATAACTTATATATATAATGTTGTATTTTGTCTTTATTTTACTTTAACACAAGCTAAATATTTATTAGATGAAATACCAAAAAGATAAATTATTAAAAAAAATTAAGTTTGTGTTTATATTAAAATGTAAAACTGTGTGCTGTGCACATGCCACTGAAAATATAATGAAAACATAAGCTATTATCTAAGACAGTTGAAACACACAGAAACAATAATGATTGTTATAAAGAATATTCTACAAAATCAAGAAGAAGACAAACTTGGGACTTCCCAAGTTAGGATGCAGGCTCAATCCTTGGTCAGGGAACTAAGATTCCATATGTCACAGGGCAACTAAGCCCGTGTATTGCAACTCCTGAGGCCACCATACACCACAGATAGAGAAGCCTGCGTACCACAAGGAAGATCCTGCGTTCTGCAAGTAAGACTTGGCACAGCCAAAATAAATAAAGGAATAAAAATTTTAAAAAAAGACAAATAAATCAAGTTTTTCTTTCTTTCTTAAGTAAGAAGTACACTATGCTTTACAAAATGCTAGGCAGACATCTGAGTATTTTACATATACCAATACTTTTATTCCCCAATGATTTTGTTTTTGTTTATGGTTTTGTTTCCAAGTTTAAGTGCTATTTTGCTGATAAGAGTTTTGAGGCACAGAGACATTAAGTAACTTTCTGGGTCACTCAACTAGGAAGAGGTAGAGTCAGTGCTCAAACCCAGAAAACCCAATTCGGGGCCCTGTGTTTTCCTCACTGCTCATTCCACCAGTCTGTGATGCACGGTATGACAAATGACATACAAACATATTCATTAAATCCCTATTCACCATTCACATGTTTGAGATTTTTTACAATCTGAGATACCAACAATATACAAGCCTCAGTTCAGCTCACATCAGTCACTCTGTTGTGTTGGACTCTTCGTGACCTCATGAATCACAGCACACTAGGCCTCCCTGTCTATCACCAACTCCCAGAGTTTACCCAAACTCATGTCCATTGGGTTGGTGATGCCATGCAGTCATCTCATGCTCTGTCATCTCCTTCTCCTCCTGCCCTCAATCCCTTCCAGCATCAGGGTCTTTTCCAATGAGTCAACTCTTCACACGAGGTGGCAAAGTATTGGAGTTTCAACTTCAGCATTAGTCCTTCCAATAAACACCCAGGACTGATCTCCTTTAGGATGGACTGGTTGGATCTCCTTGCAGTCCAAGGGACTCTCAAGAGTCTTCTCCAACACCACAGTTCAAAAGCATCAGTTCTTTGGCACTCAGCTTTCTTCACAGTCCAACTCACATCCATACATGACCACTGGAAAAACCATAGCCTTGACTAGACAGACCTTAGTCAGCAAAGTAATGTCTCTGCTTTTGAATATGCTATCTAGGTTGGTCATAACTTTCCTTCCAAGGAGTAAGTGTCTTTTAATTTCATGGATGCAATCACCATCTGCAGTGATTTTGGAGCCCCCCAAAATAAAGTCTGACACTGTTTCCACTGTTTCCCCATCTATTTGCCATGAAGTGATGGGACCAGATGCCATGATCTCAGTTTTCTAAATACTGAGCTTTAAGCCAACATTTTAACTCTCCTCTTTCATTCTCTTCAAGAGGCTTTTTAGTTCCTCTTCACTTTTTGCCATAAGGGTGGTGTCATCTGCATATCTGAGCTTATTGATATTTCTCCCACCAATCTTGATTCCAGCTTGTGTTTCTTCCAGTCCAGCGTTGCTCATGATGTACTCTGCATAGAAGTTAAATAAACAGGGTGACAGTATGCAGCCTTGACGTACTCCTTTTCCTATTTGGAACCAGTCTGTTGTTCCATGTCCAGTTCTAACTGTTGCTTCCTGACCTGAATACAGATTTCTCAAGAGGCAGGTCAGGTGGCTGGTATTACCATCTCTTTCAGAGTTTTCCACAGTTTATTGTGATCCACACAGTCAAAGGCTTAGGCATAGTCAATAAAGCAAATAGATGTTTTTCTGGAACTCTCTTGCTTTTTCCATGATCCAGCGGATATTGGCAATTTGATCTCTGGTTCCTCTACCTTTTCTAAAACCAGCTTGTACAGTCAAAACAAAAAAAAAAAAGACTGGGAGCTGACTGTGGCTCAGATCATGAACTCCTTATTGCCAAATTCAGACTTAAATTGAAGAAAGTAGGGGAAACCACTAGATCATTCAGGTATGACCTAAATCAAATCCCTTATGATTATACATTGGAAGTGAGAAATAGATTTAAGGGACTAGATTTGATAGACGAGTGCCTGATGAACTATGGAATGAGGTTCGTGACTTTGTACAGGAGACAGGGATCAAGACCATCCCCATGAAGAAGAAATGCAAAAAAGCAAAATGGCTGTCTAAGAAGGCCTTAGAAATAGCTGTGAAAAGAATAGAAGCAAAAAGCAAAGGAGAAAACAAAAAGATATAGGCATCTGAATGCAGAGTTCCAAAGAATAGCAAGGAGAGATAAGAAAGCCTTCCTCAGTGATCAATGCAAAGAAACAGAGGAAAACAACAGAATGGGAAAGATTAGTGATCTCTTTAAGAGATACCAAGGGAACATTTCATGCAAGTATGGGCTTGATAAAGGCAGAAATGGTATGGTCCTGACAGAAGCAGAAGATATTAAGAAGAGGTGGCAAGAATACACAGAAGAACTGTACAAAAAGGTCTTCATGACCCAGATAATCACGATGGTATGATTACTTACCTAGAGCCAGACATCCTGGGATGTGAAGTCAAGTGGGCCTTAGAAAGCATCACTATGAACAAAGCTAGTGGAGGTGATGGAATTCCAGTTGAGCTACTTCAAATCCTGAAATATGATGCTGTGAAAGTGCTGCACTTAATATGCCAGCAAATTTGTCAAACTCAGCAGTGACCACAGGACTGGAAAAGGTCAGTTTTCATTACAATCCCATAGAAAGGCATTGCCAAAGAATGTTCAAACTACCCCACAATTGCACTTATCTCACACGCTAGTAAAGTAATGCCCAAAATTCTCCAAGCCAGGCTTCAGCAATATGTGAACCGTGAATTTCCAGATGTTCAAGCTGGTTTTAGAAAAGGCAGAGGAACCAGAGATCAAATATATAAGCCTACGTGATTCAAATTAACGCCTTCAAATACATTTGTCCAGAACCATCTTCAAGGTGTTATAGAAAGGCAAGGTCCAGGGTAGGGGTGAGTCAGGATTTTTGAGCTCAATTTGACAACAAAAGATTAGGATAAATTAGAAAAGCTAATGTTACTGTACAAAGTTTGTGATAATTAGAATAGCTTCCTGGCTTGGATCCTAGGGAATACAGTACAATTCTACAGTGAAATGGAGAGTTAAATCTTGCCTTTTATGAATCAAAAGAATTAAAAAAAAAAAAAAACTTGGTGCAAAGAGTGAATGATAAATTTTCTCCTATTTGGTTCAGAGAGAGAAGTAATGCCCAGTGAAGCAGTTTCAGTAAGTAGCCAGAGAAAACTCTATAGGGATGCTCACTGTGATGAATGGACCCCTCCACGCCTGCCCTTCCCATTCATTGCTAACTTCGGTACACATGTATCTGGGGAGTATTCCACAAGGAGCAGCTGAAAGCAGAGCATAAGAGATGATAAAATTATTTTCTTCCATTGTGTGGGCATAGAAGAGGAAAAGATGGGGACCTCCCTGGTCCAATGGCTAAGAATCTGTCCTGCAGTGCAGGGGATACAGGTTTGACCCCTGGTTGGGAAACCAAGACCCCACATGCCAGGTGGCAGCTAAGCCCATGAACAACACCTACTGAGCCCTTGCGCTCCAAAGGCCTTGCACCACAACTAGAGAGTCCACGTGCTACAAGGAAAGACCCCACATGCCGCCAACTAAGACCAGATGTAGACAAACACACACACATTAAATAAGAAAGAAAGGAAAGGAAAAGGTGGAAGCAACAGATCCTCACCTACTGTAAATATCTGGGAACAATGAGAAAGATAAACTTGGTGTCACAGGATTTAGGTAGTGTTTCTTCTTTTGTTTCCTATCATTGAGACTCATCGCATTATACCACCATCATCATAGCACCCGTTTGACTTCATTGTTTACTTAGTTGCTTATTATGATTTCCTGGTTCAGCTTTCAAGTCTGTACTGTTCAACAGGAACCTTTGCTTTCACATAAACATGATTCTGTATAAATCTTTCATGGCTATGTATAATGTCAATTAAGTGTTCAGGAAATTAAAGCATTTTTGAGATTTGCATAAGAAGGGAATACAAGTGCTTGCATACAAATGCTTTTTTTTTTCTTTTTAGGAAACATTTTCTAAATAGCAAAAATGTGCTTCGCTGTTTTATTCTAGAGATTAGAATTAATTCTTTACAACCACTGGCACGATCTTCCGTTTAAAACATTATTAACTATTTTTAATGCTAAAATGATTTCATTTTTTTCTAATTAAAAAGTGGAGTTGAATCCAGTAGCTACATATTACATTTAAAGTTTATGACTATTCAAGAAAATGCATTATTAGAAATAGTTTAAATGTATACATAACTTACACACAAAAAAAGGTTAAAATGTTTCCTGACATCATTTGAAGGCTTCCACACTTTTTAGGAGATCAGCCCTGGGATTTCTTTGGAAGGAATGATGCTAAAGCTGAAACTCCAGTACTTTGGCCACCTGATGCGAAGAGTTGACTCATTGGAAAAGACTCTGATGCTGGGAGGGATTGGGGGCAGGAGGGGAAGGGGACGACTGAAGATGAGATGGCTGGATGGCATCACCGACTTGATAGACGTGAGTCTGAGTGAACTCCGGGAGCTGGTGATGGACAGGGAGGCCTGGCGTGCTGCGATTCATGGGGTCACAAAGAGTTGGATACGACTGAGCGACTGAACTGAATACTTTTTAAATTTATTTATTTTCAATTGAAGGATAATTGCTTTGCAATATTGTGTTGGCTTCTGCCATAGGCAACATGAATCAGCAATAGGCATACATATGACCCCTCCCTCTTAAACCCACCTCCTGCCTTCTATCATGGGGGCCGGATTGAGTTCCCTGAGTCATATAGCAATGAATGCTTCCAAACTTTTTCACTTTTCTGCTAAAATGACCACTGAAATTTGAACCTATCATAAAATATATATCCTGTTATAGATAGAGAACACACACTAGAGCTAAGGACAAACCTGAAAATATGACCATCAGAATCTGAAATTACTAAGAATCCCATGGAGGAGCCTGGGAGGCTGCGTTCATGGAGTCGCACAAAGTCGGACACGACTGCAGCGACTTAGCAACAGCAGTGTCATTAGATTACTAAGAATCATTTACAAGGAGACTCTTCCCTATGAGGCAGTTTAGACATGTTTTCCTAATAAGACCAGAGCGCTTTATAAAATTTATGACATGGTTAGAGCAGGACCAAAACTTTTCTGCTCATGTACCCATCCTGATGGGCTGATATTGGCAGCCTGAAACACTCTTAGGACCACATGCCGTTAGTCATGACCATTGGAATAGAGTGTGGAGACATCCATGATACATATTTGTTATGTCTCAAAAATCATTCATAGACTCATTAAGGGGTTATTTTTAAGGTGACAATCTTCAAAACAAGAAGTCACAAGTCTAACTACTTGAGTCTAGTCAGTGGAAGATAAAAGGTCTCAAAATGTCAGTACCCACTAGAGTCAGTGGGTGACACAAACATTTACTATGTTTGGCAGATAAAACTGGAGACAGTAAAAGCGAATAGTGTGCACTATTGTAACTGTGACACTTCCCTTAGCATTCCCCCTTGCTCTCTTTTAGGAATTCATTAAGAGATGCCAATCTTAAGTCGCCTGGTCTGCAGAAGCAGGCATATACCCTAGCATAGCTTTAGGAATTTGTGATTTTGGTTAGTGATGGCCCACCTTCTGAAGACTGAGCCCCTTACAAGTATCAACATAATGGTGTTTCTCAACCAGAAAAATCTGGACATGACTATTTCTATGATTATCTTATTAGACAAATATATCAAATCTTATTCTACTGCCTCCTCTCTTTACCTTCTCTAACTCAAGAAGATTAATTTATTTTTCAAGCCCAAAGATTACTTCAGTGGGGTAATCAATATAAATTGCACACAGAATAATCAGGGTTCAATGTTTCTTATTGACCAAATTCACTTAATAGGCCATCAGTGATTATAGAAATTAAAGTTGGTAAGAAAACTCTCAATATGTTATGATACCATATGGACAAGATTCATATACCACAAAACCAATCTTCTCTAAAAGTCCCTGCCCCCTTTGCATGCAATGCAGAACTCCTACATGCATTGTCTGTCTTGAACACATTATATGTTTTTCATGAAACTTTGATTATGCATGTGTTTATCTGACTTTGTTCTTTTGTTTGATACTGAATCTTGACATTCACAAGCATCAATTTACACCCTGGGAGATTTGTAATAATTCTGTTAAGGACCCTCCTTTGTCAAGTCTAACCCTCTGGAGGCATTTGAGGAGCAAAATTCCGTGACTAGGAGCCGCTATGCTTTAATTTGTACCAACACATGGTATCAAAGATCATGAAAGCAATGTTTTCATCCAATTAAACTTTCTAGAAGCTAATGAAACTGCCCAGAGAATTTCCCTTTGTAAATTAAAGATGCACAACAAGGACTGTCACTCGACTTGTTTTCAATTGGCTTTGTATGGCACTAATGATCTTGGTGAGTAGCAGCCCTGTGGAGTTTGCATCTGTGAAGGGCAAAACCACAAAGGACACAGAGATTAGCCAGAATTCGGCTAAGCTGCTACCAAAATTTCAATGTTTATTCCAATCATCTTCAAACTCATTAGGTCTACAAAATTGAGCTGCAAATCTCTGGAGCACATCCTTTATTAAGAAATGGTTGGAATTTCCCTTTTCCAGTTGGGCAGGAGCCCTTTGAGGACTGCATTTTTTTTCCCCTGGGAGAATGTTGGCACATCTGTCAATAGCCCAAGCCAGAACCAAGAAGTACACTGGAGTGTGAAAGGATGTATTATTAAAAATATTATTTTTTGGACTCATGCTCTTGGAAGTTTCTGAAAATTTTAATCTGTTAACTTTAGCCATCTCTCATTTAGGATGGTTTAAAAATACTGAGTCACTGGGTGAAGCCCTTTTTTTTGGACATTAATGCCAGAAGTTTCCCAGTCTTTGGCATTTTTCAATTAACTCATCATTTCCCTTCTATAAGCATCTCTCTCAGCACTGGTACATTCACTGGGATACAACAAAACTAAAAAGAGTTTTGTGGTATTTGCTTAACATATCTTACCTTTCATAGGGTTAAGACCAACAAAGAGGCCCAGAAAATAGCTTCCAGTTTCTCCTATCTGCACTTCCAGAGAGTTAAGATAGACAGAAAGGTCCAGAAAATACAAGATTGGGAGGACAAGGTCCCTGAAGGAATTAGACTTGGAGCCATAAAGTCCAAGCTCGAGGCAAGTCAGATGCCAGAATTTCAAAGGTCATGTAAAGATCAGCCAAAAACAAATTCCAATAGAAGCCAGTTCAGGAGTCAGTAGGTTTCTCATAGAGAGCTGGGAATGCTTTGTTCCACTACTTTTCTGTCTCAGAGTTATTCACATTAAAAGGGGGGAAAGGCCCCAAACCAGATGCATGATACAATTGATATACAAGAAGAAATTCAGTTCAGTCTCTCAGTCGTATCCGACTCTCTGCGACCCCATGGACTGCAGCACGCCAGGTTTCCCTGTCCATCACCAACTCCCAGAGCTGCTCAAACTCAGGTCCATCAGTGATGCCATCCAACCATCTCATCTTCTGTCATCCCCTTCTCCTCCCACCTTCAATCTTTCCCAGCATCAGGGTCCATTCAAATGAGTCAGTTCTTCACATCACGTAGCCAAAGCATTGGAGTTTCAGCTTCAGCATCAGTCCTTCCAATGAATACAAGAAGAAATATAAAGACATTTTTAAAAAGCCTCATTTCAGAACAGTGGGGGGAAAAAGACAAGCCTTGGAAACAAAGCATCCGAAAGAAAAAAATTGGAAAAAAAAAAAAAAACTTATCCCAAGGACAAAAATAATTTATATTCAAAAAATTATACTCAAATAATTTATATTCAGTTGTGCATTGCCCCATCTACATAGTACCTGGGAGCACTTGCTTTAGCACTTGTTTATAATGTTAATCTACACAAATTCAGAAGTTTTTTGTTGTTATTTTTTTTTGTAATTAGGCAGTTTGGATTTATATAAATCAATATTCACCTGAAAGAAAATCTACGTCAATTAAAACAATGATATATAGCCATAGGAATTTGCTGTAAATATTTTAATTTGCATTCCCCAAACCTCCATATCCTGGAGACATGTGTGTCTAAACTAATAATACTACCACTGGGGCCAAGCAGTAGCACGTCCAAAGTATACAGAGAAAGAAATCAGAACAACAACAACAACAGAACTAAAATGAAACCATCAAGTTGACCAGAAAACCCAATTAACATATGACCTCATGCAAATGGCACACATTTTCTAGACCTCAGTTTTGTCATCTCCCTATAGTTCTAAATTGGTTTTATTTATTTCTCAATATCGCTGTTTTCATAGAAAGAAACTGGAAAAACTATCTACTTGTTTTTTTCTGAATATTATTTTCCTAAAATTCCCCATTTCAACATTGGTCACTGATGCAATGGCATTTCATTAAATGATACAGAGCTAATAACTGTCTGCTTTCTATGTCTATTAGCAAAACTGGTTATTTCCTAGACCTGATTAAGATGTCTATAAGTGAAATATGTTACATATCTTGTAGCTTAGAATCTTTAAATTTCCTTTTATATTCAGTGACTTCAGCATTTATTTAGTACAACACTGTCACAACACTTTGATGATATTTTTAGTGAAGACCAATAGCATCTTAATTATACAATTAAAAATCTGACAAATACAAATAATAAACAATGGCAGAAAATGAAACCATTTACCAAAGGCATAGACAGAAATGTGTGCTTCAGGACAAGGAAACAAAAGCCATTAATGAATGCTCCATATAAAGCAAATTGTAATTTGCAAAAGGTATGCAGAAAGCTCTCATTCTTTATCTCCTGACACAGAATGGAGCAGGAAGAATTATGTGAGGCTGGTGCTGCTACTGCCAGCCTAACTCTGGACGAGTTACATCAGTTCCCAGTAAACAGTTCCTTTATCCCAATCATAAGAGTTGGGAATCTAATTTATATTTGAGGGCTGTCCTCCATGGAAGGAGGCAAATGCCAGAGGCTCAGAAAAAAAAAAAAAAAAAAACTAAAACACATTCAGTCTCTAAACATTTTAGTCTTTCAGTTCAGTTCAGTTCAGTCACTCAGTCGTGTCAGACTCTTTGCAACCCGATGAAATGCAGCACGCCAGGCCTCCCTGTCCAGCACCATCTCCTGGGGTTCACTCAAACTCACATCCATTGAGTTGGTGATGCCATCCAGCCATCTCATCCTCTGTCATCCCCTTTTCCTCCTGCCCCCAATTCCTCCCAGCATCAGAGTCTTTTCCAATGAGTCAACTCTTCACATGAGGTGGCCAAAGTACTGGAGCTTCAGCTTTAGCATCAGTCCTTCCAAAGAACACCCAGGACTGATCTCCCTTAGAATGGACTGGTTGGATCTCTTTGCAGTCCAAGGGACTCTCAAGAGTCTTCTCCAACACCACAGTTCAAAATCATCAATTCTTCAGTGCTCAACTTTCTTCACAATCCAACTCTCGCATCTATACATAACCACTGGAAAAATCATAGCCTTGACTAGATGGACATTTGTTGGCAAAGTAATGTCTCTGCTTTTCAATATGTTATCTAGGTTGGTCATAATTTTCCTTCCAAGGAGTAAACGTCTTTTAATTTCATGGCTGCAGTCACCATCTGCAGTGATTTTGGAGCCCAAAAAAAGCAAGTCTGACACTGTTTCCCCATCTATTTGCCATGAAGTGATGAGACCAGATGCCATGATCTTAGTTTACTGAATGTTGAGCTTTAAGCCAACTTTTTCACTCTCCTCTTTCACTTTCATCAAGAGGCTCTTTAGTTCTTCTTTGCATTCTGTCATAAGGGTGGTGTCATCTGCATATCTGAGGTTATTGATATTTCTCCCGGCAATCTTGATTCCAGCTTGTGCTTCATCCAGCCCAGCGTTTCACATGATGTACTCTGCATATAAGTTAAATAAGCAGGGTGACAATATACAGCCTTGACCTACTCCTTTCCAGATTTTGGAACTAATCTATTGTCCAATGTCCAGTTCTAACTGTTGCTTCCTTACCTGCATATAGATTTCTCAAGAGATAGGTGAGGTGGTCTGGTGTTCCATTTCTTTAAGAATTTTCCACAGTTTGTTGTGATCCACACAATCAAAGGCTTTGGCATATTCAATAAAGCAGAAGTAGATGTTTTTCTGGAACTCTCTTGCTTTTTCAAGGATCCAATGGATGTTGACAATTTGATCTCTTGTTCCTCTGCCTCTTCTAAATCCAGCCTGAACATCTGGAAGTTCATGGTTCATGTACTGTTGAAGCCTGGCTTGGAGAATTTTGAGCATTACTTTACTGATGTGTGAGATGAGTGCAATTGTGTGGTAGTCTGAGCATTCTTTGGCATTGCCTTTCTTTGGGATTGGAATAAAAACCTTTTTTTATTACTTTATTACTTTTTTTTTAAAATTTACTGGCCCTTTTCCAGTACTGTGGCCACTGCTGAGTTTTCCCAATTTGCTGGCATATTGAATGCAGTGCTTTCACAGCATCATCTTTTAGGATTTGAATTAGCTCAACTGGAATTCCATTACCTCCACTAGCTTTATTCATAGTGATGCTTCCTAAAGCCCACTTGATTTTGCATTCCAGGATGTCTGGCTCTGGGTAAGTGATAACACCATCATGATTATTTGGGTCATGAGATCTTTTCAGTACAGTTCTTCTGTGTATTCTTGCCACCTCTTCTTAATATCGTCTGCTTCTGTTAGGTCCATACCATATCTGTCGTTTATTGTGCCCATATTTGCATGAAATGTTCCCATGGTATCGCTAATTTTCTTTGAGAGATCTCTAGTCTTTCTCATTCCATTTTTTTCCCCTCTATTTCATGCCTTTATCATTGAGGAAGGCTTTCTTATCTCTTCTATTCTTTGGAACTCTGCATGCAAATAAGTATATCTCTCCTTTTCTCCTTTGCCTTTAGCTTCTCTTCTTTTCACAGTATTTGTAAGGGTTCCTCAGACAACCATTTGGCCTTTTTGCATTTATTTTCCTTGGGGATGGTCTTGATTCTTGCCTCCTGTACAATGTCCTGAACCCCTTGTCCATAGTTCTTCCAGCACTCTATCAGATCTATCCCTTGAATCTATTTGTCACTTCCACTATATAAACATAAGGTATTTGACTTAGGTCATACCTGAATGGTCTAGTGGTTTTCCCTTCTTTCTTCAATTTAAGTCTGAATTTGGCAATAAGGAGTTAATGGTCTGAGCCACAGTCAGCTCCTGGTTTTGTTTTTGCTGACTGTATAGAACTTCTCCAATTTTGGCTGCAAATATAATCAATCTGATTTTGGTATTGACCATCTGGTGATGTCCATGTGTAGTCTTCTCCTGTGTTGTTGGAAGAGGGTGTTTGCTATGACCAGTGCATTCTCTTGGCAAAACTCTATTAGCCTTTGCCCTGCTTCATTCTGTACTCCTAGGCCAAATTTGCCTGTTACTCTAGGCACTTCTTGACTTTCTACTTTTGCATTCTGGTCCCCTATAATGAAAGGGACATCTTTTGGGGGGTGTTAGTTCTAGAAGGTCTTGAGGTCTTCACAGAAACTTTCAACTTCAGCTTCTTCAGCATTCTTGGTAGGGGTATAGACTTGGATTACTGTGATATTGAATGGTTTGCCTTGGAATCAAACAAAGTTCATTCTGTCATTATTGAGATTGCATCAAGTATTGCATTTCGGACTCTTTTGTTGACTGTGATGGCTACTGCATTTCTTCTAAGAGATTTTTGCCCACAGTAGTAGATATAATGGTCATCTGAGTTAAATTCACCCATTCCAGTCCATTTTAGTTTGCTGATTCCTAAAATGTCAATATTCACTCTTGTATCTCCTGTTTGACCACTTCCAATTTGCCTCGATTCATGGATCTAACATTCCAGGTTCATATGTATATCGGTCTTTACAGTATTGGACCTTACTTACATCCCCACATCCACAACTGTTGTTTTTGCTTTGAGTCCCTCTCTTCAGTCTTTCTGGAGTTATTTCTTCTCTGATCTCCAGTGGCATATTGGGCCCCTACCGACCTGGGGAGTTCATCTTTCAGTGTCCTATCTTTTTGCCTTTTCATAGTGTTCATGGGGTTTTCAAGGCCGAATACTGAAGTGGTTTGCCATTCCCTCCTCCAGGGGACCACGTTTTCTCAGAACTCATCACCATGACTCATCTGTCTTGAGTGGCCCTACATGGCATGGCTCATAGTTTCATTGCATTAGACAGGCTGTGGTCCATGTGATCAGATTGGTTAGTTTCCTGTGACTGTGGTTTTCAGTCTGTCTGCCCTCTGATGGAGAAGAATAAGGGCTTATGGAAGCTTCCTAATGGGAATGACTGACTGAGGTGGAGATTGGGTCTTGTTCTGCTGGGTAGGGCCATGCTAGTATATCTTTAATCCAATTTTCTGTTAATGGGTGGGTCTGTAGTGAAACTATGGTGGAGGGAATGAAGATAATGGTGACCTCCTTCAAAAGATCCCATGCATGTACTGCTATACTCAGTGCCCCCAACCCTGCAGCAGGCCACTGCCGACCCTTTCCTCTGCCAGAGTCTCCTGGACACTCACGGCAAATCTGGCTCAGTCTTTTGTGCGGTCACTGCTCCTTTCTCCTGGGTCCTAGTGTGCACAAGATTCTGTTTGTGCCCACCAAGAATCTATTTCCCCTGTCTTGTGTAAACAAACTTTAAATTTTCAACAGGCTAGGGACTGGCCTTTTTTGTTCAAACACAATTAACTTTAGATTTCTAATTACTAAAGACAGACGGAGGAGAGAAAAGACATATACAGCCATTCTTAAGAGTAACTTGTTTATGTTCAGTAAGTACCTAGGAGCAAGCATTCTTCTCCTGATTGATGTTTATTCTCACTCTCTCTCCCTCTTGCATGCATGTGCACACAGACACACATATACATACACACACATACACATTTCCACAAAGTTCTAAAAGGAAACATGTAAGATGTTCATCAAGAAGTGTTTGTGTGAACAGAGAACTGTTACATGAAATATATGAATTTAAAAATGGAAAGCAATTATGGAAATACAATGTGGAAAGATTTTTTTTTTAAATACCACAGAGTAATTATGTTAAACAAAAGTAGCATATATGTGAATCAAATCAGAGCCTGGAACTTCACTACCTATTTACCATCATATACACCAATTCAAGGACATATATCCACATACCTCAACCATTGCCTGTAAAGATATAGAAAGGAGTTAAGGACTTGGTTAAAGGGGGATAAAAGAAACATGAAAGGGACTTCACAGAGACCAACGTTGCTGTGACTCTGTGAACTGAGGACCTTGATTAACTCAACTCTCCTCACCTGATGTTAAATTATATCTTAAGTATAATTTTTATATAATGTCTCTGTTATTGATATTCCAACATTTATGAGTTTGGCGGTTCTGATTTTGCAATTCATTTTCTTATTGACTCATGATGACCTTTCTTTCCTATGATTTTAGTGAGCTTTGAAGATGAGCCATATTCCTTGCAACTTGCTTTGTGGAAAGCTTTTAAGGTACCAGTTTAAGTAAGTTCCTCTATAATGGCTTTTCCAGACCCTTGGAAATACTATCAATCCAGAAGAAACTTCTAAGTTATCTTAACCCTCATTTGTATAGTACTCTGGCTAGAATTCTCAAAGCAACCCTTGACTAAGACTGTGTATCTTTACATCTCCCTTCTCAGATTTCATGGGAGGTAGGGTAGAGGAAGCATGTGTGCAAATATTTCTCTTACTGCAAGTGTTGTCTCTAGGGAGTCCTGGGCCCTGGCTTTATGTGTAAATATTAACAGGTTGCTCTGGTATAGTCTCAGGTTCCATGTTGTCCCTGTTGTTTGGACACACCTTTAAATATATTCATATCTTAATCCACTAAAGCTGTCATCAGATACCTTTTGGGCAACTTCCAACTACAATGATTACCTAGTTTTACTCTTGTCACCAAAATGTCCTTTGTGTTCAAGAGGTTAGCCATATATTAAAATAAAAGATTTTATATTTATCCAACATTTTAGTAGTTTCTCTCAAATAGATAAAAATGTAGCCACAATGAATATCATTCTTTATTTTAAAAAAGTATGTATACCAACTCTTTATTAATAGGCTTTACAGTATAAGATTAAAGAAAAGACTTTTTTTTTTCAGGTTAAACTGATATGTAAAAAATCTTTTTTTCTTGAGGAATTCAGTATTTATAACAGATTTTACCAAGGAATTGTAAAATAACCAATACTGTGCTATGTGCTGTACAAATGATTTGCCTCTGATATGGGCAATTTATGTTTCATATGAGCACTTACACTACATCAGCATTTTAGACTATGATGGATTCAGACTAAGAATCATTTATTTAAAATCTTTGAAATAGAGGATATCATTTTATTTTATCCTTAAATATGTTGGAGGTTGAATATGATTCCTTTTCCAAACTTTTTCTAAAAGAGTATTGCTTTCATTTTTTCTTGTATTACTATTGATGTATTTTATATATATGGTGGTGGTTTAGTCACTAAGTCGTGTCCAACTCTTGTGACCACATGGACTGCAGCCCACCAGGCTCCTCTGTCCACAGGATTCTCCAGGCAAGAATACTGGAGTGGGTTGCCATTTCCTTCTCCAATTATATATATATATATATATATATATATAAGCATAAGCATCAGGCAATCAGGTATGATGCATCAGGCAAATAAATGTGATATGATCCACTTGAATCAATATTAGAATCTGAGCACATTCTATATTACATTGTTATTAACTAATGACTAATAGTCATCATGTATGGGTGTTCAAAATATGTCTGACATTGTGCTAGACCTTTCAGAGTTATTTAATTACCACAACATCTTCCACAATGAAGACATTTCAATTTCATATATGAGAAAAACTATAGTCAGTAAATTAAGAAAATTTGCTCTGCCACTCAATACTCACAAATAACAGAAATCTAAGAGAAAAATAATTTTCTGAAAGCATTGATACCCAATTGTAGTAAATGCAGTAGCAAATATTTGTTTATATTTTACCACTTTGTCTTTCCCTGATGGATGTTTTAAAATGTCTCTTTATTTCTTTATTTCATCTCTATTTTTAGGCTATAAATTCTTCACTTTTCCAGTGTCAGAAAAGTAATAAAATGTCATGGCTTTAATTTGAGTTCTATACTAATATTGCCTGAAATTAAATTCTGGCAACATCATTTATAGCTGTGTGACTTGGGATAAGTTACATCATCTTTCTGAGCCTCAGGTTCATCATCTATGAAATAGAAATAAATAATAATTCATGGTAATCATTTATAAAATAATTCTAGTTCATGATGGTGATATAGCACTTAGGACAATAAATGCCAAATAGCAAGTGCTCAATAAGTGTTTATATATTAAGGTTATAAAACGATCTGCCTCCAGCATTTATTTCTGTGCTATTACTTTTAATGTTGTCTGAATGTTTTGTTTGTTAGACTGGGTATTAATGTGCACATTTTACAAAGTATCAGTGGCTCAGAAGATATTTTACTTATTGTTTTCTTTTTTCCCCCCACAGTATTTGAATAACTGAAAATGACAGATTTATGAGCTCTGATTTTGTAAAGTGATTGTATATTGTGATTTTATACTATTTTATTATTTAAAATGAAGGATTTACCAAACTGAAAGGGGAAATGGCCTGCCACTCCTTTCAGTGCATAAGTTTTTTATGCCAGGATCTGTAGAAAGTAGAAATTTTCCACCTAGGCTGTGAATAGAGAAGCAGACAAACCTAATATTGAGCCACACTGCTGTCACGCAGCAATGCTAGAAGTGAATGGTTCAGTGTGTGGGTTGTGAGTCCCATAACATGCCAACATTCACAGATTTAGGGACTGAATAGACTGATTTATTTGTTTGGTACTTAAGGCCCTGTTTTCTTACTCTTGCAAAAACTCTAGTAAGCTTCCTGTCAGGTGTTTATTTCTGCATTATCCTTGAATGATAAGAAACAGGAATCAATGTAAGTCTATGTATCATTCAATAGCTTGCTCTTTTAATATTTCTAAATTTTATATTTCCAATACATTTTTGAGAACAAGTGTAGTAACTTCTCTTTGATTACATTATAAACTATCAGTGTTACATTAGAAGGAAAAAAAAACAAAAACAAAAATAAATTGCTTTTCCTTCCTTGTGTCAAATTTCAGGAGAAATAAACACCAAGTTGTTCAACTTTGTTCATGTTTTAGAAAAAACAGTTTCTTTCTTTTTCTTCCCTAGTACCATGTATAACTTTAAATTAAATGGGTATCAGGGAAGACAGAATCCACTTTCTTTTATTTTACAGATGAGGAAGCTGAAGCTCAGAGCCACCCACACTTACGCATTTCATTGCAAAGTCTAAATCACACTGTTCAGTTATTTCACCGCATTCTCATTATGCCATTTATGAAAACATTTTCAATTGTTTTATTCTTATTTCCTGCACTATTTTTTATTTCCTGAAGGATTAGTGATTTTGTTAATCCTATGGACAAATGAAAAAAATATCTAGTCCAGATTTGGTGATATTGAATATAATAAATCGGAAGAAAAGTACTTTCATTCATGAATAATACTCACATTTCAAGTCCTCATGACTCAATACCATCAGATAGGAACAAGCCAATTAAAATAAAACGTAAAATGTATATTGTTGTTGTTCAGTCACTAGTTATGTCTGATTCTTTGCAACTCCATGGGCTATAGCCCACCAGGCTCCTCTGTCCAGGGGATTTCACAGGTAAGAATACTGGAGTGGGTTGCCATTTCCTTCTCCAGGGGATCTTCCCAATCCAGGGATCAAACTCATATCTCCTGCATTGGTGGAGTATTTCTTTGCCGATGAGACACCAGGAAAGCCATATAATGTATACTGTGAACTAATTTGCCCTCATTTTTACAGTTACAAAATGATGCGTAATAAAGAATGGATGTCAGTGGATGATTAGAGGCAGACAGTGATCCTAGATCTTTTCCTCTTCTTTATTTTCAAGAAAGATAAAAGCAAGGTGCATAGCTTATTTTCCATGGCTGTGTCTGTGATCTTCAGTGAGATAATGCATGCTAAGTATTAAGCAAACTATTTGAGACACAGTACAAACTCCATACATGGTAGGAATTCCTATTTCCACTGTGATTAAAGGAAAGAATGAGGGAATTGAACTGAATAATTTGCAAGCCCTCAAATTCATTTCCTTTTAGATTCCACTACACTTAGATCCCATCTGTTTCTGCTGAGCAGCAGTAAGATTGCAGATCTCAAAGCACAAGCAATGTGTGCCCTCTGTCTAAAGCTATTCAGAAGGGAAGTGCCAGCACCATGTCCTTCTCTAAATTGAGAGACCATACATTCTCAAGTGTGAAGAGAAAAAAAATTAAGTACCACATCTGATAGAAAAGTAACCAGTGCATACTGAATTATAGAATAGTTGTATACAGCAAGGTTAATTCCAGCAAATACTTAGTGAAAATTGGTAGTATTTTGCATTCTAATCCTTGCAAAGTCTGCACTCACTTTTAGGAAATTAAATTCTTTCATGATATTTCTGAATTACATTTAAATTCATCCATGGAGCTGTGAACAATTCTTATGTGAAATTCTGGCACGTTAATCTTGCAAACTCATCCAGAGTGCCTTAAGATCTATGCTGCAAGAGGAGATAAGAATGCTAATTCCATTTATTTTTCTACCTGCATGCCTCCTATAGGGAGAATGAATTGTTTAAAAAAAAAGAGTTAATTTTTGTGCCTCATTTTTATGGCTGATATTACTTTCAGGACTGAATTGTTCTTGCAAGCAAAAGCTAAACATTAATTGGATCCAAAGGGGTAACTACTCTCACAGACATCTGCAATGTGAATTTTTCTAAGTAAGGAGCTGAAATGAGTCTATGAGAGAAAATTCCTAAATTGGCATTCTAATATAATTTATTCAATAAGTGCTTCTTAGACACCTACTAGGTACCAGGGACTGTCAATACAATGATGAATGAAAACCCGTCCCCTTTTCAAGAACCTCGCTGTATACATGAGGCCATCTTTGACCTTACAAAATGTAAAGTCTGAATAAAATATGAGTGGATATAAAAGAGTCCCAAAAAGAAATGTTATGAAAAATCAGGAAAAATAAAAAGCAATTTTATTGGGAAAGAAAGGAAACTTCATTATGGAGTAAGTATTTGTTATGGACATTGAGCAAAGGCACATTTTCACAGGTGGAGGTCACAGGGCATAGGTAGAGAACTTCAGGTATGAGAGAGGCATGAGCTAAAGCATGAGGCATGGATCTTGAATCAAAGCATCTAGAAACAAAGCAACAGCCAGATAACTAGAAAGGGGTAAAATTTCAAGATGAAGGGCAAAGAGAAGCCTGCTGAAAGATAAAATGGCAACCTTAACTAATTGTTCACCCTTAATAATGAATTGAGCTTAAGGTAGCAGTTGCATTTTGTGATGCTGTTTTCAGTTTTTGTGAAATGCAAATATGATGATGGCAAGATATATCCCCAGATGCCCCTGAAGAAGTTAGGATACTTTTGACTGTAAGTGACATAATTTAAAGTGTATTATGGGGACTTCCCTAGTGGTCCAGTGACTAAGATTCCATCTCCAAATGCTGGGGCCCAGCTTTGATCCCTGGTCAGGGAACTAGGTCCTGCATGCCACAACTAAGAATTTGCATGCTGCAACTAAAGATCCATTAGACTCAGCATAGCTAAATAAATCAATAAACATTAAAAAATAAATAAAGTGGACTATGTAACACAGCCACACTATCTGATTTATCACATTGAGATGCCCAGTGATAGAATCCTCCCAAGCAAGTCGCTTTAGTAACTCAATTAAATTTTCATGGATGCAGGTTCCTTTCAACTTTTCACTCTGATATTTTTTGCATGTTGTTTCTCCCTTACCCCTGGGCTTCTGTTTGTAAATTCTCCAGAAATCATATTTTCAAATCAAATTTCCCAAAACTCAGAAGAGGGTTAGATTAGCATCTAATCTTCATATGCCTTTAAAAATGAAGAAGAAGAAGACCTACTCTAAAGCAACAAAGAAGTCTTTCCAGTACATATCCATAGCTAGGATTCCATTACAGGATTATTTGTAACACTGTCATTGGCAAGGAATATAGATTTAGCAAGTGTGGCTGAAACTAATGGAATTTCACCCATTCAAGTTGAAGACACCATCAAAAACACATAGATAATGTGAAGTGGAAGAACATATTCAACATAAGAGTTGTATCAGTTTTATTCAGGACCTTACTGAGGACTATAGCCAGAAAACAGCCTCTCTGTGGCTTCTGAGAGAACTGCTCCAAAGAGGTAGGAGAAAAAGCCAGTATGTATATATATATATATAAGGAACATATGTAATTAAGCACACACCTCAATTAAAGTTTACTTCTATTCAAAGAAACAGATATCTTGGTTAATTATTTTAGTGATTTTTTTTAATGCATGAGAAGATGCAATAATCTGGGTTCATTAAAATTCTTCCTGAGATATATATCTAACTATCTAAGGGGCCTGTTTTTCCAAAGCTCAGAATGCCTCACTTGGTTTTCAACCTTAATTTCTCTCAGGGTATAGTGTCAACTACTGCAGCAGCTTATCATTTTATCACTATAAAAGGACAGGAACAACATTCTTTGGTTTTACAATACTCAGTAAGTGATCAAAAGTGGGTTTTGTAGTATAGTCTGAAGTCAGGCAGGTTGATTTCTTCAGTTCCATTCTTCTTTCTCAAGATTGCTCTGGCTATTCAAGGTTTTTTGTATTTCCATAACACAAATTGTGAAATTATTTGTTATAGTTCTGTGAAAAATGCTGTTGGTAGCTTGATAGGGATTGCACTGAATCTATAGATTGTTTTCAGGAGTACACTCATTTTCACTATGTTGATTCTTCCAGTCCATGAACATGGTATATTTCTTGATCTATTTGTGTCATCTTTGATTTCTTTCATCAGTGTTTTATAGTTTTCTATATATAGGTCATTTGTTTCTTTAGGTAGATTTATTCCTAAGCATTTCATTCTTTTCATTATAATGGTGAATGGGATTGTTTCTTTAATATCTCTTTCTGTATTTTCATTGTTAGTGTATAGGAATGCAAGGGAATTCTGTGTATTAATGTTATATCCTGCAACTTTACTATATTCATTGATTAGCTCTAGTAATTTTCTGGTGGTAGTCTTTAGGGTTTTCTATGTAGAGGATAATGTCATCTGCAAATGTCATCGCATAATGTCTGCAAACAGTCAGAGTTTTACTTCTTTTTTTTTCTAATCTGGATTCCTTTTATTTCCTTTTCTTCTCTGATTGCTGTGGCTAAAACTTCCAAAACTGTGTTGAACAGTAGAGGTGAGAGTGGGCACCCTTTTCTTGTTCCTGACTTTAGGGGAAAGTTTTCAATTTTTCACCATTGAGGATAATGTTTGCTATGGCTTTGTCATATATGGCTTTTATTATGCTGAGGTATGTTCCTTCTATGCCTTCTTTTTCTATTTTTATTTTTACTTTATTTTACTTTACATTACTGTATTGGTTTTGCCATACATTGACATGAATCCGTCTCAGGTGTACATGAGTTCCCAATCCTGGACCCCCTCCCACCTCCCACACCATATCAATTCTCTGGATCATCTCCGTGCACCAGTCCCAAGCATCCTGTATCCTGTATCAAACATAGACTGGCGATTCGTTTCTCCCAGAATACTGGAAATAAAAGCAAAAATAAACAAATGGGATGTAATTAAAATTAAAAGCTTCTGCACAACAAAGGAAACTATAAGCAAGGTGAAAAGACAGCCTTCTGAATGGGAGAAAATAATAGCAGATGAAGCAACTGACAAATGACTAATCTCAAAAATATACAAGCAACTTATGCAACTCAATTCCAGAAAAATAAATGACCCAATCAAAAAATGGGCCAAAGAACTAAATAGACATTTCTCCAAAGAAGACATACTAACAAACACATGAAAAGATGCTCAGCATCACTTATTATCAGAGAAATGCAAATCAAGACCACAATGAGGTACCATTTCACACCAGTCAGAATGGCTGCGATCCAAAAGTCTGTATGCCTTCTTTCTGAAGCGTTTTTTTATCATAAATGGGTGTTGAATTTTGTCAAAGGTTTTCTCTGCATCTATTGAGATAATAATTTTGTTTTTATCCTTAAATTTGTTAATGAGGTGTATCACAATGATTGGTGCAAATATTGAAGAATCCTTGCATCCCTGGGATAAAGCCCACTTGTCATGATGTATGATATTTTAAATATGTTTCTGGATTCCATTTGCTAGAATTTTGTTGAGGATTTTTTGCATCTATGTTCATCAGTGATACTGGCCTAAAGTTTTCTTTTTTTGTAGCATCTTTGTCTGGACAGTCATTGCTGGAGTCCAATTCCAGCAGCCAGGGATTCAACCTGAAAAGATGGACGGTGTTGGCGAAGAGAAATGAGACAGCCTCTCAGTTTTCTTTGGACTGCCTATTTATTTCAAGTTTAAGATTCTCTTTTATACTTTTACAAAAACACCAGGCCAGAAGTTTGACAATTTCAGTTCCCCCTCTCCCAGATTGATTATCTCCATAAATTATTGTTGCTCTTCAAACAGAGTTCCTGCTTCAGTGATTCTCTCCAAATCAGCCTTATCATCTATTATCTACCTCCTCTAATGTCTCCTATAGTTAACTTGTGATTACATTGTAACTCATGCTCCATTCCTCAGTTTACCACTTATTTTCCTAAATCCTGTTTGCCCCTAACATCCTAAGCTCACTATCTCTTAAAAAGGCTTCTAGCTATAGTGTCTCTAAAAATTCCTAACTTCTATAGTAAAATATGCTATAGTAAAATATGCTAACTTTACAACATTCCTTAAATCTTTAACTTCTAACTATTTTAATTATTTCTAAGCCCTAAATTCAGTAAACTCCTTTGCCATAAACATTTTCCTCACAAATAAGCTTCCGATAGCAATCCCTTCCACGGCCTCAAGCTACGGCCTATGTGTTCATTCTGGAACACTCTTTTGTAAAAGTCTTTGAACAAATGTCAATGATTAACTTTATGAATTATTTTCTGAGCACAGCTGCAGAAGGCATTGTGCCTTCTCATGCTCCTCTCAAGAACAATAAGCACCTAAATATTCCTTTTCAGTCAACTCAGCCGAGGAGAGGAAAAGACAAGTCAGAATTACAAGGCCTAACTCCTTAATCCCGAGTCTGTGCCTGCAGAATGAGGAGAGGGGGCCTGGGGCCGTGCCTCCATTTTGCAGTAGTGCCTAACGTGGCTCCTGACAAGTCATCAAGATAATATGGTACTGGCACAAAGACAGAAATATAGATCAATGGAACAAAATAGCAAGCCCAGAGATTAAACCCATGCATCTATGGACACTTTACCTTTGACAAAGGAGACAAAAATATTCATTGGTGAAAAGACAAAACTGCATTGGTGAAAAGACAAAACTATGCATTGGTGAAAAGACAATCTCTTTAACAAATGGTGCTGGGAAAACTGGTCAATCACCTGTAAAGTAATGAAACTAGAACACTTTCTAACACCATACACAAAAATAAACTCAAAATGGATTAAAGATCTAAATGTAAGACCAGAAACTATAAAACTTCTAGAGGAAAACATAGTCTAAACACTCTCTAACAACAGGATCCTCTATGACCCACTTCCCAGAGTAATGGAAATAAAAGCAAAAATAAACAAATGGGATCTAATTAAACTTAAAAGCTTTTCCACAATGAAATAAACTATAAGCAAGGTGAAAAGACAGCCTTCAGAGTGGGAGAAAATAATAGCAAATGAAGCAACTGACAAATAATTATCTCAAAAATATACAAACATCCCATGCAGCTCAATAACAGAAAAATAAACGGCCCAATAAATGGGCCAAGAACTAAGAAGACATTTCTCCAAAGAAGACATAGAGATGGTTAACAAACACATGACAAAATGATCAACATCACTCATTATGAGAGAAATACAAATCAAAACCATAAGTACCATTGGCATGGTACCATCTCATGCCTGTCAGAAGGGCTGCTATCAAAAAGTCTATAAACAATAAATGCTGGAGAGGGTGTAGAAAAAGGGAACCCTCTTATATTGTTGATGGGAATGCAAACTGGTACAGCCACTATGGAGAACAGTGTGAAGATTCCTTAAAACACTAAAAATAAATCTGCCATACAACCCAGCAATCCCACTGCTGGGCATACACACCAAGCAAACCAGAACTGAAAGAGACACGTGTACCCCAATGTTCATCACAGCATTGTTACAATAGCCAGGACATGGAAGCAACCTAGATGTCCATCCATAGACAAATGGATAAGAAAACTGTGGTACAGATACACAATGGAATGTTACTCAGCTATTAAAAAGAATGCATTTGAATCATTCTAATGAAGTGAATGAAACTAGAGCCTATTATACAGAGTGAAGTAAGTCAGAAAGAGAAACACCAATACAGTATACTAACACATATATATGAAATTTAGAAAGATGGTAACAATGACCCTATATGCGAGACAGCAAAAAGAGACACAGATATAAAGAACAGACTTTTGGACTCTGTGGGAGAAGGTGATGGTGGGATGATTTGAGAAACTAGCATTGAAACATGTATATTACCATATGTGAAATAGATCACTAGTCCAAGTTCAATGCATGAAGCAAGGCACTCAAAGCCAGTGCACGGGGACAATCCAGAGGGATGGGATGGGGAGGGAGGTGGGAGGAGGGTTCAGGATAGGGCACACAGGGACACCTTTGGCTGATTCACATCAGTGTATGACAAAAACCACCACAATATGTTAAAGTTATTAGCCTCCAATTAAAAGAAATAAATAAATAAAGCGAGGTTTTGTGCTTCTTCTGACATAGACTAGGAAGGGCTTGGGGAAGAGATGGATATCATATGCAGCAAAGATGTTTACCACATTATGGCTTTTGTGCTTTTTTTCACCTTCATATTTACTTGTAAGGTAGCCAGTGTTTCCAAAGATGACAATTTATTTACCTATACAATCCAAAAGTTGTTTTCTCTCTCTCCCTGAATTATGTATGTCTTTACTAAGTAGATAGAAATAGGAAAAAACAAACAAACAAACAAAAAAAAGATATATAGACAAACACATATTTTAGAATAAGTTAGACCAAGCAGTCCCCAACCTCTGGATATAATGCCTGACACTACCAGTTTTCTTCTGAAATCGTTGGCTATTCACAAAATACACAACACAAGAGGATCAGAAGCTTGTACATATGTTGAAAAATTAAATGAATGTTTTAGTAGATATCAGTGCTAAGGAAAAGAAAAAATAGAGGAGTTTAGCATCTACCAAAAAAAAAAAATTAAAATTAAAAAAAAAAAAAACACAAAAAAAACAGGAGACTGATTTCTCTAACAAGCTCTGAAACCTTAGCTGAAATTTGCTTGCTGGATTGGTTTGGAGGAAAAATAAATTTCCTACTACCCTTCAAGGTTCTTGGCTGAGAGTTCCCTAAAATAAGACAGATTAACTGGAGAAAAAGAAACAAAAGTTTAATTATATATATATATATCCTATATACATTGGCGATATCTAGGAAAACAGAGAAACTCTTTGAAATGATCCAAGCCATCCCCTTAAATATCGTTTCCAGCTAAAGACAAAATAAAGATGTTAAGTGTGGGGGAAAGAAGAGTAAGCCAGTTGAGGTAGGTTACCTGGAAAAGCAGAATAAACAAAGGGGTGGTTGTTATGAAGATTTAAGTCAGTACCTTCTCTGTTGTAAGAGTTTTCAGAGATTTGGTCATTCCCCCTCTTTCTGGTACAAAGAGGGAGATATCCTTATAAATGTAAATGTCTTCTACAAAAGGGTAACTTCTGCTCAGTTTTCAGACCTTTTCCTTTGTCCTTTGTTTCTTAAACATTTGTTGTTGTTGTTTAGTAGCTAAGTTCTGTTGATTCTGCTGTGACCCCATGGACTATAGCCTACCTGTCTTTTGCTCATGGGATTTCCCAGTCAAGAATATTGGACTGACTTGCCATTTCCTTCTCCAGGGGATCATCCCTACCTAGGGATTTGCAGGTGGAGCCACCTAGGAAACTCTTCTCAAACATATTCAGCCCCAAATAATACTTATGTCAAAGAGTATATTTTGAAATGACAAATTCCACTCCCTTCAATTGAAATAATTTTTCCCATATTTGCTGCTTAGCAAAAAATAAAGCATATATTCAGGTGGAATATAGCATTCTGTTTTACATCTTTGAAATTTCTCTAAAAATAAAAAAATTATATAATTTTAACCTTTTTTCAACATTTAAGACTTCAACTTTTTCAAAATTTAAGGCCAGTAATGAACGTTGGATAATATTTCATGATCTCAATATAAATCCCAAATTATTTATATCTGTATAGAAAAAGATGGATGAACAAAAGTACAACTTTTCATAAATGCACTTTTGCTAAATATAAATGTTTACATTAATATATATCTCTATGTAAATACATATGTAAATATATATGGCTCCATGTAGCAAAGCAAAATTTTAAGGGTATACAAATTTACTGAGTATAAGTGATCTACTTTTCTTTGTCTCATTACATTAAGATTTGAAAATTTTATGTGGAACCTGTGACCAGCTTCCTAGCTGACAAAAATCCACCCAGGCGGGGGTGTGGGGTGTAGATGGGGAGAGACAGAAAAGAGGAAAGAAGAGACTTTGTTTTTTTCCCCTGAAGTCTTTACAAACAATATAGAGGACATATGGAGAGTTTGCTAGGTTCCTGGTCACAGAATCTTACATAAAGGTATTATTTAAGGTATTAAGAGTATAGACACAGATATCAAGTGAGTCCTTAATAATAACTACAGTGAAGGTAGGGAGAAGAGGGATTTCCAGCAAGAAAAGACTCTCAACAAATAGTTAAATAAGTAGTAGATTCAAAAGTAACATAAACGGTGATAATACCAGTAGAAATCAACTTTAAGATCAAATTTATCTAAAAAGTTATCATACTAATTCTAAACATTTTAAATAGTGGTGTATCTAAATATAAGTAGAATCTAGAGAAAAGAGCACAGTAACATAGATTCAGTTCAAAAACATCCAATATTGTGTGAAGACTAGGCAGTCTTATTATTATCCTTAGACTGTCTTTAGAAGGATGCTTGTCTTTCCATGCCTTTTGTACTCTACATATTAAGATGGGAAACTTTCTTGCCACTAGCAAGCTCTTTGAACTAATAACATGGTGTGGGATTTTTCTGTGTAATGAGAAACCATGTGTTTTGACTCTGGAGAGGAAAGGACCTGATTCAGAACCTTGTACAAAAATTTTGACTAAAGTGATATTTTAAACGTATTCAAAATAAATATAATAAAGTCCTATCTTATAGAAATTCAACCAAGACTTTCACATTCTTTCAAAAATTTGATTTTTAAAATGAATACTTTTAGAAGTTATGTTTGCTGCAAAAGTTGAAGTATGTTGAGAATGAGAGGGAGTACCTGGATCCAGAAATTGTACCAAGAGCCAACTGGCTTCATGTAATAGTGCAGTTACAGAGAAACTCCCGTTAAAGAGGAAGATAAATTAAAAGTGACTCAGCCTGAATTATGAAGTAGGACAGCAGGTATAGCCTTTCTAAAAATCTGAGGTTTGACACTGAACAAAATATGAGGGCTTTTTGGCTGAGAGAGAAGTTCAGGAATATTTCATATTGCTACATAAATTTCCCATACTTGACACTCTTACTGAATGCACAAACAATTCATAAGCCATACAATTTTAATCAAAGTCAACTTTACATTTTGACAAAACACCATTTACATGTTGTTGCAAAAGTAACAAGAGTTCCAGAAAGAAAAATTCTACCTATCAGATGGGGATGAGTTGAAAGTTAGGTTTGTTTGTTATTTACTCACCATGTGCTTTCTCTCATTTGCTTCTCTTCTGCTCAGTACACCACCAAGTTTACCTTTCTCTACCTATAACCACTTCCTATCTATAACCATTTCTCCTACCTATAACCACTTCCGCCTTCAGATGGGGAATGAAGCAGGTGTTCTGGACCAAGCACATCAGAACATTCCGTTAATTGTTTACTGAGGAAGTTCTTGAGTTAATCATAATGAATGAAACATGGTAACGTTATTGTTGGAACTTCTGGGAAAGAATCCTGACTTCTACCACCCAATTCAAACCGAGGTAATGTAAGATCTTAAGCTGCTAATACAGTCCAGGAAAGAAATGAAATCTCACAGAATATGGAGTGAGTCAGGAGAAACAGGGTAAGAAAAAAAAAAAAATAGCACAGTTGTGAGACATTGTTGGAATACTTCCCATCTAACTTCTTTTATGTAAGCTTATACTAATATTATAGTGACATCAACCAGTAATTTCCCCTTTAAGATGGTTTGGTTTGAATTCTATGTTACTTGCAAACCAGAGTTCTAGCTAATATACCAACTGACCTTATTGATACCAAAAGTTCAGCATTAGCATTTAATTCTTATAGAGAATTACACTAGCCCTTCCTGCTCTTTGTCTAAAGTGGTGATTTACATGTTAAGTCACTAACACATCAATTTCAGCATGATTATAGATCACTTTTTATGAAAACTAGAGGAGCTGCTGCATTGTAAAAACAGTGAGGACCTGAGGTGAATGATGCAGCAGATACAGTGTAGGAAGAGGAAACGGGAAAATAATTGGACACAGACATTCAGAGCATTGCATTTTTCCCCTCACTGGATTGAACATAACAGGTCTATTTACAATAGTTATTTAAAAGATTACAGGCTACAATTTGATACATGATTAATGCTTTCAGGGCTCATCTTGATCTTAGGTTTCGTTTTCTGAACAAACACTTAGGGTTTTCAGTTGTTTTTTTTTTTTGTTTTCTTTTTTTCTATGCCTAAGCTTATTTAAACAACTAATATGCCAGTTATACAGAGTCAGTGAAACACTTGGGTTAATAAATGTGACTTGCTCCTTGAAAAATTGTACTCAAAATAGTCACTTTAATAAATCCCATTAATATGTGAACTCCTTAACTGGACATTCAGTTCATTCACTGTACCAGACAATGCTGACAACTATGTTCTAAACTGGGCTTCCCTCATAGCTCAGTGAGTAAAGAATCTGCCTGCAATTCAGGAGACCTGGGGTTGATTCCTGGGTGGGGAAGATCCTCTGGAGAAGGAAAAGACAAGCCACTTCAGTATTCTCTTCCCTGTAGAATTCCATGGACAAAAGAGCTAGCAGGCTACAGTCCATATGTTTGCAAGCGTCAGCCATGACTTAGCAACTAAACCACCAACCACAAGTCCTAAACTACTGTCCTTCTTACATAGCTTACTTCCAACAAAATTAGAGCTATTTCTTGGGCCATAGTAAGTATTTTTTTTATCCTACAACTTAGCTTTTGGGGACTATTTATAGTTCTTTATTTAATGATTTTCAAATATTTGATGTTTTCCAAATTTCACCAGTTTTTTAAGAATATGATTGAATGTCATTTTTTATTTTTAAAAAATGCTTATTTTTTTTTGGAAATAATTGCCTTTTCCTCTGAACGCTCAAATATTTTCATCTTTATCCCTTTTTTTTTGTTATCTATCACATTCTATTTGTACTTCCTTATGGTTTTATTTCAGTATATATTACCATTTAGACTGATTTCCCAGGTGGCTCAGTGGTAAAGAACAGGCCTGCAATGCAGGAGACATAAGTGACCCAGGTTTGATCCCTGGGTCAGGAAGGTTCCTTGGAGGAGGGCATGGCAACCCATTCCAGTATTCTTGCCTGGAGAATCCCATGGACAGAGGAGTCTGGTGAGTTATGTGTCATGGAGTCACAAAGAGTTGGGTATGACTGAAGCAACTTAGCAAACAGGAAGACTGAAAGGTTAGATATTTATACACTTTAAATCTTCAAATAAGATTTAGTATCCAGAAGAATGGTACTTATATAATATGTAAAAAATAAGCATCATAAGTTATTAATTATATGACACCCATTAGACTGAAGTGGCTCTAATGCTTTGATGGCTTAAATATACAAACAAAAACATAAGCCTGTAAACACCTTAATGGTAAGAAATTGAAACCTAAGGACAACCAATCACAAGCAGCCAACTAGGCTTTAAGCTATCAGTTCAGTTCAGTCGCTCAGTCATGTCCGACTCTTTGCGACCCCATGAATCGCAGCACACCAGGCTGCCCTGTCCATCACCAACTCCCGGAGTTCACTCAGACTCATGTCCATTGAGTCTGTGATGCCATCTAGCCATCTCATCCTCAGTCGTCCCCTTATCCTCCTGCCCCCAATCCCTCCCAGCATCAGGGTCTTTTCCAATGAGTCAACTCTTCACATAAGGTGACCAAAGTACTGGAGCTTCAGTTTTAGCATATTCCTTCCAAAGAAATCCCAGGGTTGATCTCCTTCAGAATGGACTGGTTGGATCTCCTTGCAGTCCAAGGCCTAGTATGAAAAGGCTTTAAGCTATAGCCAAACAATTTTCTTCCCTTGCTTCTGTACCTTATCGGTGTAAGTCTTTATCTTGGCTCCTATCTGAGAAATACTCATAACCACTTCCTGTTTGGCATTGCCCTATTGAACTTGATTTCTGCTCAAATAACTCAACATTTTCAATATGCCTCACTTTATCTTTTAATGGTGACAATTTTAGATAGTCAAATAATGAATCAATAAAACTGCTTTCTTTGTCATATAATTGAGACAACTTTAGTCTAAAGTATTTAGTGCCCTAATTTTCATTTCTTACACATACACAAAACCTCATGGTTTTAAATTAGAGACACTTAGAAAATTATAGCATAATAATGTTTTATAAAACTAATAATAAAAACCATAAAATTTCATACTCCATGAAAATTGATGTTACATAGATATCACTTAGTGTTTCTAATTCAGGGTATGTAGTTTTTATTAAGAATTTATTGTGTATCAATTCTATATATCCTAATTAATTCAATTGGTCTATGGGAAGAATACTGCAGCAAAAAAGAAACAGGAAAAAAAAAAGTTTACTACCCTAAGGAACTTTCACATTTAACAACATATAAACTTTATTTTTAAGAAAAAAAAATTATAGAGGTACCTAACATAAATGATGAAAGAAAATATTTGCCTTGGTTAATTTAGATCTTAAAATTTACTTTTGACTGAAATTATTCACATAACTATTTTGATTCTTTAATTCAATCCATCTGTATAGGCATAGTCTAAGTGATTTGCCCTAAACATACTTAACTAGACATTAAATTGAAATTTAACAGGATCATTATTGAGGTTAAATAGATACTTTAATGAAAAGACATTTATGAGTATACAAAGCAATATATCCAATATGCAGTTGTAAATCCTCAACAAATACCTAAATTAGTAATATATTATTTAAGAAATATAATAAATTCATGAAAAGATAGAGACATGGTTTATTTGGGTGACCTGAGCTGTGCAACAACTGAACACTTGCATACTTACTGATCAATTGTCTATTATGAGTATTATGTAAATGTAATAAGTTTATATTATATTAATTCCTTTTAAAATTAATATCGTATAGAATTTAATCAAATTACTTTAGGAATTTTCCATTTACATTTATTTATAACACCTATAAAAAGCAGACATATTTTGTTTAACATCAGAAACCCACAAATGAAAAACTGAAAGTCATTGGTAACCAAGGAAACTAACAGTGAATGGCTGACTGTCTTTCAAAGGAAGACAAGAAGGGGCAGGAGGAAGATAATGGAACACAGGTTAAATCCCACTGCAGGAAAAGATGCCCTGTGCTCAGGTATCCTGTTAGTACCATCTCTATTTGCATTTCACTGAGTTCTTGTAACAAAATCCCCTGCCACAAACAATTCAACACAAGCAATGCCTATTTTTGGTCTTAGTCCACAGAAGAGTTGTGTTTTATGATAAAACCCAATTAATATTTCATTTTGCCTGTGGCCCTTTAGGTTATCCCCAATTTTGCCCTCAAGGGCTGTCACACCAAAGTGCATACTAAATACTATTTTCTGCCAAAATATTTATTTTCTGTGTGATTGCCAAGTTATCATTCCTGGAACATAATAACATTGTCAACTGCACCTATTCATGATGCACACCCAGATATCTACCACAGAGTCATCTTTCTCCAGTTTTAATTATCAGTCAAATGCATTCACAGGATGCCACCATGCACTGAGAGAAGAAATAAGATTAGAATCCTGGGCCAAGATAATCTTAAGAGACAGAACAGACATATGGAGTGAATAGATAAAAGACATCCAACTGGAAAAATAGCAAGAGAAAACATAGCAAGTACACTTTGCAAAAACCAGCTACACAGCAGCGTACATGTATGTGGGAGAGCTGGAACAAGGGTTGTCATCACTCATGATGGATTCCTGAACCAGTTGGAGACAGAAAAGGAAGCAAAGATGGAAAGAAGCATAAGAAGCCCCTGAGGTAGGGAATGTGTCAGGTGTGAATGCTTGCAAATAGGAGAGAACAATTTGTACTTAGTGTAAGACAGTGAATGTATGTGTGTCTGTATGCGTATGTGTAAGGTTCACTTAGCCGGTATATGGAGTATAGCTGCCCTATAAGAAAGGGCTGTGGGGTAAAGAAGCATGTGGTTAGAAATCCAGAGTTTATAGAACTAGAACTAAAACACACTTTGAAGAAAAGTCACATTGCTTAGTTGACTCATCTCCAGGCAGATGAATATCCACCCTGTTGGGCATGGATGATGGCACTTAGTTTCTTTTGGCATGTTCTGAGATGAGACTCTTTGACATTACAAATATTATTACAACCATATACAGAGTGTCTTCTGGGTGCCGAATGCCTCACTCAGAGGTTACAGATGTCTAATCCTCATGATAATCCTGTAAGGTATGCACAATCATCCTCATGTCACAGGTAGGGAGTCTGGGGTCAGAAAAGTTAGGTCATTTGCTCAAGGTCACACAGATAATTGGATCTGAATTTCAGATCCAAATCTGATTCCCAATTTCAAATGTTCCCAATATAACCTGCTGCTTTCCTTACAGGCGCATTTCAGAGGGTACAAGATTCAGGAAATTATTTACTCATGGCAGCCCACCTATATCTTCTCATCCTAGAAACATGTCTGAATATTTAAAACAAACAAAAGTGCTCAGACATTATTATCACTAGCCAAAAGGAGCAAGAGCTTTGGGTCAGTTCTTGCATTTTCTGCCAATGACATGGGGCAGAGGACCAGCATGATGCCGTGGATGGCTGTCACATCTACTTTCCTATTCCTGTTCTTAGGTAATGCAAGGAAGAAATCTACTAATTAAATCGCATGTGGAGTTGCAATCCAAGGGGAACTGCCTACTTGTGGTTTCTCTTTGGAAGCAAGTCAGAAATTTCTTGGCACACCGTGAATGGGCAGACCTTAGGTACCATCTGAAGATATTTTTAATGTGAGCATTGTCATGCAGGAAGTTGCTCCCAATTAAGCTTAAGTAGTGGGCAAAAAACGGCCATCTCCAGGGAGGCAGCATCACCTGGCTCTGAATGGAGGCTGCTAGCATGCAGCTTAAGAGAATGAATTGGGCCTGAGGATTTGGAGAGATGCCAAGCAACAAATTAGTTCTGCATCCAGGAGATGAGGTTGTAATTTCCTTTCCTTGGAGGGGAGGAGGCGATGAAATTTTGCAGGTGAACGGTCTGAGAAAGTCCCTACAGACGGGGGAATGTCAAAATGCTCTGTGTAAATTTGAGAGGTGAAAAGAGTGACCTTCACACACATATGTGGTCAAGCCAGAGGTCAGTAAAGGGGTCAGCAAGTGACAGCTGGTTAAATCTGGCTTGCAACCTGTTTTCATACAACCAGAATGACTTGTGCATTTTCAAAGGTTTGAGAAGAGAGGAATGTTTGACAGACCCTTATATAGCCTGTAGAACCTAGAATATTTACTATCTGGCCTTTTACAGAGAAAATTTGCTGATCCCTAGTTTGAATGCCACTGGTAAGGGACTTAGGGCTCCTCTGTGCCTCAGTCCCATTCTGGGGATTTGATCACTTGTGCTTTTTAGTCAGTCCTCAATTTCTGGTTCAGTCTTGCTTCTCTCTTGGATCTTTCCACTCAGCTTAAAAATATCTTTATGTTTCCAAGACCCTGCCTCCTTTGAAAGACTCTGCCCTTGGCCAAACTCAGGCTCCTCGCAACCTTCTTCTAGATGAGGCCTCAATCTTGACCTATAAAGACAGCAGACTCAGAGTGAAGGACTCATCCTCCTCTGCTCCACCAGAGACTTGAACCAACTCTAGTTTCTCACAGCTCAAGGCTTTGTCTCCATCCCCTCTTAAGTTCATGTCTGAGAAAGCTCAACACTGCCAAAAAAATTTTTACTGCATCCCAGCCAACACCAGAAACCCTGCCTCTGATAAGCATCAGTCAGCAAATCCAGAAGACTTAATTACACAAAGCAGCCCCTTTACCTGTGTTTAGTAATTTTCCACTTTTCCAGCTTGAGCCCTAATCATTGCCCTTGCCTAGTCCCTCCTTCTACCTTTAAAATATCTAGTCACCACTGCACAGATGAAAATTGAGTTCAGCTTACACTGGACTCTCTTCCCTACTATGGTAGTTATTGAGTAAAATCAGTCTTATTTGCTTTTTACTAATGTCTAACTTCTCTTTCTGATGTCTCCCAAAACTTTCATCCATCAGCCAAATGGCCCTTGCTTATTACCTCCAAATTCCTACCTCCCACCCACTCCTCAGTCCCCAGGAAACAGGGTGCTATCTCCATAAAGTCCCCATTGTCTTCTTTGTTTGTGTAAGTTGCTCAGTCATATCTGACTGTTTTGTGGCCCCATGGACTGTAGCCTGCCAGGCTCCTCTGTCCACGGAATTCTCCAGGCAAGAATACTGAGTGAGTTGCCATTTCCTTTTCCAGGAGATCTTCCCTGGCCCAAGGATCGAACCCAGGCCTCCCACATTGCAGGCAGATTCTTTACAGACTCAGCCATCAGGGAAGTCCCAACTGTCCTCCTCAGTTCAGTTCAGTCACTCAGTCATGTCCGACTCTTTGTGACCCCATGAACCACAGCACGCCAGGCCTCCCTGTCCATCACCAACTCCTGGAGCCCACCCAAACCCATGTCCATTGAGTTGATGATGCCATCCAGCCATCTTATCCTCTGTCATCCCCTTCTCCTCCTGCCCTCAATCTTTCCCAGCATCAGAGTCTTTTCCAATGAGTCAGCTCTTCACATTAGGTGGCCAAAGTATTGGAGTTTCAGCTTAACAACAGTCCTTCCAATGAACACCCAGGACTGATCTCCTTTAGGATGGACTGGTTAGATCTCCTTGCTGTCCAAGGGACTCTCAAGAATCTTCTCCAATGCCACAGTTCAAAAGCATCAATCTTGATTCCAGCTTGTGCTTCCTCCAGCCCAGCATTTCTCATGATGCATATAAGTTAAATAAGCAGGGTGACAATATACAGCCTTGACATACTCCTTTTCCTATTTGGAACCAGTCTGTTGTTCCATGTCCAGTTATAATTGTTGCTTCCTGACCTGTATACAGGTTTCTCAAGAGGCAGGTCAGGTGGTCTGGTATGCCCATCTCTTTCAGAATTTTCCATAATTTATTGTGTGATCCACACAGTCAAAGGCTTTGGCATAGTCAATAAAGCAGAAATAGATGTTTTTCTTACCCGTGCCTGAAGTAAGGAGCAGCAGCTGTGCTTTGCTGGAGTGGCCATGAAGAGAGACCCCACATCCAAGGTAAGAGAAACCCAAGTAAGATGGCAGGCACTGAGAGAGGGGATCAGGGGGCAGACAGACTGAAACTACAGTCACGGACAACTAGCCAATCTGATCACATGGACCACAGCCTTGTCTAACTCAATGAAACTAAGCCATGCCCATGGGGCCACCCAAGATGGGTGGGTCATGGTGGAGAGGTCTGACAGAATGTGGTCCACTGGAGAAGGGAATGGCAAACCACTTCAGTACTCTTGCCTTGAGAACCCCATGAACAGTATGAAAAGGCAAAAAGATAGGACACTGAAAGATGAACTCCCCAGGTTGGTAGGTGCCCAATATGCTACTGGAGATCAGTGGAGAAATAACTCCAGAAAGAATGAAGGGATGGAGCCAAAGCAAAAACAACACCCAGTTGTGAATGGGACTGCTGATAGAAGCAAGATTCGATGCTGTAAAGAGCAATATTGCATAGGAACCTGGAATGTTAGGTCCATGAATCGAGGCAAATTGGAAGTGGTCAAACAGGAGATGACAAGAATGAACATCGACATTCTGGAATCAGCGAACTAAAATGGACTGGAATGGGTGAATTTAACTCAGATGACCATTATATCTACTACTGTGGGCAGGAATCCCTTACAAGAAATGGAGTAGTCATCATAGTCAACAAAAGAGTCCAAAATGCAGTACTTGGATGCAATCTCAAAAATGACAGAATGATCTTTGTTGGTTTCCAAGGCAAACCATTCAATATCACAGTAATTCAAGACTATGCCCCGACCAGTAAGGATGAAGAAGCTGACGATGAACAGTTCAATGAAGACCTACAAGACCTTCTAGAACTAACACCCAAAAAAGATGTCCTTTTCATTATAGGGGACTGGAATGCAAAAGTAGGAAGTCAAGAAACACCTGGAGTAACAGGCAAATTTGGCCTTGGAACACAGAATGAAGCAGGGCAAAGGTTAATAGAGTTCTCCCAAGAGAACACACTGGTCATAGCAAATACCCTCTTCCAACAACACAAGAGGAGACACTACACATGGACATCACCAGATGGTTGACACCAAAATCAGATTATATTCTTTGCAGCCAAAAATGGAGAAGCTCTATACAGTCAGCAGAAACAAGACAGGGAGCTGACTGTGGCTCAGATCATGAACTCCTTATTGCCAAATTCAGACTGAAATTGAAGAAAGTGGAGAAAATCACTAGACCATTCAGGTATGACCCAAATCAAATCCTTTATGACTATACAGTAGAAATGAGAAATAGATTTAAGGGACTAGATCTGATAGACAGAGTGCCTGATGAACTATGGATGGAGGTTTGTGACATTGTACAGAAGACAGGAATCAAGACCATCCCCATGGAAAAAAAAGCAAAAAAGAAAATGGCTGTCTGTGGAGGCCTTACAAATAGCTGTGAAAAGATGTGAAGCAAAAAGCAAAGGAGAAAGGAAAGATATAAGCATCCAAATGCAGAGTTCCAAAGAATAGCGAGGAGAGATAAGAAAGCCTTCCTCAGTGATCAATGCAAAGAAATAGAGGAAAACAATAGAATGTGAAAGACTTTCTCCTAGTGACCTCCTTTAATCTTTTTCCTCCCATGTCTGTGCAGCACCTGACCCCATAAAAGATCTTCCTTCTGGAACTTCCCAAGAAACCAGGGCATTGCCATCAGCTGGTTCCATTCCTACTTTGCTAACTAATCTGGCTTTCTGTTCTCCAATCTACCCTTCAGTGTTAGCATTCTCTAGGGCTTTTTCCTTAACCTTTTCTCCACATGTTATTCACCCTTGTTAATGGCTATACAACCAACATCATCTACTGTCCCAGGATATTGATTCATCTTTTCAAGTGTCTCTGAACATTTCCTCCTCTTAATCTCAGCAATGTGTCAAATGAAACATCTCACCCAGACTTCCTTCTCCTCCTCTTAATCTCAGTGATGTGTCAAACCAAATATCTCACCCAGGCTTCCTCTTCCTCCTCTTACATTTCCTTTCTCAGTTAAAAGTAACTCCATTTACCTAGTTGTCAAGCTTAGAAACTCAGACACCCCTCTTCTGCTCCTTTCCCACATCTTATCACAAAACCTCTTCATCATCTGGATGATGTAGATAAGGTTCAGTTTAGTTCAGTCGCTCAGTCATGCCCGACTCTTTGCGACCCCATGAATCGCAGTACGCCAGGCCTCCCTGTCCATCACCAACTCCCGGAGGTCACTCAGACTCACACCCAATGAGTCCGTGATGCCATCCAGCCATCTCATCCTTGGTTATCCCCTTCTCCTCCTGCCCCCAATCCCTCCCAGCATCAGGATCTTTTCCAATGAGTCAACTCTTCACATGAGGTGGCCAAAGTACTGGAGCTTCAGTTTTAGCATCACTCCTTCCAAAGAACTCCCAGGGCTGATCTCCTTTAGAATGTACTGGTTGGATCTCCTTGCAGTCCAAGGGACTCTCAAGAGTCTTCTCCAACACCACAGTTCAAAAGCATCAATTCTTCTGCACTCAGCCTTCTTCACAGTCCAACTCTCACATCCATACATGACCACAGGAAAAACCATAGCCTTGACTAGACGGATAAGGTAGCTACACTTATTGAATGTCTGTTTTGGGTCAGAGAAATGCTAGACACTTCACCTAGGTGATGTCATTTAATCCTCACAACCTATAATCACCATTCATAGATCAGGAAACTGAGGCTGAGACGTTACCATTAATACTTTCCTCAAGGTATCACTGCTAATGAGGGTAGAGTGATTCTAGAGCATATGCCCTGATGTGCTTCTTAGGCACAATCAAGGTGGTGCTATATGCCAGAGGCACAGAGAGTGGAACCAGAAATATATCATCTTGCAGAAGGAAGAGGACCTGGCTGAAATCATTTTTATTTCTTTTGTACACCTTTATGGAAGAATCCCCTGGAGGAGGGCACAGCAACCCACTGCAGTATTCTTGCCTGGAGAATCCCCATGGACAGAGGAGCCTGGTGGGCTACAGCCCATGGGGTTGCAAAGAGTCAGATACTACCAAGAGATTAAGCACAGCACAGCACATGAAAGAATCACGATGCTGTATTTCTTTTGTCTAGCTCAGCCCAGTCTGAATAAAAAACAAAGGCAAGCGCCCTGTTTCCCTTCCTTTCACAAACTACACTGCTGAGGGCATGTGAGCATCTGATCAGCTGCCAGGTGCACAGGCACCTGGAAGCAGGGGCCAAGGCCGGGGCTCAAGGTTACACACAGACATGTTTTCCCAGAGATACTTAACCCTTGGGTTCCCAGAGCTCACAGTGCCATCCAGCTAGATAGCTTATGGCTTAAAAAGTTTATTTCAGAATAATAGCCATAAGCAGCCCAGACAATAAAGGCTTTGTTCAAATTTATATCAGTTTCAGAGCTTGAGGAAGCTTGGATTTCTAGCTCAGGGAAGAAACATCACCAGGGACGATGCTTCTCCTTATAGACCATTAAAGGGCAGCCTTCTCCCCACTTACCAAATATCTTCCTTCACTGGCTTGGCTCAAACTCACCCTTGTCCCGCACCCCATGGGGTGCTGATTGATTATTCTCACAGCAGCTGCTTCCTCATCCCCTACTACATGCAGACGTGACCTGTCACATGAAGACAATTGGATTCTTATAAGTCCTTTGAGATGAAGATAGACTTCTATCGAAATAAGTCACTATTGAGTCAGATTTTTTTTTTAACCAGACTGTCTTTCAGAGTGTGAATCATTCCTTTTAGAAGTTTCACTGTGATGCCCAATAGAAATTTTGAATCACCTTAAGTGACTGTCCACTTTGCTTTCACAATCTTACCCCCTTTTCCTGCCACAGACCTCTTTTGCATCTCGCTGCAGTGTCAAGGGCAACTCTCCCTCCAGTGTCAAAGGCAACTCTCCCTCCACAGTGGATTTTTTACCTCTCTCCAAATGGGCTTGTGTTGACAAGAGAAGGAGTACTCAGAAGTTTTTTGCATTGAAGAGCTCACTTTCTTCAGGTTGTAAATGCTTTCTGAAGGTTACAAACTCTTTGGGCACTCAGGCATAGAGAAAACAATGCTTTTAGCAAAGGATTCACTAATCTGAATGAAATAATCTGAATTTTGTATGTAAAGTTCTGCATTGTCATTATTAGCCCTGTATGAAACACTCCTCTAATAAATTCAGAATCATAAAATCTTGAAGCATTTAACTGGCTCACTCCCACAAAAGGGACTGTTCGCTAAGGAGGAAGAAAGAAAGAAGTGAGGATGATCTCTACCGTCACCCTTATTATCTGGGAGCCGTCTACCAGAGTGCCTCTCTTGGCCCCATTTTGTGGGCTTTCTAGCAACTTCTGAGGCTGTTGGGGACATGCGCATCCATCTCAAAGGATGACTCAGTCGCTCCTGGGAGAAGCTGTGTCTTCTGGTTTCAGTGGCTTAATTGCAGCCTCTTATTATACACACCTTCTCCAGATCACTGTGCAGGGTCACATGGCATCTGATCCTGGCATTTCAGGCTCCTTTGCACTTCTGTGGGCAACAGGCAGATATCTACTCTTAGTTGCTGTCTCCCCTCAAGTAAAAGCCTTCTATTGGGGCTCATTCTTGGATGGGATTTAAAACAGATTCCTTGATAAAAATTTTCTCCTTGCCCATTTACTAGAGCTGCTGCTAAGTTGCTTCAGTCGTGACCGACTCTGCATGACCCCATAGAGGCAGCCCACCAGGCCCTGCCATCCCTGGGATTCTCCAGGCAAGAACACTGGAGTGGGTTGCCATTTCCTTCTCCAATGCATGAAAGTGAAAAGTGAAAGTGAAGTTGCTCAGTCATGTCCGACTCCTCGCGACCTCCAGCCCATCAGGCTCCTCTGTCCATGGGATTTTCCAGGCAAGAGTACTGGAGTGGGGTGCCATTGCCTTCTCCATTTACTAGAGCAGTTCTCAAATGTCAAACAACATGTGGGCTACCTGAGGATTTTACCAGAAGTGCAGATTGAATAAGCAGATCTTAGGTGGGGCTTGGGATTCCACATCTTTTTTTCCCCTAATAAAAAAATTATTTAGTTATGGCTGTTCTAGGTCTTTGCTGCTGTGCGGGCTCTTCTCTAGTTGTGGCCAGCAGGGTTCTCATTGCGGTGGTTTCTTGTTGCTGAGCCTCGGCTCTAGAGCACAGGCTCAACAGTTGTGGTAAATGGTCTTAGGTGCTCAGCAGTATATGGGGTCTTCCTGGATCAGGGATCAAACTTGTGTCTCCTGCGTTAGCAGGCAGATTCTTTACCACTGAGCCACCGGGGAAGCCCACGATTCTACATCCTTAACAAGCTTCCAGGTATTGCCAATGTGAACCACCAAATACACTTTTGAGTATAAGATATTAGCTTCAGTGAAATTAAAATTTTGTGACAGCATCTCAAGGGAATCCCTCTCAGAAGCTCATGGTCCCATTGGGATGCACAGGCACCTTCTTTGCTCTTGGTGCTCTCCATCACTCACACCTCTGTGCTTGTTGTTGTTTAGTCATCGTGTCTGACTCTGCAAAACCATGGATTGTTGAATGCCAGGCCTCCATGTCCCTCACCATGAATCCCATGAACCCCTGTGCTAGTCACAGACAAATCCATCCTCCACCCTGGATTACCCACCTTTGGCAAATGTGTACCCTCTCAGCAGAGCTTGTATTCAGTTTGTCAACATCCTAAATGCAGTGAACATCACAATTTATCTTTCTGGGCTGGTCTCTTGTCTCCCCTCTTGTTTTAATCACAGACTAAGTGACCGATCCTGGCTGAGAGGTTGCTACAGGCCAGGTCCTGCCCCTCGGACCCTGCAAACTCTTCATGCTCTGTCATTTCTCAAGTCTCTTGAATACACTATTCCTTTCCCAGGAGTCCTCTCTCCCCTCCTCTGCTGTTAGGTGCAAGAGGTCCATGCCACCTCCTCTGGTAAGCCCTCCTGGATTCCTCCAGGCGGGGCTGCCTGGCATCCTTCTCTGTACTCCAACAGCTTCCAGGAAAGATCTGCTTTATTTTGTTCATTGCCCCAAATGTACCCTCCAGACTGTGAGTTCTCGAAGTGAAGTGTTAGTCATTCAGGTGTGTCTGACACTTTGTGACCCCATAGACAGGGCTTGCCAGGCTCTTCTGTCCATGGGATTCTCCAAGCAAGAATACTGGAGTGGGTTGCCATTTCCTTCTCCAGGTTATCTTCCCAACCCAGGGATTGAGCCTGGGTCTTCTGCATGGCAGGCAGACTCTTAACCGTCTGAGCCGCCAGTGAGTTCTTGAGGGGCCTGCAAAGTGTCCTATCATTCCTAGCATCAATCCCAATGCCTTTCCCTGATCTCCAAATTAATGCAATAAAGTGAATTCTGCTAGCTAACCTATTTGCTCTTCAGAATGGTCAAATCCTTTCTTAACTCCTAGATTATAGGTAAGCAACATCTAAGGGATCCTGTCCACAGATCCACTTCACTGAAGCTCAAAAAATAAAGAGAAATGGGAGGAGCTCCTCAAAGGATGGAAGGCCAGGGTAAGTAAAGTCACTCAGTCATATCCGACTCTTTGTGACCCCATGGACTGCAGCCCACCAGGCTCCTCAGTCCATGAGATTCTCCAAGCAAGAATACTGGAGTGGGTTGCCATTTCCTTCTCCAGGGGATCTTCCTGACCCAGGGATCGAACCCAGGTCTCCCCATTGGAGGCAGACGCTTTAACCTCTGAGCCACCAGGAAGATGTCCATGAAGTTCCCTATGGTTTGGGCTGAGGAGTTGACAAGACCTGTCTCATGCAGCAGAATTAAACATCCCCATGTGCTACTCTACAAGCCACAACTGCATCATGGTGAAGAGTATGGGGTGTGGGATTAGACATCCTGGTTTAACCTGAATGAGCAGGTTTACTTTCAAAGCCAGTTCTCCTGACAGGACTGGTACTCACCAGCACTAGTGGTCACAGGCAGCTGTTGTAAGGATGGAATGGGCTTCTCTAAACCAGCACTTAGTCAGTGCCTGGCACCAAGCAAGCACTCTGCACATGGTTGTTACCACATGCTATATAAGCACCATGGTGATCTGAGGAAGAAAGGCAATTCCAAAGGATGTTCAAGCTACTGAACAAGTGCACTCATGTCACATGCTAGGAAAGTAACGCTCAAAATTCTCCATGCTAGGCTTCAACAATACGTGAATTGAGAACTTCCAGATGTTCAAGCTGGCTTTAGAAAAGGCAGAGGAACCAGAGATCAAATTGCCAACATCTATTGGATTATAGAAAAAGCAAGAGAATTCTAGGCCATCCTTGATAAGCTCACTCCTGAGCACAGTGCTTGGCAGTGGGGAAGCGCTCAGTACACGGAGATACTATTATCACTATTACGTGTAGAAGCAGCCCAGGAATGGGAACAGCACACTTCAGGACTTGCATCTCTGCTACTGGCATCCTACATAGGAAAGGTTCTACAGGGATAATTACACTGATGTTTAGATCTGTTAGATGGAAATGGCCCAGTTACTCAGTTAAGAACGTGGAGAACACATATCTAAATATTGAATAGAAATGGTAGATATTTCACTCTCCAACCATCAGAATAGAAGCCTTCCTCAGAAGTCAGGTATCACTGCTGATACGAGTCAGTTTGCTTTAATTAGTAGATATGTGAGCCCACTTATACACTTATTTCAATATCATCCACTACAACAATGAGAGGGGTATACACAGACACTGGTGGCTGACTGACTCATCCCTTCCCAAATCCCTTTCCCTTTCTGACTCAATGAATTGCCAGATAAAGCCTGTTGTAGGCTTCCTGGGAGCTTTTATTTTTCTGATACAGATGCTGCTCCTTCCTCTTCATGCTTCTTCCTAAAGGAACATGAAAAAGATGTCAGGAACTGCAGCAGCTATTCAGTGATTATGAGGAAAGGACAAGGAGAATCAAGGAGATTTCTGCACTGGCCTTGTAGATTTGTTGAAACACATTCCAGCACTGTTACAGGAAAACTCTGCTTAAGTCACTCTAGTGCAGGGTGCTGCTTGTGCTTGTGCATGCTCAGTTACTTCAGTTGTGTCCAACTCTTTGCGACCTATAGACTATATAACCCACCAGGCTCCGCTGTCCATGGGATTCTCCAGGCAAGAGTACTGGAGTGGGTTGCCATGCCCTCCTGCAGGGGGTCTTCCCAACCCAGGGACAGAACCTGTATCTCCTGCATTGCAGGCAGGTTCTTTATAAACTGAGCTACCTGGGAAGCCCTGGAGGGTGCTGCCACTTGAAGCTAAAAGAATATCTAAATCATGCAACATGGATGCAATTAGAGATGATCACACCAAGTGAAGTAAATCAGAAAAAGACAAACACTACATGGTATCACTCACATGTGGAATCTAAAATATGACACAAATGAAGCTACGTATGAAACAGAAATAGAATCCTGGACACAGAAAATTGACTGGTGATTGCCTAGGGGGAGGGATGGAGTGGGAGGCTGGGATTAGCAGATGGAACCTTTTATATATAGAGAATGGATAAACAACACAGTCTTACTACAGAGCACAAAGAACTGTATATAATATCCTATGAGAAACCATCATGAAAAATAATATAAAAAGAATCTATCTATAGATATATTAACTGCATCACTTTACTGTATAGCAGTAATTAACACCACACTGTAAATCAACTATACTTCAATAATAAATAAATACAGTACAGTAAATACATTGTGGTGCTTTAAAAATAATATTTGTCATATAAACCCTACGAATATGTGCTAATGCAACAATAGGAAGACAAATTAACTACTTATTCCAGACTCTTCCTAGATCCCTGCAGAACTCATATTCATAAATCCAGCCCCAATTCACTCTATATCCTTGGAGGCAAAATGAACACTTTCCTTAGGCAAGAACCACTAGCTCAAGCTAAACTCTGCTATTCAAGGTCCAATCTTAAGTTGACATATGTCAGCCTTACTTAGTTCAGATCATTTCACTTGGGGTTCTGGGTGACCTGAACCTTATAAACTAAGGAGGAAGCTATCCAGAGTTGATCCAAACAGATGAATTCTCTCTTTCTGAAAAACTCAGGTTCAAAACTTGTACATCTTAGCAACTATATTATTAATAGTAAAAGAAACAAATGAATAAAGAGACTTGTGCTTTCATCAGGCTGAATGAAAAGAAGTAAATAATCGAGACTTCCCCTAAGACTCCTAGCTTGTCCTGGGTATCCCAAAGCAATTTCTGATCCCTTTCACTAGGCAGCAGTTGGGGTCTGTGATTCCACAATAGTCAATCTTTCTAAGAGCGTCCACTATACTCAGTGGACTAAACCAAGGTATTCATGTTCACAACTCCATGGGGGTTGGGTCCTGAGGGCAGGAGGTTGGGGGGAGCAGGCAGTGTGCTTATTCAACTTTGTATTTAAGCAGTTAGCCCAGAGTCTGATGCTCCACAGAAGTTTGCGAAATGCTGAATAAACGGAGTCATTTCTATTAATAGTGAGTTGGTAATTCAAATCTCATTGCTGTACTCTAAATGTATTATATTTGCAGAAAATCATCTTAGTGACAAATGATTTATGTTATATAAACATTCAATAGCGCAGTCCTCTATAATTATGTTTATCTTTGATTAGGACAACTACAATTTGTGCCTGCCCATTTAATTTACATACTATAAGTAAACTTGGAGTGTCATCCCAGTTAAAACAATTTTCTTATTCAGTTTTAGGATCTGTTTTTCAAATGGAAACTGGATAGCAGCTAAAAAGATTTCAGGTCTCTTTTCTTGCTGTTTGCCAATTTTTATATTCTATTTCACAGAAATATAACTTTGAATCATAATTCCTCATTGCACATACATATAGCACCATTTCCCTTCACTTACAATGATACTAGTGTTCATTTAAAGAATGTTCCAGAGTGTGCTACAGAAAATAAAACTTAGAGTCCTCAGTGAGCAACTAGCAACCAAAGTGGAAGTGAACAAATTCTCTAATATACAAGTGTATAAACTGAACAACTGATTTATTGACTACAATACATCTGGCATTGGAGCTGTTTGCTGTTCAAAATTTACTCAAGTCTCATACAGTCATTGAAGGGGATCAGGATATGCCATCCCCATATATGCCCCTTGACAAAGATAATTTTGAACTGAAGGCAATTAAGAAACAACAGATATGGGGAGGGTTTTTGTCTGGCTAAGAATAGGGCACACATTTTCCCCTTTCCTGCTCTAGGATGAGGGGAATGACCCTTATCGCTGGAGATGGAGAGCTGGCACCAAGAGTCCCATGTGTTTATGAATCTCCATAAACTAATCTTCCCCATATATTAATTCCCCATATATTTCCTAGTTTGCTTTGCTTTGTTTAGTCACTAAATAGTGTCTGACTCTTTGTGACCCTATGGACTGTAGCCCACTAGGCTTTTCTGACCATGGGATTCTCCAGGCAAGAATATTGGAGTGGGCTGCCATTTTCTTCTCCAGAGGGTCTTCCCGACCCAGGGATCGAACCCGGGTCTCCTGCATCTCCTGCACTGCAGGAGGATTCTTCACCACTGAGCCACCAGCAAACTGCGTGTTTCCTAGTTATACTGTCTAGCTCCTCCTGTGATACACGGTAAATTTCCTGACATTTCTGCTAAATGGGGGTAGGTTTTCCATACTATTGCCCTTCAAAATCAGGATCTCTCATCCTCAGAAAGCAGAGCAGTGCCTGATGCAGAGGCTTCTTCATAACACTCCAGGCACCATGGCTTAGGGGAATATGAGGGCAGGTTTGCCTCCAGGCAGCACTTTGTACTAGCCAGCTAACCAAAAATAAGGTAATTAATCTCTCTGAGCCTCATATTCCTAAGGTTATCTAAGAGAGGGGTAATAATACTGTTGGGGAGTAAAATCTTTCCCTCTATCCTCTTATGTTCAGTGAACAGGGGTATGTAAATTTAACTGATAAAAGACTGATAGGAAGACAAGTGCATTAATATTTTTACACACATGGGAGTTCACAGAAAAAAAGTGAAACTCAAAGAAGGGGTTAGATGAGGTTATATACCCTTTTTAACAAAGAAAAGAGGGTCTGGGCTTCAAGAGAATAATTGTAGAGAAGCAATCAGTTTTTTGTCCATTAAATTTACAGATCCCTGTTCACTGAACCTACCTCTTAGGTAGATGGAAAGCTTTTACTCCTGTTGGATGTCACACACTGCCAGATATCAAGGAGCCTTTCTACTGAGAAAACTGTCTTGATCACCATAAAGTGCTCAGCTTGGCGGATGAAGAAAATGCTGTTAACCCAGTTTTATTATTACTGATTCTAGATGTTGCTTTCCCAAGAGTGAGCATGGGTGCTGCCAGTTCATCCATGGTATGTGTGTGTGTCTGCTTCTTTGTAAGCACCTACTACTATTTATATGGCAATGGCTATGTTATGGGAAGTGTGAAAAAAGAGATTTCTTGGGAACAGTTGGGTTTAAGAAAGTTAGTAAAGAACTCTCACAGTGCTAGCAGTTTGAGCCTGGGTTGGTGTTTGAGCAAGAGCTCTAGGTGAGAGGGTCTGGAAGACAAGTGAAGCTCTCAACTACAGCAGCAGATCATTCTACAGACATAGGTCCCCGAGCCTAATAGAAACAGTAATTGCAATTTATGAGTGCATCAATGAAATATTTGTCTGGTGATGAATACTTGATAATTAGTATTTTGACTAATCTGTGAAATCAATGACAAATTATTTTGACTACTGTCAATTCAAAAATAAGAAATGTTTTATCAGTGGCTGCAGTCTCCTGGTACAGGTTACTAACATTCAGCAAAGAGCGAGTAGCTGACATCCATTAACGGGGCTTGGATTTAACTATGTTGGTGGATAAAAGCTCATTAATAGATTTTTCAGGGTTTCTCATGGATAAGACCATAGTTCAATAGCTACACAAGGAAATCCTACAATGTTTTACCACAAGTAGTTGGAGCATTCCTATGTGAATGGGCTTTATGCTGGCATTTTTACAAGCTGTTTGCTGAAGATAGAACCCCGTGCTGGATTTCGCTCAGATTGTTTGAATCTAAGTTTAAACAAAAATAGAGTTTTCAGGGAATTCCCTAGGGGTCCAGTGGTTAAGACTGTGCTTCCACTGCACGGGCTGCTGGTTTGATCCCTGGCTGGGGAACTAAGATCCTGTATTCTGTGTGGTGCAGTAAAAAAAAAAAAAAAAAGTCTTAAAAAAAGTGTTTTCAGCCTTGGCTGCCCATTAGAATGACCAAGGGAGCGTCTAAAGATCCAGGTTGTATTCCAGGCCAAACAGTTTAACTACCTCTGGGTGTGGGGCCCAGGCATCAATACTGTAGTTTGTAAAACCCTCCAGGTGATTCCAACGTGTGACTAGGGTTAAGGAGTAATAGCCTAGAGCTCTCCATGGGTCACTCAGTTTCTCCCACTGCTCCTGCTTTACCCTGGAGATAGCAAAAGACACATGCAAAAAAAAAGATACATGCAAAAATTGCTAGGAAATTTTCAAGACAATCTATCCAGAAGAATCATAATGTGTATGATAATCATAGCATATATAATGTATATAGAAGGTATTTGATTCTACATATAACAGGCCCTGTAGTCCTAAGCAGTAGAAGCAGTTAAGAATAACAACAAAAATAACTAATACTATGAATTATCTCATTCAGTCATAAGAAAAGCCATGTGAGGTAGGCACTATTGTTACCTTTACTTTAAAAATAAGAAAACTGAGGCTATGAAGGGTATAAGAATCTGTAGGAACATTCAGAGAAGTTTTTATTCGGCATGAGTGCTTGCTAATTCATTTCATCATGTCTGACTCTTTGTGACCCCATGGACTGTAGCCCGTCAGGCTCCTCTGTCCATGGGATTTCCTAGGTGAGAATACTGGAGTGGGTTGCCATTTCCTTCTCTAGAGGATCTTCCCAAACCCAGAGATCAAACCCACATCTCTTGCATCTCCTGTATCGGCAGGCAAGTTCTTTACCCTAGTGCCACCTGGGAAGCCCCTTTATTTGGCATGTCCCTCTTTTATTTTCTGTGTGAGAACTTGGTAGAGAAGGGGTCAGAAGGAGATTAGGCCAGGTGAGCTGCCTTCTTGCAGACAGAGCCCAGAAAAGAAGTCAAGGCTACACCGACAGAGGAGATCTGATGGGTAAATGCCTCCCTGATGAGCCAATTGTACCTGATGTTTAGACATCAGATTCTTGTGGGCATACCTGCCCTCCACCTTCCTGTAAAGATCAAGCTGGATTTTTGCAAAAATAATCTAAAACAGTAGAGCTTACAAGGGAATAAGCTCACAAGTCCCTTGGCTAAGTATCACCGAAGTTGAACTAAAAAGGGGGTAAACTTTTAATTTCATGAAACTAAAGAAAAATCACTGTGCATTACAGGATTTTGAAAATAACAGCTCAAGAGATAGTTGCTGGGTTATAGTTTGATAATCCGTTAGTGTTCAGAATGCCAGGTGGTAAGCAGGAAAAACCTCTAGAGCTGAGACTTACGCTGCATGTCTTATAATCATATCTGGCAGCTGGTGGAAGCAGGATGCTCTCCAGTCCTCTCCTATCACACCCTGCATGGGAGAGTGGGAGTCCAGGAGAAGAATGTAGGAGGGAGTAAAAAGTGGCTTTTATTTTCAATTGGAGGGGGAAAAATACCTTCTTCCTATGACTAACAAGGAGGATGAAGAGAGAAACTTCACAAGCAAGAAGCTTCATTTTGTAAACATGAGAAGTACTGTGCTCTGAAAATTGAAGCGAGAAATAAAGCAAAAATTTTTGGTTGGAAACATTCTTATTTATGCTTGTTCTCTACCATATTTATTCTGAACAACCAAATTACTCTAGGGGAGGAATAGAAAATAAACTAATTTGTGAAACTTGGAAGTTATGGACCAGCAGAAAAATCTTAGTGTGAAGTAATTTAAATATTGTTCCTGAGGAATCTTTAAGAGTAATAACCAAAAGATTTATTATTCTTCGTGTCTATTTTGTTATGTCTGGTTATAAAAACTTAGGTTGTTTTTCATCATTTACATATTATTTCAAAAACACTGGCTAACATAATGAGGTGCAGAGAATAGATAACCATCACTTTCATAAGGTCTTCTTTCTGTGTCTGTAAATAATAATAATTTAAAAGTTCTGACATGTACAATGCTATGGTAATTAAGAATTAAGAAGTACAACATGAAAAAATGTCATTTGGAAGCTAATCTTCTGAGGATATGAATGAGTGGTCTTCCAAATATTCTATAATCTCTCCCATCTATTTCTCCTTTCATATAAAACTTTTCCCACTCAATTTAAGGAGGAATTTGTCACTGAAATGACAGGCCAGAGCAAAAAAGGATAATTAGTCACCTGAAGGAACCCTCTCATGTTTTACTTAAAAGAAACAGCCAAGAAAGAGAGGTATCCAAATAAGTTCTGATTCTCAAGTTTACCTGGAATGAAAATGGACCAAAGAAGGATATTTACTGAGAAGTAATCATTGCATAAATAATCAGCTGGATCCTCTTTTGTAAAAAACTAGCTCACTCATGTAACTTCTCTATAGAGTTCACTGAGCATGCAATGTTTTCCAAGGTGCATTAAGAGAGGGAATTGCATAGGCCCATTCAAGTGAAGCTACTAGTGATTCTAATTTAACTCATTGGCTGATGATCTAAAAGTCTGATATTGCCAACTTCCTCTATCTTGCGCATTGCTGGTGATCAAAAATAATGCCTGATTTATTTGGACATGCACACTGTTGATATTTCTCAAGTTATTTGGCATCTCACTTGGAAATAAGATACTGTCCAGGAAAATATGTGGTACCAAAATACAGTCAGCATGTTTACTTATCCTTGTACTACTTTCAATGCAATGTGCCTTATTCTTGTCTCCCCCAACCCACAGGATATGTTGAGAAGAAGCAGACCTGTCTTTAATATGAGTCAACTTAAGGAAGCATTGTATAAGGGGCAAATATGCTTCTAAAATCAAGTAATATGGTCCAAAACCAAACATAAAAATTTTCCCCATTCCTCAGAGGTAAACTCTTTCAACTCTTTGAGCTATTTCTTCTAGCATTAACTTTCATGTTTCTAAGTATATACATATACTGCTACCTCTTAATACATTTGCTTTAGACACTGACTATTGAAAAATGCTTAATTTCCTTTATGATAGGTAAATATTCTTCTTCTCCTGCTAATATAATTATGGCTAGGTCCATATGTATTCAATGTTCCCATTATAATGATAACATAAGGATTGTTCACTGCTGAACCAGTTAATATTATTCCATTTCCTTATTTGAATTATATTTTATTGTTCATATAGCTCATAACTCTCTAATTTATTTACTCATGTTGAGGGGGCATCTGATTAAATGTTTCTCACAACCTCCAACAGCTCTATAAAATGCCTTTCAGTATGACCTTTAACATGGTCAAACTGGCATTTAATTTATGGGTCCATCTCTCTCTTGGAGATATACCTATTAGGGTCCTCTAGTTTCCTGCTCCTATATTGGATGGCTGTGTTCTGGATGGTGGCAGAGATACCATGCTTGGACTTCCTTTCACTCTCATATGCTCTCCTTCATTTCTTTTCCGTTATCGATCTCTACTTGTCTTCCTTCTTGGTTTACTCCCTTTGGTTTCATGGGACACGTGCTTTAGTAACTTCTTGAATAATGGTGCAGAGAGAGGCAATTTTTTGTGTGCTTCCATGTCTGAAAATGTCTTTTTTCTATCTTCTTCTTTACATGATAGCCTGGTTATGGCATTCTCTGTTAAAGATCATTTTCTTTCAGTATCTTGAAGGTATCGCTCTATTGTCTTCCAGCTTCCAATGCTTCTGTAGAGAAATTCCACATTCCGTATTCCTTTTCCTTTACATTTTGTCCCTTTATTCTCTCCAAAAGATTTTTTAGCATACTTTCTTTCTCCCTGGTATTTTGAAATTTCATTATCATGTACCTTGGAGGATACCTTGTTTTCATTCATTGTCTGAATACCTGGTAGCTTTTCAAACTAGAAATCAACACCATCCTTCTTAGAAATTCTGTTCCATTTCTTTGAAAGTGTCTTCCTCACTGTCTTTTAAGTTCCTCTTTCTATAACTCTTATTAGTTGGTGTTGGGCATTCTGAGTTGATACTCTGTTTTCTTACCTTTCCCCTGTCTCTCTCTCTCTCTCTCTCTCTCTCTCTCTTTCTCTCTTTGTTCTACATTCTGGCGGATCCTTTCATTGAAGAAAATTATTAGGGCACACCGATTATCCTAACCTCTTTGACCTTAAGTTCTCTGTATTATTACTAAGTTCAGAGTTGTAGTTAGGCTTATGTGAATATATGTAAAATTGTTAGTACATTGTCTGGGACTTTTCAGTGAATAGTATGGGAATCCTAAAGACATGATGTTATGGACTGAATTGTGTCCCTTCCCAATTCATATGGTGAAGCCTGAACCCTCAATATTACTATACTTGAAGATAGGGTCTGTGAGGAGGTGATAATGGTGGGGCCCTAATCTGATAGACTGGTGCCCCTATAAGGAGAGAAAGACACACCAGAATTCTCTATGTCCACCACATGAGGTCACAGTGGGAAGCAGCTGTCTACAAAGGCAGAAAACTCACCAGGAGCCAAAACCAACCATGCTGGCACCCTGACCTCAGATTTTCAGCCTCCAGAACTGAACATAAATTTCTGTTGTGTAAGTCATCTAGTCTACGGGATTTGTTATGGCAGCTCAAGCTGATTAATACATTTATAGTGACTATATGTTTTATGAAAAATGTTAATTAGCTATTGGACTTACATATTTACTTCAGAAAATAAAGAAGGTATCAGTGAGGAAAGATATCTGTTATGTAGCCATGAAAGTTTAGGATGTTAGTGTACTTAGTGCTATCGTAGAATCACTGAATTACATAGGTGGACAGAGAGGAGAGGTTAACACTACTAAAGTGGTCTTCATATCCAACACCAGCTGTCAGGTATCACCAAGTGGGCTGGACCAAAAAGGTTGGTGCCAGAGAAATGAGTGGAGAATGGGTAGAAAAAATGGCTACTCCATAGTGAAATAAATCAGCCTAATGATGGCAGCTTTAGCATTAGTTTAATACAGATGAAACTTTTTTAAGAAGATGGAAATATACAGAAGGCAAGTTTTCCCAAGTGAGAAGGTTTATATCTAGGATAGATTAAAAAGATGAATTAAGTATTGTTTCCACTAATGTAATTATATAACACAGTAACAAGCTGTACATGTTGGAAAAATGACCCCTTACTGCCACAGTCTAATAAAACATGTGGCCATTCCATCTAATATCAAGTTTTAGGAAGGAAGCTACAATGATGAAGATATTGGTTGGCTTCTATGCTTATAGAAACAAAATTAATAGAGAACAAATGTATAGACACCAAAGGGGTAAGGGGAGGCGGGGTGGTTTGGGATATTGGGATTGACATATATACACTATTGATACACTCTATAAAGTAGATGACTAATGGGAACTGACCATATAGCACTAGAAATTCTATTGGATTCTCTGGTAACTTAAGTGGGAAGAAAACCCCAAAGAGGGAATATATGTATACGTAAAGAAGGAAATGGCAACCCACTCCAGTATTCTTGCCTGGAAAATCCCAGGGACAGGGGAGCCTGGTGGGCTGCCGTCTATGGGATCGCACAGAGTCGGACACGACAGAAGTGACTTAGCATTAGTATCAAAGCTGATTCACTTTGCTGTATAGCAGACACTAACACAACATTGTAAAGCAACTGTACCCAATAAAATAAACAAAAAACCCCAAATTATTCGTGCTTCATTACGGTGGCAACCTTCAGCCAGTCTGTTGGGGATGGAGGTACTATAGGCCACTTATGGTCATCACCCTAGGGGAAGGTCATGAATGACTATTTAGTCCAAAATTATGTTTGCTTTCAGTTTACCAGTGGTTTCCCCAGTCACCTGAATAGAAACAGACAAACAAAATGTCCCACAAGGTAGGTACTGAGGTATGGGTTGTGGAACAAATGAACATTGTTTCTCTAGAAAGTTGTATTTGTTGACTATAATCTTGAGAATTTACAATGGAAGGAAGATAAATCACTAAATTATTCCTCCAAATGTTTAACTAGTATTCAGGATTGACTGATGTTTTCAAATATCTGACATTGATAAATTGAGTAACTTGGTCAATAGTGACTTTAAAGTATTATAACAAGTTATAATAATTGGAAATAGTTATAACATAGTTTTATATTTATTTTATATTTATTTTTATAATATAGTTATAAAAATAGAAGGCTTAGCCAGGGCTGGAAAAGTTTCGGAAGTCTCCCACAGCACTAAAAATTGTCTGTAGATTTCATGATTAATATCATCATCACCCTTTGTGGTTACCAAAAAATGCCTATTTTGAGGTGCTTGAAGCATTAATAAGGCTATACAATTACTTGGATAATATTCACAGTTTTCATATCTATACCTTTAACATTTAACACAACCCGGTGCCCTGGATTGTATGTAATTCTTACTTAATTTAAAAGGGTTATCTGTATAGAAAACTAGAGGCACTGAGTCAAGTTTCTTAGAAAACATTTCTAAAATAGCCATTGTCACAAAGACAGAAATATAGATCAATGGAACAAAATAGAAAGCCCAGAGATAAATCCACACACCTATGGACAGCTTATCTTCGACAAAGGAGGCAAGAATATACAGTGGATTAAAGACAATCTTTTTAACAAGTGGTGCTGGGAAAACTGGTCAACCACTTGTAAAAGAATGAAATTAGATCACTTTCTAACACCATACACAAAAATAAACTCAAAATGGATTAAAGATCTAAACGTAAGACAAGAAACTATAAAACTCTTAGAGGAGAACATAGGCAAAACACTCTCTGACATAAATCACAGCAGGATCCTCTATGANGAAAACTGGTCAACCACTTGTAAAAGAATGAAATTAGATCACTTTCTAACACCATACACAAAAATAAACTCAAAATGGATTAAAGATCTAAACGTAAGACAAGAAACTATAAAACTCTTAGAGGAGAACATAGGCAAAACACTCTCTGACATAAATCACAGCAGGATCCTCTATGATCCACCTCCCAGAATACTGGAAATTAAAGCAAAAATAAACAAATGGGATCTAATTAAAATTAAAAGCTTCTGCACAACAAAGGAAACTATAAGCAAGGTGAAAAGACAGCCTTCTGAATGGGAGAAAATAATAGCAAATGAAGCAACTGACAAACAACTAATCTCAAAAATATACAAACAGCTTATACAGCTCAACTCCAGAAAAATAAATGACCCAATCAAAAAATGGGCCAAAGAACTAAATAGACAATTCTCCAAAGAAGACATACAAATGGCTAACAAACACATGAAAAGATGCTCAACATCACTCATCATCAGAGAAATGCAAATCAAAACCACAATGAGGTACCATTTCACACCAGTCAGAATGGCTGCCATCCAAAAGTCAACAAGCAATAAATGCTGGAGAGGGTGTGGAGAAAAGGGAACCCTCTTACACTGTTGGTGGGAATGCAAACTAGTACAGCCACTATGGAGAACAGTGTGGAGATTCCTTAAATTCCCATTTCTTCATCCATTCTTTTCCTGAATTTTTTGTCTTTACAATCATTACCTTTAACTCTTTATTGAGTATGTTATTTCTACTTCACTTGGCTCTTCTGGGGTTTTATTTTGTTCCTTCATTCAGAACATGTTTCTCTGTCACCTCATTTTTGCTTACTTTTCTGTTTTATTCTTATGCGTCTAGTAGTTTGGCTGTGGTTCCTGACCTTGACCCCCTTTGCAGGAGATATCCTATGCATTCCAGCAGCACGCTCTCGTTTGATCACCAGAGCTATGTACTCTAAGGGTACCTCTTAGGCATGTTGTGTGGTCCTTTAGTTGTGGTGGGCTGACTACAGTTCAAGGACTGTTAGGCATGGCACCCCTGGCCCAGTGGGTTAGGCCTGCCTTTGCAGAGGCTGCTCCCACTGGTGGCGAAGCTGGGTCATGAGGAAGCTGGCTGCAGAACCTCATGAATCCTGGGCCTAGTGCTGGCTCACTGGTAGGCTGGGCCAGGTTCTGAGGTGTGTGGTTGCGGGATCAGGGGTCCCAGATCTAATGTCAGCCTTCTGGTGGCAGGGGCTAGGGTCTTATGGGGGTGTCCCAGGGCTAATATGACTCTTCTGGTGGACAGAACCAGGCCCAAGTGGTCCCAGGGCTAGTGTCATCCCACTGGTGGTGTACCTGGGCTCCGGAATCTCTGGCTTCAGGGCCTGGTCCACTTGTGTGTGGGGTCAACACCTGACACTGTTAGCTTCAGGTTCTAGGTGTCCTGAAGCTAGTGTAAGGCCACTGTTGTGTTAAACCAGATCCTGGAGCTGCTGGCTGAGGGGTCTAAGGTGCCATCTGGCACCCCGCTGGTGGTCTGAGTCCTGCTACTCTGGGCTGTAGGGCTGCAGTGGTCCTGGGGCTAATGTTGGCCCACTGGTAGACAGAGCTGGGTTCTGGGGTCTCTGGCTGCAGCGCCTGGGGATGCCTGGACTAGCATGTGAATACTGGTGTGTGGGGACAGGATCCTGGGTCTTCTACAGCACAGTGTGTCCTGGGGAAGCTTTGGGCTCAGAGGTGAAGGCAGGGGAGGTGAGTTTTTTAAGGCAGCCTGCCTGCTGGTGCATGGGACTTGCCTTCACCCATTTAGTTGCGTGGCCTGAGGCGTACTAGTGTCAACAATCTGGTGAGTGGGCCCAATTTGCAGTGCTAATAAACTAGAGGGAGGATTCCAAACTGGTACTTGCCAGCACCAGTGTCCTCATGGTAGAACCAACTCCCCCAAATAGCTACCTACCACTAGTGTCTCCATCCCCAGGATGAGTTTCCAGTTGCCTCCTGCTGCTCTGGGAGACTCTCTAAGATCAGCAAGCAGGTCTGACTCAGGCTCATTTCAAATTACTACTTTTGCCCTTGGTCCCAGAGCATGTGAGATTTTGTGTGTGCCCTTTACAGAAAAGTCTGTATTCCTATTCAGTTCACTTCAGTTCAGTTGCTCAGTCGTGTCCTACCCTTTGCGACCCCATGAATCACAGCACACCAAGCCTCCCTGTCCATCACCAACTCCTGGAGTTCACTCAGACTCACGTCCATCGAGTCAGTGATGCCATCCAGCCATCTCATCCTCTGTTGTCCTCTTTACATCCTGCCCCCAATTCCTCCCAGCAGCAGTGTCTTTTCCAATGAGTCAACTCTTCACATGACGTGGCCAAAGTACTGGAGTTTCAGCTTTAGCATCATTCCTTCCAAAGAAATTCCAGGGCTGGCCTCTTCAGAATGGACTGATTGGATCCCCTTGCAGTCCAAGGGATTCTCAAGAGTCTTCTCCAACACCACAGTTCAAAAGCATCAATTCTTTGGTGCTCAGCCTTCTTCACAGTCCAATTCTCACATCCATACATGACTACTGGAAAAACCATAGTCTTGACTAGACGGACTAGTCGGCAAAGTAATGTCTCTGCTTTTGAATGTGCTATCTAAGTTGGTCATAACTTTTCTTCCAAGGAGTAAGCGTCTTTTAATTTCATGGCTGCAATCACCATCTGCAGTGATTTTGGAGCCCCCAAAAATAAAGTCTGACACTGTTTCTACTGTTTCCCCATCTATTTCCCATGAAGTGATGGGACCAGATGCCATGATCTTCGTTTTCTGAATGTTGAGCTTTAGGCCAACTTTTTCACTCTCCTCTTTCACTTTCACCAAGAGGCTTTTTAGCTCCTCTTCACTTTCTGCCATAAGGGTGGTGTCATCTGCATATCTGAGGTTGTTGATATTTCTCCCGGCAATCTTGATTCCAGCTTGTGCTTCTTCCAGTCCAGTGTTTCTCATGATGTACTCTGCATAGAAGTTAAATAAGCAGGGTGACAATATACAGTCTTGACGTCCTCCTTTTCCTATTTGGAACCAGTCTGTAGCTCTCTGAAACTCCTGAAAGTAAGTCCTGACTGGCCTTGAAAGCCAAGTGTTCTGTCTGAGGGCTTATCTTCCTGATATTGACTGTACACTCTGTGCCAGATAATGAGTAAGGCCTGAGAATTAATGCACAAAAGATACTGTTTAGTCTTGGATGCGGACAAATGGTCAACTAGTTAAAATTGTGTGATAATCATCACTCCTGTGATTGATGGTTGGACACTTGCCATTTTCACTGCTATGTCCTCATTGCCTAGCACAATACCCAGTCTGGGGAAACAGTTTAATAAATATTTTATCAATTATGTAACTAATACATTTATAGAAGTTGTCATAGATCACTAAGAGGGCAAATAAAGAGTTACATAACTCAAGTGAGGGAGAATGATCTTCTGAGAAAGTCTCTTGGCTTAGTTTACTTTGATTGGGTATGTTTACAGGGGAATCTGTACAGTTCAGAGTTTATTGTGAAACTGACATTACCCTGCCCATGTACCCTCAGCATTCATTTCTATGCTACAAGCTATTTGGAGGGAAAAGCTAAGACACAACACTTGACGGCTTTTTTTCTTCAGCCATGGGACACATGCAGTTGCTGCAGGAAGTCCCCCCAAGATCAGTGACTTCTGGAGTTGTTTTATGTTTTCTCCTTGAGGTCATCAGTGGGATAGAATTTTGCTAATTGCCCACAGTGGCAACTGGCTTGATAATACACCTTTCATAAGATATCTTCCATCCTGGCTTTTTACTTGTGCTTTCTGGCATTAACTCCCAAATAAAACTCTAACAGTTGAATCCTTGTCTTAGACTCTGCTTCTAGATCAAACTCTTCCCAAGGATGAATATGAGCTGTCTATGTACATATGGGTCGGTGACATCAACATTTTCAGAATCAGTGAACTAAAATGGACCAGAATGGGAGAACTTAATTCAGATGACCATTATATCTACTACTGTGGGCAAGAATCCCTTAGAAGAAATGGAGTAGCCCTCATAGTCAACAAAAGATTCTGAAGTGCAGTATTTGGGTGCAATCTCAAAAATGAAAGAATGATCTCTGTTCATTTCCAAGGCAAACCATTCAATATCACAGCAATCCAAGTCTATGCCCCAACCACTAATGCCAAAGAAGCCGAAGTTGAATGGTTCTATGAAGACCTTCAAGATCTTATAGAACTAACACCAAAAACTGATGGCCTCCTCATCATAGGGGACTGGAATGCAAAAGAAGAAATCAAAAGTTACTCCAAAAGACTGGAGTACGAGAAAACTTTGGCCTTAGAATACAAAATGAAGTGGCGCAAAGGTTAACAGAGTTTGCCAAGAGAACGCACTGGTCATAGCAAACACCCTCTTCCAACAACACGAGAGATGACTCTACGCATGGGCATCACTAGATGGTCAATACTGAAATGAGATTGATTAAATTATCTGCAGCCAAAGATAGAGCTCTATACAGTCAGCAAAAACAAGACCAGGAGCTGACTGTGGCNACCCTGGGATTTCTTTGGAAGGAATGATGCTAAAACTGAAGCTCCAGTACTTTGGCCACCTTATGCGAAGAGTTGACTCATTGGAAAAGACCCTGATGCTGGGAGGGATTGGGGGCAGGAGGAGAAAGGGACGACCGAGGATGAGATGGCTGGATGGCATCATGGACTCAATGGACGTGAGTCTGAGTGAACTCCGGGAGTTGGTGATGGACAGGGAGGCCTGGCGTGCTGCGATTCATGGGGTCGCAAAGAGTCGGACACGACTGCGTGACTGAACTGAACTGAACTGAGGTGGCTCAGTGGTAAAGAATCCACCTGCCAATGCAAGAGACATGGGTTCGAGCCTTGGACTGGGAAGAGCCCCTTGAGAAGGAAATGGCAACCCACTCCAGTATTCTTGTCTAGGAAATCCCATAGACAGAGGATCCTTTTGTGTCCATGGGGTCACAAAAATCTGACATGATTTAGGGAATAAACAACGAATAGCAGTGATTCTCAATCCTCAGTGGATGTGAGAACTCGGTAAAAATACAAAGAGCCAGTCCCTGTCCTGCTACAAGAAACACAGTCATGTGTATTCTTTATTAGTTCTTCAGGTGATCCTGAGACACATCAAAATTCCATAACCAGTCCTCCTCAGTGTATTCCAGCAGCAAGTCATGCAGAAAACAAAATCGTAACTCAATTATGATTCAGTTGTCAGCAATGACCAACAGGTGGCTCACTCGATCACAACACTCTTTAGTAAAATGAGTTTATTTGCATATCAAGACATCTCCAGAAAAATAGTAGTAAGTGAAAATAAAGCATACAGTTTTGTAGAATAATTCAAATGCCTTTTCTTCAGCTCTGTCTTTGATTGTGTGACTCCTAAAAAGCCTCTAGACAAACATGGTGGAACTTCCATTCTTGTCTGAAAATATTTCTTTAGACTTTTTGTGTTAGACTGCATTTCTTCTTAAGAAAAATTCAGTTATAAAAGATAAAATAATCAAGAAAGTTCTCCATATATTATATTGCACTTCCCTTCACCAGAAGGTCAGGAAGCGATTCTACTCTGGTTTGCACGCATGTGTGCTGAATTGCTGCAATTGTGTCTGACTCTTTGTGACCCCATGGCCTGTGGCCTGCTGAGCTCCTCTGTTCATGGGATTCTCCAGGAAGATACTGGAGTTGGGTTACCAGGTAAATACCTTTCACATTGGGAATTACTTTAAAGATTAAAAGGCTGTCTGTTAGGCCTGAATTTAATTACAGCTGATCAATTGCAGTGATTCTGGCTGCAAAGTTGGCTTGCTTTGAGTTTACTGAAAAAAAAAAAAAAACATGCTATCTGCAATTGTATGGAACATTCCTTCTGGGTTACAGCTAGGTATGGATTACTAAAGCCTCCAGTCAAGGTGACATGTCCAAAATAAGGTAGTGATTTCCCAGATCTGTGCTTATTGGTAGAATTTCAAAGCCCAGTTCAACTTGGAATTGTTCCACAAGCTCACAATTTCCTAATGAAAGGCTTCAGATAAGCCTGAAGAGTGTACTTCATTTATTCACTCATCACTGGTCAGCATTTATTGACTGTACACTCTGTGCCAGATAATGAGTAAGGCCTGAGAATTAATGCACAAAAGATACTGTTTAGTCTTGGATGTGGACAAATGGTCAACTAGTTATAGTTGTGTGATAGTCATCACTCCTGTGATTGATGGTTGGACACCTGCCATTTTCACTGCTATGTCCTCATTGCCTAGCACAATACCCAATCTGGGGCAACAGTTTAATAAATATTTTATCAATTATGTAACTAATATATTTATAGAAGTTGTCATAGGTCACTAAGAGGGCAAATAAAGAGTTACATAACTCAAGTGAGGGAAAATGATCTTTTGAGAAAGTCTCTTGGCTTAGTTTACTTTGATTGGGTATGTTTACAGGGGAGTCTGTACAGTTCAGATTTTATAGTGAAACTGACATTACCCTGCCCATGTACCCTCAGCATTCATTTCTATGCTACAAGCTATTTAGAGGGAAAACCTAAGACACAACACTTGACAGCTTTTTTTCCTCAGCCATGGGACACACGCAGTTGCTGCAGGAAGTCCCCCCAAGATCAGTGATTTCCAGGAGCTGTTGCATAAATACCTTACCTTTTTTGCTTCATAGCTAACTCTGGAGTTGTTCTATGTTGTCTCCTAGAGGTCATCAGTGGGTAGAATTTTGCTAATTGCCCACAGTGGCAAGTGGCTTGATAATACACCTTTCACGAGATTTCTTCCATCCTGGCTTTTTACTTGTGCTTTCTGGCATTAACTCCCAAATAAAACTCTAACAGTTGAATCCTTGTCTTAGAATCTGCTTCTAGATCAAACTCTTCCCAAGGATGAATATGAGCTGTCTATGTACATATGGGTCGGTGACATCAACATTTTCAGAATCAGTGAACTAAAATGGACCAGAATGGGAGAACTTAATTCAGATGACCATTATATCTACTACTGTGGGCAAGAATCCCTTAGAAGAAATGGAGTAGCCCTCAGAGTCAACAAAAGATTCTGAAGTGCAGTATTTGGGTGCAATCTCAAAAATGAAAGAATGATCTCTGTTCATTTCCAAGGCAAACCATTCAATATCACAGCAATCCAAGTCTATGCCTCAACCACTAATGCCAAAGAAGCCGAAGTTGAATGGTTCTATGAAGACCTTCAAGATCTTATAGAACTAACACCAAAAACTGATGGCCTCCTCATCATAGGGGACTGGAATGCAAAAGAAGAAATCAAAAGTTACTCCAAAAGACTGGAGTACGAGAAAACTTTGGCCTTAGAATACAAAATGAAGTGGCGCAAAGGTTAACAGAGTTTGCCAAGAGAACGCACTGGTCATAGCAAACACCCTCTTCCAACAACACGAGAGATGACTCTACGCATGGGCATCACTAGATGGTCAATACTGAAATGAGATTGATTAAATTATCTGCAGCCAAAGATAGAGCTCTATACAGTCAGCAAAAACAAGACCAGGAGCTGACTGTGGCTCAGATCATGAACTGCTTATTGACAAATTCAGACTTAAATTGAAGAATGTAGGGAACATCACTAGATCATTCAGGTATGACACAGTGGAAGTGACAAATAGATACAAGGGATTAGATCTGATAGACAGAATGCCTGAAGAACTATGGATGGAGGTTCATTACATTGTACAGGAGACAGGGATCAAGACCATTCCAAAGCAAAAGAAAGGCAAAAAAGCAAAATGGTTGTCTGAAGAGGGCTTTCTGAGAAAAGAAGAGAAAAGAAGAGCAGCTGAAGGCAAAGGAGAAAAGGAAAGATATACCCATTTGAATGCAGAGTTCCAAAGAATAGCAAGGAGAGACAAGAAAGCCTTCCTCAGTGTTCAATGTAAAGAAATAGAGGAAAAACAATAGAATTGGAAAGACTGAGATCACTTCAAAAAAATTGGAGATACCAAGGGAACATTTCATGCAAAGATGGGCACAATGAGGGACAGAAATGGTATGGACCTAACAGAAGCAGAAGATATTAAGAAGAGGTTGTGAGAATACACAGGAGAACTAAACAAAAAAGATCTTCATGACCCAGATAATGGTGATGGTGTGATCACTCACCTAGCCAAACATCCTAGAATGTGAAGTCAAGTGGGCCTTAGAAAACATCACTAAGAGAAGAGCTAGAGAAGGTGATGGAATTCCAGTTGAGCTATTTCAAATGCTGGAAGATGATGCCGTAAAAGTGCTCCACTCAATATGCCAGCAAATTTAGAGAACTCAGCAGTGGCCACAGGACTGGAAAAGGTCCGTTTTCATTCCAATCCCAAAGGAAGGCAATGTCAAAGAATGTTCAAACTACTGAATGATTGCACTCAGCTCACATGCTAGTAAAGTAATGCTCAAAATTCTCCCAGCCAGGCTTCAATAGTATGTGAACTATGAGCTTCCAGATATTCAAGCTTGTTTTAGAAAAGGCAGAGGAACCAGAGATCAAATTGCCAACATCTGTTGGATCATTGAAGAAGCAAGAGAATTCTAGAAAAACATCTACTTCTGCTTTATTGACTATGCCAAAGTCTTTGACTGTGTGGATCACAACAAGTTGTGGAAGAGTCTTAAAGAAATGGGAATACCAGACCACTTTACCTGCATCCTGAGAAATCTGTATACAGGTCAAGAAGCAACAGTTAGAACAGGATATGGAACAACAGACTGGTTCCAAATTGGGAACCAGTCCCAATTTGGAGTACCTCAAGCCGTATATTGTCACCTTGCTTGTTTAATTTATATGCAGAATGCATCATGCAAAATACTGGGCTGGCTGAAGCACAAGCTGGAATTAAGTTTGCTGGGAGAAATATCAATAACCTCAGATGCACAGATGACAGTACCCTTATGGCAGAAAGTGAAGAACTAAAGAAACTTGATGAAAGTGAAAGAGGAGAGTGAAAAAGTTGGCTTAAAACCTCAACCTTCAGAAAACTAAGATCATGGCATCTGGTCCCACCACTTCATAGCAAATAGATGGGGAAACAGTAGCAACAGTGACAGGCTTTATTTTCTTTATTATTATTATTAATATAAATTTATTGATTTTAATTGGAGGTTAATTATTCTTACGCTTCAAAATCACTGCAGATGGTGACTGCAGCCATGAAATTAAGACACTTGCTCCTTGGAAGAAAAGTTATGACTAACCTCAATAGCATATTAAAAAGCAGAGACATTACTTCCCTGACAAAGGTCTATCTAGTCAGAGCTATGGTTTTTCCAGTAGTCATGTATGGATGTGAGAACTGGACTATAAAGAAAGCTGAGTGTCAAAGAACTGATGCTTTTGAACTGTGGTGTTGGAGCAGACTCTTGAGAGTCCCTTGGACTGCAAGGAGATCCAACCAGTCCATTCTAAAAAAAATCAGTCCTGAATATTCATTGGAAGGACTGATGCTGAAGCTGAAACTCCAATACTGTGGCCACCTGATACAAAGAAATGACTCATTTGAAAAGTACCTGATGCTGGGAAAGATTGAGGGCAGGAGGAGAAGGGGACAACAGAGGATGAGATGATTGGATGGCATCACTGACTCTATGGGCATGAGTTTGAGTAAGCTCCAGGAGCTGGTGATGGACAGGGAAGCCTGGTGTGCTGCAGTCCATGGAGTCTCAAACAGTTAAATACGACTGAGTGCTGAACTGAACTGATGTGCTTACGGGTGAGAAGTAGTGAGAAGGTCAGTGAGATATGTGCATACATGGAAGCAGGAGTGAACTTGAGACTGTAATAGTTACAGTTGGTGAAACAGAGGGTGCAAGTGCTCAAAACAAATCTACATTTTATGTTGAGGGCAGTGAGGATCCACTAAAATATTTTTAGATGAAGGGAAGGGAACATATTATGATGTAACTGTAAGACAGAGCCAAATGTAGATGAGGCTTCAACAGTGAATAAAATAATCCAGGACAAGGGCTACTACTTTTAGAATCTAATAGAAATTACAAATTCTTCCTCATAAAGATGAACATAAATACATACAATTTTGCAAAGGAATTTATAGGTATTCTGAGACCCCTTTTGAAATATAATCATAGACCATCTCAAGGTTTCTAGAAGAGGTCACAAGATGGCAGAGGAATTGAAGACTTAAGAACAATAACATGTAAGTATGGGAGAAGGCAATGGCACCCCACTCCAGTATTCTTGCCTGGAAAATCCCATGGGTAGAGGAGCCTGGTAGGCTGCAGTCCATGGGGTCGCTAAGAGTCGGACATGACTGAGCGACTTCACTTTCACTTTTCACTTTCATGCATTGGAGAAGGAAATGGCAACCCACTCCAGTGTTCTTGCCTGGAGAATCCCAGGGATGGCGGAGTCTGGTGGGCTGCTGTCTATGGGGTCACACAGAGTCGGACACAGCTGAAGCGACTCAGCAGCAGCAGCAGCAGCAAAGACAGGAGTAAAGAAAGGAAGATAAGAAGATGTCACTGGTACAGAAATGGCCTCAAAAGTGAGTTTCCTTGGGGGGAAAAAAAGGTGCTCTTGTTTGAGCTACTTGTGATTAGCAGAAGATGATGGAGAATATTGCTGTCTATTTCTTCATTTTATGTTATTAATCCAACAGGAAAAACAAAATGGTAATCATCAATAAGGATATACTCCATGGCAGAGGACATGGCTGAAAGTTTCATGTGAAGTTCAGCTCATAAATGCATTGCTTGGTCCTAATAATGTTAGTTGTTTGATTTTCTTTTTTTTTTCTTACTGAAGTGTAGTTAATTTACAGTGTTACAACATGTTAGTTTTAGTGTATAGCAAAATGAGTCAGTTGCACATATACTCATTCTACTCATTCTTCTTCAGATTCTTTTCTCATTTGCTTATCACAGATATTGAGAATGGCTCCCTGTGCTATACAGCAGATCCTTGTTGGTTACCTTTTTATATAGTAGTGTGTAAGCGTTAGTCCCATACTCTTAATTTATCCACCCTGCTTTCCCGTTTTGGTAACTGTACCCACTGTTTTCCATGTCTGTGGATCTGTTTTGTTTTGTAAATAACTTCATTTGTATCATTTTTTAGAAATTCCATGTATCAGTGATATCATATGGTATTTCTCTTCCTCTGAGTTACTTCACTTAGTTTGGTCATCTCTGGGTACATCCATCTTGCTGCAAATGGCAATATTTCAATTTTTACAGTGGTTTCCTGGGTGGCTCAGCGGTAAATGATCTACCTGTGATACAGGAGATGCAAGTTTGATCCATGGTTTGGGAAGATCCCCTGGAGAAGGAGATGGCAACCCACTTCAGTTTGCTTGCCTGGGAAATCCCATGGACAGAGAGGCCTGTCAGGCTGCAGTCCATAGGGTCACAAAAGAGTCAGACATCACTTAGCAACTAAACAACAGCATTCTGTTTATGGCTGAGTGATATTCCATTGTATGTATGTATTTACCACATCTTCTTTATCCATTCCTCTGTTGATGGATATTTAGGTTGTTTCCTAAATTGTGTCTTGACTATTTTAAAGAGTGCTGCTATGAATATTAGTGTGAAAGTATCTTTTTGAAGAATAGTTTTCTCTGGATATATGCCCAGGACTAAGATTGTTGGATAAAGGGGAGCTCTAGTTTTAGTTAGCTTTTTTTGTTTTTAAAGAACTTTCACAGTTGCTGTTCTCCACAGTGGCTGTACCAATTTACATTCCCACCAACAATAAAAGGATTCCCTTTTCTCCACATCCTCTCCAGCATTTATTATTTGTAGACTTTTTGATGATGGCCATTCTCACCAGTATGGAGTTATTTGCTTTTAAGTTAGTTGATAANATGTGAAAATTAAAATATATAGAATTATATATGAGACATATGGCTCAGCAGGTAAAAAAATGCACCTGCAACTCAGGAGATCTAAGAGATGTGGGTTGGATCCCTGAGTTGGGAAGATTCCCTGAAAGAAGGAATGACAATCCACTCCATTATTCTCGCTGGGAAAATCCCATGAACATAGGAGCCTGGAGGGTTACAGTTCATGGGGTCACGAAGAACTTGAAACAAATGAAGTGAGTGAGCACACACATACACCTGAGATAAGAAAGGGACAGGGCGCAATCTTTAAATGAGTGACACAGCTGCTGAGGACACAACATAAACTAGTTAGAGCAAACTAGGCCCAAGATAGTGGGTTTATCAACTTCCACTAGACCTTGAGCCTCATTATGTACTCACTGTAATACATCAGCAAGCTAAATGACACATCAACCAGCGCCATGACATTTCTGAGGCCAACCATAAAAAGCCAAAAGTGAGCAGTGACCCAATTCCTGGAAATCCACCCCTTACCCAAACAATTGCAATAAACCTCCCACTTATTAGCCTATGAAAGTACCCAGCCCATAAAAACTAATCACCTCATATTTCAGACACACACATACACCTGAGATAAGAAAGGGACAGGGCGCAATCTTTAAATGAGTGACACAGCTGTTGAGGACACAACATTAGTTAGAGCAAACTAGGTCCAAGATAGTGGGTTTATCAACTTCCACTAGACCTTGAGCCTCATTATGTACTCACTGTAATACATCAGCAAGCTAAATGACACATCAACCAGCGCCATGACATTTCTGAGGCCAACCATAAAAAGCCAAAAGTGAGCAGTGACCCAATTCCTGGAAATCCACCCCTTACCCAAACAATTGCAATAAACCTCCCACTTATTAGCCTATGAAAGTACCCAGCCCATAAAAACTAATCACCTCATATTTCAGGACTGCTCTCACTTTCTGAAATGGAGGGCATTCTGTTTAGGGAGTGTGTGTGTATGTGTGTGTGTGTGCACACGCAGACACTAAATCGCTTCAGTTGTGTCTCTTTGCAATCCTATGGATTGCAGCGCCCACCAGGCTCCTCTGTCAATTCTCCAGGCAAGAATCCTGGAGTGGGTTGCCATGCCCTTCTCCAGGGGAATCTTCTCAACCTAGGGATGGAACCCAGGTCTGCCCCTTTATAGGCAGATTCTTGACTGTCTGAGCCAGGTACAGAGAAGGGAAGATATAAAACCCATGTGAGATCTGCAATTAAGTTACAGAGCGTAACAAAGAGTAAATAGTGAAATAAGCACTTTTTAAAAAATATCTATATTATATTAAAAGTTTCTACGAACAAAAAAGAAAAAGACAATTGACTAGAAAGGTGGGGAAAGCAAATGATTTGGTAATTCACAGGAAATAAACATCATTACTTTTTTAATTTTTAAAGAAGCAGTGAAAACTACAATGCTGAAAAAGTAATGTTCTTAATGATGAACTTCCTCATCATTTTTGCCTGAATAGTTATTTAACTTATATAAACATGTAGGACAGAATACTTTCTTCTCCATGCAGGCTTCTCAGCAATGCTAATAGACTCCAGATCACTCAAACCATAAACATTTATCAGGGAGAACAAGATGGCAGAGGAGTAGGTGGAT
>SJXQ01003354.1:0-69114 GCA_006408695.1 Aepyceros melampus | reverse complement strand
TATTGAAGAACAGGCAGAAGGAACGGGACAGTGGAAAAGCAGCAGTGTGTCTTCAGGAACCCAGCCCATTCTGTTTGCGGGGATGGGTCCTAAAAAAGGCCCAGAAATGCCTGGGGACAGCCACCCGCTCAGAGGGTGGAGGCCATTCAAAGGACTCAGGGAAATTAAACATCTCTTGACAGGAGCAGACGCAGGTGGGCAAAGGAAGAACCGAGGCTTCTCCTAGCTGCGAAAGTGTTCTGATGGTTTCCTAAACAGTTTTCAAAGACGACCTCATCCATTGCCGTAGCAACCTATGACATTGCTGGGGAGATACAGTAGGGATCCTATATTCGCTTCCCAGGGGAGGAAAGTTCAGTCTCACAGAGGTTAAGGGCTGTATCAGTTTCCTTTTGTTGCTGCAATGAATTATCGCACACTTAATGGCTTAAATTAGAACTCAGGGAAATTAAACCTCTCTTGACAGGAGCAGACGCAGGTGGGCAAAGGAAGAACCGAGGCTTCTAGCTGCGAAAGTGTTCTGATGGTTTCCTAAACAGTTTTCAAAGACGACCTCATCCATTGCCGTAGCAACCTATGACATTGCTGGGGAGATACAGTAGGGATCCTATATTCGCTTCCCAGGGGAGGAAAGTTCAGTCTCACAGAGGTTAAGGGCTGTATCAGTTTCCTTTTGTTGCTGCAATGAATTATCGCACACTTAATGGCTTAAATTTTAAAAATTACATAAATAAAACATTATCTGGACTTCCCTGGTGATCAGGGGTTAGGAATCCCCCTGCCAATTCAGGGGGGAGCGTGGATTCGATATCTGACCTGGGAAGATTCCACGTGCCACGGGGGCAGCTAAGCCCAAGACCCACAACCAGAGAAGTAGAGAGTAACCCCCCACTCACCACAACTAGACAGAAGCCCATGCAGCAAAGAAGCCCCGGTGCAGCCAAAAATAAATTAAGAATAAGAATAAGCCAAACTTGTTATCTGACCATTCTGGAGGCCAGAGGTCCCCTGTGGGTCTCACTGGGCTAATTAACATTGAGCTGTTGGCAGGCNTCTGATCTAGGCTGACCCATGGTCAGGAAGGGCAGTGAGCATCCTCAGGTATGAGGACCCTAAGCTGCAGCATCCTCTGATTTCTAACCAGCTTTGGAAGACAGAAGGTAAAGCACTCTGAAAACCCAGCAAATGGCGCAGAAAACCTACTAAAGGATTAAGAAAGCATGAAACTGTTAACTCATCCTTTGTACCCTTCCTGGACTTCTGATGTTACAATGATATACCAGTTCCCTGTTGTGAAACGAAGCTCACAAGAGCAGGCAGGTAAGGGGAGGTGATGGGTTTCCTCCAGGACCAACATCACAGCAGAGCCCCCGCTCCCTGCTGACCCATCAAATGAAAATCCTCTCTGTTGATTGCTCTTCTCCAGCAGCTGCTCTTGTGGGCAGAGGTGGGCAGGAGCTGCCCTAGGTGTGGCGGTGAGAACACCTGGGTTGAGACTTGAGGCAGAGGAGTCTAGGCCCCAGTTGTGATCAAGAAGCTGCATATACCTGGCATCCCCTGGCAGAATCTCAGGCCCCATCCCCAGCCTGGGAATTGGCATCTGCAGTGTCAGCAATCCCAGGGGTCTCCTGAGCATGTTGTTTTCTGAGGATGCAGAGGGAAGCTGCTCTGTCCAGTCAGCACAACACAGGGGGAAGAAATACACCTGTAGAGGTTGCATTGGGTGAGACAAATCAGCTGTGAGTGACCACAAAACACAATCCACAGGAGCTCACACTAAGACAAGCTACTCTGTGTCAGAAAACTGGAGAGTGGAGAAGTGTGGTCCATAGCTGGTATCATCATTCATGGTCATAAGGGAAGGAGAGTCCTCTGTCTTGCTTCCAAGAGTTCCTAAATATCTGATTTTTCCTTATTTTCCAAGATGGCTGCTTGAGCTCCAGTCACCACATCTACATTCCAACTGCCTGGGACAGGTATGCCACCATCCTTATCTGACTCTACCTCCTGACCCTCTCCAGCTTCACACAAAGCCATGGTAGCCGTGAAGAGGCCCGTGGGATGGGCAGGCACTGGGAAATCAGAGTAATTTATCACTACCTGGAAATGCTATTCAGAGCCACCATTAATCCCTCAAGGTAGTCCGTGTGTCATAAGCCCCCAAGGGCCCAGGCTGCTGTCATCTGCTGCAGAAACAGGCTCACCCCAAGGGCCCAAGGGCAGGGTGGCCCAGTATGACCAGGAATGGGCATTCTTGTGCCCTTTGCTCCCCAGTTTCACATGGAAACAGCCTTCATGGTAGCCATTTAGAGTGGCTACCATCTAAATGGTGGACCTCAGGACAGAAGAATTTGGCTCCAATTAGTGAGGGAAAAAAATCTCTCACAACCCAGGAGATCAGTAAAACCAAGAACAGAACAGGGGGACAGGGCCATTTGCAAACTAACTGAAAAAGGCAGCTTGATAAGCTACTAAAAGCAGAAGAGTCTTCAGAAGACCTAACCGCAAGAGCAGGCAACATAGCACACAGGGGCCACGTGTATTGACAGACTTCCTTAGAGCCATTCTTTCTTGATTCAGTTCAGTTCAGTCGCTCAATCGTGTCCGACTCTTTGCGATCTCCTCTAAGGATAAGGAGATTCTCATTGGAGATGGGAGATTCTCTCCAATGAGGGAGCGAATAGACACACACTTGCCTCCTGGGAGAATTGAGGGCAACAGGTGATGCCCATCTCCCACCCCATCCCCATCCCCCAGCCTCCTGACCAGGAGTGGGCTTCATCCCAAAGCCCTGCCCTCTGTCCTCAGTGAGGAGCGATACTGCTGATGATGGTCGCTCCAACTCAAGTCTCATCTGTGGACTCATTGTCCTTCTTTCTGAAGCATTTTAGATGATGGACTGTTTCCTTCATTGTGAAAACTTGTCACTGGTTGTTTTACGTAGCACTGCGCTTCTCAGTTTTCTTCCTGCCCTGTTCTTCATCTGCCTCCATCACTGTCTCTCCTCCTTGGGACCTCTACATACAGACACTCCCCAAGGCTCAGTTTTCAGCCACCGTCTCTTTGTTAACTCTTCTTTGGGACCTGTGGTCCAAGGACAATTGAGTAACTCCCATCTCTATCTCTACCCCAACGCCTTCCCATAGAAAGACTCCATAGAAAGTCTCTGAGTAGGTCTCCTGCAGCTAAGAAGTAATCATGACGCAGGGTTTTACAAACCGAGCCAACTGTCAGATTCATTATCTGGCCCCTCACTCAGTTGGTAGGGTTCATACCTGTGTGTGCTGGGGAAGTTAATAGGGCTGCTGGTACTGGGTGATGGAAGGTAAACTCCCCCATCATCAGTATTGACAGCTGTGACCCCTCACTGAAGACATGAGTGGCTCAGAACTGTAGAGGATAAATGCATTTTTAGCAGAGTGGAGCCCATGTATCACAACCAAGGATACTTACTTAGACTCTAATGCTGATCTCCTCATTCTAATGGTGATTACTCACTGAAAGCTGAATTAAATTGCTTCCAAGATAAGGGCAAACACCCCATTGCCCTTCTGCCCTCTCTGCTCACTGATGGTCTCTGAGGAGAGCCCCGAGCCTCTATATGTGGTAGGAGAGGCTGTAGCTAAATTTCAGAGTGCTCAGCTCCCTGTCTCTGGGGAAGCCAAGATGTCAATAGGATAAACCCATCCTAATAAGTATGGTTCAGTGTGAAGAGATTTTCCAGGACTTGTTACTCCAGAGATTCCCAGACGTCAGCATGAGCATCATGTGGAGGGTTTGTAAAGAGCAGATCACCAGGCTCCACCCCAGATTCTCTGCTGGAGCAGGTCTGGATGGCAGGATCAAGAGTCTGTGTTTCTAATGTCTGTGAAAATAATCAATAAACAGTCTATAATAGGTGGCACTCATGGTAAGAACCTACCTCCAATGCAGAAAATGTAAGAGACATGGGTTTGATCCTTGGGTTGGGAAGATCCCCTGGAGGAGGGCATGGCAACCCACTCTAGTATTCTTGCCTGGAGAATCCCATGGACAAGGGAGCCTGGTGAACTATGGTCCAGAGGGTTGCAAAGGGTTGGACATAACTGAAGTGACTTGGCACATCATAGGAATAGGGAAGGGTTGATTTGAGCCAAACTGAGAACTGTAGCCTAGAAGACAGCTACTTAGATAATTCTGAAGTATTACTCACAAGAAGCATAGTTTTCAGCCCAGTTTTCTGTCTTGAAAAAAAAATCAAACACATCAGAGATACATCACTTCAAGCTTTCAAAAGAAAAAAATAAATAAAAGAAATAAGGAAAAGAAAAGATCAGCATGTACACAGAGAATCAATGAAGCCTTGACACCTAGGAAGGGAATCTTATCATTGAAGGAGGACACACAGTGGTGTCCTACGAAAGGAGGCCATTCAATCTTTGTTTTTAATATGGACATTTTTTTCCCCAGTCAATGCACCCTTAAAAAAAATAAAGCAGATGTACAATATGTGTTTGATAGGCCATAAACAAGCTGCTTTAGTTAGCATAATATTCAAGTTAACTCATGCATAAGCCAGGATGACTTCTCCAGTCCTCCACATGTAAACATTTCTTTTATCACTAACAACTTTCCAGGAGATGCTGATGCTGCCGGTCCAGGGGCCCCACTCTGAGAACCATGGGATTTAATGTGAGAGGAGGCACATTCCAAGATGGCGCAGGACCTAGGGCTCTGACCTCCCCAAAGAGGACAGACCCAAAGAGCAGGTCCTCTAGGGCTGGTCACTGACCAGGTGGGCATTAAAGGAAAGCCCCAGGGCTCCTGGGAGACACGGCCCCAGCTACCCTGCTGTCAGAGCTGCCCTGGCCAGCGTCTCTCTCCCACCTTGTGCCTCCCACTGGCCCAGACTCAGGGTCTTACCTGCCTGAAGCACATGGCCCAAGCTGTCATTAGCTTTATTTAGAGTCACATGACCCGTTCCCCACATGTCAACATGCAGCTACTTCCAGCAGTGAGGCTTAACCTCTCAGTTGACAGATTTGCATGATGAATGGGAATTATTTTCAGCTCCCTCATCCTCTACATTTTAACCCCTTTACCTCTGTGAGGGATAAAGCTATGCCCCCCAAAACATGCTCCACACTCCTCGCCTCTTCCTCCCTCCGTACCCTTGACCATCTCACACATCACACATCACCTTCTCTTCCCGCTTCTCTACCTCCTTCCACTGGCCTATGGGCAGATTTTGTTTTGGTTTCCCTTACTGGATTGGTGCCTGGCATGTAGAAGGGGCTCACTGACAGCCCTAATCCTAAATGAATGGATTTCTCCAGATTCTAAAGCCACATTTGAATCCCATTCCTGACTCAGAGATGTGCCTTCAGGATAACACCCCCCAAGTCTGTGCAGAACCACAGTGGGGAGGTCCTTGCAGAGCCTTCTCTGTCTCAATGTTGTGGGCTGCTTGTCCTCTGAGTGGTGGTGGACATGAGCTTTAGGTATACTGACCACCACAGGGCACACACCCCACACATAGTAAGAATGTGTCAATGTGCTCAGGAAACCTTGGAAATGGGCTGACGAGGGCCAAGCCCAATAACGGGGAAAATCTGGACTAAGAGCAGCCACACGCATGTGTCTGAGCACTGACAGTGTGAGGCTGGGACCAAGCGTGGTACGGTTGTCAGATTCGGCCTCACAATAAGCCTGTGACATGGTTTACAGACGAGCAAACTGAAGCTCCAAGGGGTTGGTAGTGGGCTCAAGGTCTCACCTTTAGTCACGTGTGTGTGTGTGTGTGTGTGTGTGCTAAATCGCTTCAGTTGTGTCTGACTCATTGCAACCTTATGGACGGCAGTCCATCAGGCTCCTCTTTCTGTGAGGATTCTCCAGGCAAGAATACTGGCATGGGTTACCATGCCTCCACCAGGGGATCTTCCCATCTTACCTCTCCTGCATTGGCAGGAGGGTTCTTTACCACTAGTGCCACTTGGGAAGTCCCACCTTTAGCCACAAATGCCCAAGGGCTGTTCCCACAGTCAGCTCTCAGGGAAGCTGCAGCCCAAGTGTTTTCATGAAGTTAATGCGCTTAAAATAAAACACCCAAATCTGGGAAAGAACAGATCATGAATTATTCAGCTTCAGTCTTTAGATCCCAGAAAATCTCTATTTGAAAGGAGAAGCCACCGAGAAAAAGGTATCAAATGTGCTACTTTTAAAGTGACAGCTTTTTTTTACCCCAAAACAAAGCAATGAACGATGGAATTTGGGAAAATTCCTCTAGTCAAAGCTCTCTGAGGACTCTTGTTAATAGGCCAGAGCTGTCAGGATCCCCTTTGTCAGGTCCCCTTGTCAAACTCAGAAGCAGCAGGGGAAGAGGCCTGGGCAGGTGGGGTGTCCACACACACGTGACTCCTGATGCTGTCCCCTCCTCTCCCACAGCTGGGCTTGTGGGGAGATGGGGGGGTGCTCTAGGCTCTGCTTCAGACCCCACAAGCATCCTTTCTCTCACAAGGCACAGTCCTGGAGGGTTTGAGAAACTGAATAAAAAGCTCAAATTAGCTTACTCCCAAGGGTTTGGCATTCATTACAGGGTAATTACCTTATTGATTTTACCACAGGAATATCTACTGTTTTTCCTTTTAGATCCAAAACGATATAATGTAACTAAAGTAACTTTGTGCCAGTGCCTTGGAAATTTAAAAGCTGCTGGTATGTAAAATATTTTTAGTTTAAATATTTAAAAATATTTGTACTTGTTTAATTTAAATGAAAGTGACCTTTCATGACAAAATTTCAGCACTGCTGGACCAGGGTCCTGGGAAGTTACACCCAGTCACCACATGTCAGGCTCCTCTCTGCCCTGACCCCTCCCCCAGCTCTAGCTCCAGGACAAGGGTCCCCCTGTGCTCTGTCCACTGGATGCAGGGTTGGTTTGCCCACACGTCCCCTCATGTCCTGGAAGGAAAAGCCTCATCCTAGGTGTGGTATCCATTTATTTGTCATGCCCACAAGTGTCGAGGCTCTGAATGTTCATAACGGCCCCAGATTCCCTGTGGTGAAGTTGAGTTGCTTCATTCAACTTTCTGGCACTGTGGCTTGGGGGTGGTGACTGTCCCCCAGAGCCAGAGTAGACTATGTAGCTCAGATCTAGGTTAACTGGTGACTTCCATCCTCTGTGACTGGTTCAGGGATGGGCATGTGGTCCAGCCTTGAGTTCTCCATCAACGGGAATTGTTGTTCAGTCACTAAGTCGTGTCTGACACTGTGACCCCATGGACTGCAGCACTCCAGACTTCCTTGTCCTTCACTCTCTCCAAGAGTTTGCTCAAATTGATGTCCACTGAGTCACCATCTCATCCTCTGTCACCCCTTTCTCCTCCTGCCTTCAGTCTTTCCCAGAATCAGGGTCTTTTCCAATGAGTCGGCTCTTCGCATCAGGTGGCCAAAATATTGGAGCTTCAGCTTCAGCTTCATCATCAGTCCTTCCAATGAATATTCAGGGTTGATTTCCTTTAGGACTGACTGGTTTGATCTCCTTGCTGTCCAAGGAAATATCAAGAGTCTTCTCCAACACCACAGTTTGAAAGCATCAGTTCTTTGGTGCTTAGCCATCTTTATAGTCCAACTCTCATATCCGTACGTGACTACTGGGAAAACCATGGCTTCTACTAGACAGACCTTTGTTGGCAAAGGGATTACATGTATGTATATTCATCCAGAGCAGGTGTGGCATCCAGTTTGTGGACTGGTGCTCTGTTGGCTTCAAACTTGGCATCAGTGCCCAACCTCTCCTGGTGGCACCTTGTGAAGACCTGGCCAAAGTCCAGCAAACTGTGTGCTGAGAAACGACACAGCTGCTGCTGAGGCCTGGGCCACTGGGGCCACCATTGTGACCTGACACCAGCCACACAGGGCTTTGTTTGCTGGGATGTGGGTGAGGGCATGGAGGAAGCAAGAGATTCCTGAGGCCCGAGAGGATGTGGCTGTCCTTAGGAAGGGTTCCCAGGGGGCTGGTGTGGGCTCTGTACAAGAAGAGGGTGAGGTAGAGGGAGAGGAACACTAACTACCGTCACTTTCAGCCGCAAAGCCTGTCAGTCTCAGATCCCTGGGAACAGCATAGCTAATAATAGCACAGCATAACCATTAAAGCTCTCCAGTTACACGGTCTTCATATTCAACTGGAGTCATGTCTCACACATGCGCACTTGTAAAATTTTCTCATCATGTCTCAAAGTAAAGGCTTTAAGAAAGAATGGCCAACAGAAACATGAAAAGATGCTCAAGACTGCTAATTATTATAGAAAGCAAATCAAAACTACCACTTCACACCAGTCAGAATGGCCACCATCAAAAAGTCTACAACAATAAATGCTGGAGATATAGTATGAGAAAAGGGAACTCTCCTAACACTGTTGGTGGGAATGAAAATTGGTGCAGCCATTATGGAGAACAGTATAAAGGTTCTTTAAAATCTAAAAATAATTACCATATTATCTGGCAATTACACTCCAGGGCATATATTTGGAGAACACTAATTAGAATAAATACATGCACCCCTATGTTCAAAGCCAAGGCATGGAAGCAGCCTAAGTGTCCATTGACAAATAAGTGGTTAAAGAAGATGTGGTACATATATCAAATGGAATATTATTCATCATAAAAATGAATGAAAGAATACCATTTGCAGCAAACTGGATGTAACTAGAGATTATCATACTAACTGAAGTAGGTCAGAAAGAGAAAGACAAATACAAAGGACATCATTTATACACAGATTATAAAAAATGATACAAATAAATTTATTTACAACACAGAAACTGACTCACAGACATAAGAAACAAGTTTATGGTTACCAAAGGGGAAAGTGGAGAGCGGAGGGATAAATTGAGAGTTTGGGATTAGCAGATACAAACTACTATATATATAATAGGTAAAAAAAAAGGTCTTACTGTATAGCACAGGGGATTCCACACTATTCAATCAATATCTCATAATAACCTACAATGGGAAAGAATTTGAAAAAGAATATATATATATATATACACACACACACCACTTTATTGTACACCTGAAACTAACACAACTTTCTAAATCAACTGCACTTCAACTTTAAAAAGTAGATTTAAGAAAAAGAATGAAAAAATTTGCCTAGCGCAGTACCCATTTCTCCTTTCTTGCCTGCTCCTGGGCTCTGACTTCTCACAGCTGAGGGCTCTTCATCTTCTGCCCAACCCTCCCTCCTTGCTGGATCCCTGCCGGGAGACTCCCCTTGGGATTCGGGGCTGGGAGGCCCCATTTGGGGACTGGGCAAAGGGGCTGTGCGAGTCTGTGACAGAGGTGTCAGCACAACCTGTCCCCTCCCATGGGCAGCTCTCCAGGGTCCTGAACAGAAGCCTGATCAGGCAGCGGAATTGATGCCCCATCCCCATTCTCCCTGCAATTTCCCTTCATCACAGGTCCATAGCTGGATTTGGGGGCTGTGCCATATTCAGGGAACTTTAGTTTCTGAAAGATCTGAGGTCATTTGAAAAATCTAACCTGTTTCCTGTGAACATCTCAGCAATGTCCTCAGGGTCAGGACAAAAGGAGATTAACTGTCCAAGTTCTAGTGGTTCAGAGAGCGAGGATGGAGAAACCACAGAGTCTGGGACCTGGAAGAGAGGTGTGGCCACTCATGATATATATACATATGTGTGTGTGTGTATATATATATATATATATATATAGAGAGAGAGAGAGAGAGAGAGAGACAGAGAGGACAGAGAGAGACAGAGACAGAGAGAAACAAAGTCAGACGGACACACACAGACTGAAATACTCCATGGGAGCTCAGAGGTCTCACAGTGAAAGCCTTTGTCCTTGGAGACCAGAAAACTTGCCTCTGCCCCAACCTCTCATTAAGCATCAACTAGACATCTTATTGAATCAGTGGATTATACAGATTTCTGTACATAGACGTTTGTGATGGAGCCACTGGAAAGAAATAATAAATTTCGGCAAAGTAGCTTGCAAACATGAAAATGTGCTTAAGTGATTAATAAGGGACTTACAGGTTCTTTGTTATTTCCTGGACTCTCTAGGACCCAGAAGAAAATGTTTGAATAATGGCTAAGCTGCTCTTGTCTCTGGCTGTTATGATCCATCCTCGGGCCAGGTTCCCCAGAGATTCTGTGGTGTTTTATTTCTGTGTGTTGCTTCCTCTGTTGCCTGAGTGCATCCGGTTTCCCCTGGTGTGCACACCTCGCTGTGGTGGGATGATCACATGTGCTGTGACTTTGGGAGATGAAGGGTCCTAGACTCCAGCCCCCAGACTCCAGCCCCATGTCAGTGCTCAAATAAGGGGAGATAAGCTCTCAGTGCAATACACCTGGCGTTTCAGGAAAACCCCAAACAGAAGCTGACCTGCCCCCTCACTCTGTATCACGAGTTCTACTCTTGCTCCTGGCACCCTGGTTGGCGCTGCCTCCACGTTCTACTGCCTATCAGAAAAGTCCAGGTGAGGCAGTGTGATGTGAATATCATGAGCATTTCATCAAGTTAGCGTCTCTCCGTTAGAACTGCCCATAAGCCACTTATACCAGGTGTGGAATAAATCACTGGAAGAATGATTCAGGGATTGCATTGCAACTCTAGATGAAAATGAAGACCCCACCACTTTGGAATGCTGGAACATTGATAAAATATGGCATTTCTATCTGATCTGGTTATTTAAACTAGAGAGGATTCTAGTTTTTTGTTTTGTTTTCTCATCTCATCAAAAGTTGCTTTCAAAATTGTGTTTAGAATTATGGTTTATGCTTAGAAAGGTGGAGATCAGAAAAAGACTGTAGCTCCCACCCAGATAATATGGGGGGGGGGAGCCAGACAGACGGCAAATCAACAGCTTTTCCTGACTTAGAGAGCTGAGCTTGCACAGCAAACAACTCACCTGAAATGGAGAAAGACAGACAGATAGACACTTTTAGAGAGAAGAGGGGCCAGCACTTGCTGAACTGGACACCACCAAAGGAAGCTGGTAAGAAGATTAAAGTACATTTCTATCTGATCTGGTTATTTAAACTAGAGAGGATTCTAGTTTTTTGTTTTGTTTTCTCATCTCATCAAAAGTTGCTTTCAAAATTGTGTTTAGAATTATGGTTTATGCTTAGAAAGGTGGAGATCAGAAAAAGACTGTAGCTCCCACCCAGATAATATGGGGGGGGGGGGGGAGCCAGACAGACGGCAAATCAACAGCTTTTCCTGACTTAGAGAGGTGAGCTTCACAGCAAACAACTCACCTGAAATGGAGAAAGACAGACAGATAGACACTTTTAGAGAGAAGAGGGGCCAGCACTTGCTGAACTGGACACCACCAAAGGAAGCTGGTAAGAAGATTAAAGTCAAAATTTCGCAAATAGCCAAGAGTTGAGCCTGGAAAATTTGAAACACCTGACAAAACACTGCACAGGCGATAGCAGAGAGGTTCCAGGGATACATTGCCACATGGTGCTCACATTTCAAGGGAAGCTCTATGTTCCTATTCGAAGGTGGACTCATTATTTAAAAGTGAAAATTACAAACCATAGTTCAATATTTTAAAATGAGGTATTAAAATGGAGCAGGACCCTGTGGTCCTTCCCCACCATGTCCTCAGCCTGCCTTTCGTCTGTGGAAAACTTCAGCCAAAGAATAAGTTTAATCAGAGAAGTGAGAACACAGAGAAACAAAGGAAAACAGTCAAAGGAGACAGAATAACAATAATATACTCATTAAGCACAGTCAAGGATATTTAGTTCCTTCTCGAGGGCTATAAGACAATATTCTGAGCCATAGTCTGTGAACTGTTTTATAGATACTGAAACCCCCACCAGGTGGGAGGAGTTAACTGCATAATGACCAGACTGTATCATGACATAAGCTGCCACAATTGCAAGAAGTGGCTTCAAAAGATGGAAACAAACTGATTCTTGAATGAAAGATTGTACCTAAAACAATCAATGCTGATCAGCAACTGATGACTAATTTCAAGATGAGTGTCAGAGCTGACAGTGCTCTTTCTGCATGTAGCCTCCACTCTCCAGCTATAAAAGCTCTTGCTCCCTGATTGTTGGTGGAAGGGTTAGCCTTTGGACATACATCTGTCCTCCTCTCACTCTGGCTGCCAGCATCCAAAATAAAGCAAACTTTCCTTTCCATTAAACTGGCCTCTTTATCAGCATTTGAGCAGTGAACAGCCAGACTCTGCTTTTGGTAATATTATGTGAACTGAGGAAATAAAATGGGATAATAACAAAAGTTCAGTTAACTCAAGAAAAGGCAAAAAAGATGGAAAAAGAAAGAATAAGAGGATCAGGTAGAGAACAATCAGCAAGATAGCCAATATGAATCCCATTCCATCAATTGTCATTTTAATGTTGAGTGGTCGAAACTTATCAGTTAACACCCAGAGATCATCAGATTGGATGAAAATAAGCAATAACCGGCTATAAATGGTAAAAAAATAAACCCACCTTGAAGATAAAAACATGTCTCTGTTAGGACTAAAAGGAAGGAGAAAGGTATACCATGCAGACAGTAAACAAAAGAAAGCTGGAGTGAAAATCCTGATTTCAGGCAAAGTAGACTTCAGGACAAGGATGATGTCCAGGGATGAGTGGGCTGTTCAGCTCAGTTCAGTCACTCAGTTGTGTCCAGCTCTTTGTGACCCCATGGATTGCAGCACGCCAGGCCTCCCTGTCCATCACCAACTCCCAGAGTTTACTCAAACTCATGTCCATTGAGTCGGTGATGCCATCCAACCATCTCATCCTCAGAATCCACCTGCAAGGCGGGAGACCTGGGTTTGATCCCTGGGTTGGGAAGATCCCTTGGAAAAGGGAAAGGCTACCCACTCCAGTATTCTGGCTGAGAGAATTCCATGGACTGGGGTCACAAACAGTTGGAGATGACTGAGTGGGCTGTTACAGGATGATAAAAGGGAGTGCTTGCCCAGAAGATGTAACAGTCCTAAACAGCTGTGTGCCTAACAACACATCTTCAAATCACACCAATTAAAAACCAATAGAACTGAAAGGGAAAAGGGACAATTCCACAGTTAGAGGAGGAGCCTTCACCAATCCACTCCCAGTCACCATAAAGCAAGGATACGCAAATCAGTAAGGATATTGGCGACACAAGCAGCACTACCGAGACCTGACCTAACAGACCATCTAGAACACTCTGCACGGTGATGGCAGGGCACAGGCATTCCTGGGCACATGCAAGACTTTCACTAGTTCAGACCATATCCAGCCATAAAAGTTAGACTGTTAATCATGAAGGTACATTCTTGAACCATTATGGAATTAACCTAGAAATCAATATCTGGAAATTATTCCTGAAGGCCTGAATATATGGAAATTGAACAACACATTTCTAAATAAGCCAGGAGTCAAAGAGGAAGTCTCAGGAAGATTAAATCCATACATACATAATATCACACACACGTCTATGAATCATAAACACACATGTGAAAGTGAAGATATATCAATGAGGTGAGCTACATTTACAGCAGTACTTGGGGAGTTCAGACCATCACATGTACACAGGGAAAAGAAGAAATTGCAAACTTTGGAGGGCATCAGCCCTGGGGTTTCTGCAGGGAGAGTAAAATGCTGGGGGGTGGGCACATGAGTGCCTTTTGTCATTCATCCTTAAGCTGTTTACTGAGAGTCCCCTGTGCTTAGTGTCCAGACCCCAGGTGAGGAAGACACACGTCTCTGGAGGTGGGAGGCCATCAGATTGTGAGATCTCCCTGCTGACCCCTCCACAGAGGAGCCCAGGGCAGTTGTCCCAGGTGATAGGTGTTAACCCCTTGTGAGCAGGTGGGGTGAGACTGGAGGTAACATCCCCTCAGGAAGGACAGTGGGGCTCCAATGAGCCCAGAAGACACGGGATGTGGGGACCCTGCTGCAGCTGGACTCCACACTGCAGCTGGACTCCACGCTGCAGCTGGACTCCACGCTGTGGTGGGTGGGGGCGAAGGATCCAGGCAAGGCAGCCTCGGATCCCCACTGTCACTGACCCAAGTCAGATGAAACACCCAGATCACCAGGGGCATCTGGGAGGGGGCATTGCTGATGGGCACTCCAGACCTGGAGGGTTAGGTCAGCACACAGAGAGAACAAGGACAGGGGACTTAACACATTCAACTATTTCCTTTCCACTCCCACCAACTCCAATCCTGATCAGAAGGGTTTAGTTATCCAGGGGACTAGAGTCTGTCTGAGCTGTGTCTCCATTTGAGTGACAAGGTAAAGGTCCTTCCTGACCCCAGGAGCAGGAGGGGAGAGCTTCTCACCCCGCTTAGATTGCTCACGGGGCCCTCTGTCATCCTGTGAAAGGCTGGGGTAACATGACTGCACATGGTCTTCATGCAGCCCTGGGACAGAGGACAGCCTGGACTGAAAGCTCAGGGTCACGTCACCACAATAATGTGCCACTTCCCACAGCTGAAAGCAATTAACTGAAGAACCCAAGCCTGTACTCAGAGCTCAGAGTTCACGCAGAGTTCATGTCTGAGATCATGGTCCCATCCCTTCTCACCTGGTGGCCCTTCCTGGAAAGAGACCTCCTTCACAGAACAGGTACGCATTGCCAGTGGCCTTGCATGCCCCCCACCCTCCTGGGCTCATGGATCCGTCCAGCTTGTCTGAAGCTCCCCCTAACCTCCAACATAGGAAGCTGTCCTTGTTTGTGGTCCATCCCCCAATAGTGGCTCAGCCTCCAAGGGCAGCAGCCAGGCCATGGGAGTCAAAGTCTGCTCTTCTCCACCCGGCCTCCTACCCTCTCTCTTTTCCTCCTGGACTCCACCATCATCACCTCCAACTCAATGTGCCTGAAGCAGGGTGTCCGAGATGAAACACTTTCAGGCCAGAAAGATGCCCCAGTGGGTCAGACCAGGTGTGAGACACAAGAGAGTGGTGGGGTTTTCACTGAGCTGGGAGGTCACTTTCCTGACCTGAATGGGCAGTGGCTGCTCCCCCTCAGCCAACTCCCACTGTAGCAGGTGCATTAGGGTTTGCATGCAGACAGTGCAGTGTCCTGTGAGGTTAATCGGCTGGCATGGTCTCTGGGAACATTCACTCCAGAGGGGGCCCTGGCACCACACCCAGGTTGCCTGACTCAGAGGTCCCTACCTCAGTGTTCCTGACCCATCCTGACCTCCACATGGGCTGTGACCAATGTACTGAAGGACTGTAAAGGGTGGTCACAGTAAAAATCTGTGGGTGATTAATAATGAGCACACCAGGTAGCAAAGGCGGGACTCACTGGAAAAACTGGAGGTCTTCAATTGTGTGGGCCAGTCATAGCATTTTGGGATCTTTGACAATTGTCTTGTGGGCAGAGGATCGGAGCTTTGTGAGATCCTTCTGCGAGAAAGAGGAGCCAAGGGCAGAGGGACAGTGCCAGGGGCTCAGGGAGCCTGTGGCCAGGGTGGGGCTGGCACCCACGGCAGGAGTTTGGTCTGTGGGGGATCGAGCAGCCCATATACTCATTGTCTTGCTTGAGGGAGCTGGAGAGAGGTCTTCAATTGTGTGGGCCAGTCATAGCATTTTGGGATCTTTGACAATTGTCTTGTGGGCAGAGGATCGGAGCTTTGTGAGATCCTTCTGCGAGAAAGAGGAGCCAAGGGCAGAGGGACAGTGCCAGGGGCTCAGGGAGCCTGTGGCCAGGGTGGGGCTGGCACCCACGGCAGGATTTGGTCTGTGGGGGATCGAGCAGCCCATATACTCATTGTCTTGCTTGAGGGAGCTGGAGGGGGGTACTCCTGGCCCCCTCTCCTCCTGCCTCTGGGCCTGGTCTATATCTGGACTGCCTCCCTTCCCGGGAGCAGGAGGTGACAGTATCCAGGAGGGGCACTTGGTTGATGCCCACCCCTCCCACCAGGGCTCTATGAAGATCCTACAGAGAGCTCAAGGGGCTCTGAAGCCCCACAGAGCTGGGAGCGCAGTCCCGCCTCTCCTCTGGCACAGACACTTGGGCGCTGGGACCACGGGGGAATCCAGGAGGCTCGAAAGGCCAGTGCATTGGGGAGGGAGCACCCCCACCATCTCTTGCTTTTACCTGTGGACGCCCCAGAGCCCACATCACCAGGAAGGAGATGGGCGTGGAGGGGAGAGAGCCAGTGCAGCAGGAACGAGGGGACTGTGTGTGGGGCTGGCGCCACCTGCCCTCCCTCGGTTCCCAAACAGACCACACCACAATGAAGTCCCCTGCTCTGCCCTTCCGGCAACGCTTTTTATCAAGAAGACGTTGCTGCACCTCCATGTGGAATTTTAATTAAGAAGCAGGAAGCCACATCTTCAGGCATCTTCCCTCGGACACATTTCTAATTAACCACCCGGGCCCGTGGCTTCACTCAGTGCCAGTGAATATGCAACAAAGTCAAAAGAAGCTTTCAAATCAGCAGCTGGGAAAGGGATCGGGCGGGGGTGGGGAGTGGGTAGGTGAGAGAAAGGAGGGCTGGCTTCACAAATTCAGGAAATAACCCGTGGGGGAGGGGAGCAGGGTGGCGGCTTCAGTGCCGTCCACAGACCCTCGCTAAGCCCGTCCTCTCACCGCCATCACCGGTGACATGGGACGTGGGACTTGGCATCAGACTGGGAGGACATCACAATGCAGTCATTCAGGACTCTGGGACATATGGACGTGCCAGGGGACATGGAGGCACAAAGGGGTAGGCGTGGCGTGTTGGTAACCCTTTCTCATACAGCTCCCAGGTTTCTCAGGGAACCCTAAGCCATCTCCTGCCTCTGGGATTGGGGGTGGGGGCTGGCATCGGGCTCTGCCCCTGGGCCATCATGTGATATGGATCTGGCCAATCACCCGTCCCCATCCCAGCCTCAGTGATTGGCTCTGGCATAGACACGTGACCCACAGAAGCCAATCAGAACCTGTCCGGCGACTTCCGCTGAAACTGCTGAGAGCAGCATCTTCTTCCCCACTCCACCACACAGGATATCCTGAGAGGAAGCCAGTGCGGTATCAATGGGGCCACAAGCCAAGTGGGAGAGGCCACCTGTTGACATCACTGAGCATGTGAAGCCAATCATGGCCGGTTCCCGTTTTCTAGGAATGAGCCTTTCCTAGTCAAAGGAGTTGGAAATGGTTTGCTCTCATTTAGAAACTCCATCTTTATAATTGTTTTCTCAGCACCATGAACCCAGAAGCAAGTTTCTCTGGGTGAAATGTCTAGCTTGTTAACTAGCATCACAGGCCTTAGAACTTTATCCTTGTTGGCCATGAGGGGGCTGGCTGGCTAACATATTTTGGAGACCCGCACCCCCCTCCCCCAATATGACAGGTACATGTAAAGGGACCAGCAGGCCAGGTGGTCTCTTCCCACGGTCCCTATGCAGTCCTGGGTCCATCTGGTGGGTCAGAGGATGCTGTGGGCTGGTACCGAGTAGGAAGTAAAGGTCCTGCCTCTGGGATGTCAGGTAGGCCCTTCCTGCTGGTGAGGCTGAATCAAGTCCCAGCAAGGAGACATGGTGGTGCTTACGGGCTTTCAGGAGGCCTTGACCTATGCTTTCAGTGTTGGCCTCCCTGTAACTGTGTAATACACGGCCACCCGCGGTCAGGCTTGGTCTGAGCTTGGCTTCCTCATAGCCTGGGAGGAGGTTTGAGTGAAAGCACGTGGCCCTCATCATCTCAGACTCTGGAAGCAGCAGTCATGCACCCAGAGTAACCGAATCCCCGTCCGTGAAAGAATCAACCCACGTCACGTCACATCCATCCCGACAAGGCGTGGCGTGTTGGTAACCCTTTCTCATACAGCTCCCAGGGTTTCTCAGGGAACCCTAAGCCAGCTCCTGCCTCTGGGATTGGGGGTGGGGGCTGGCATCGGGCTCTGCCCCTGGGCCATCATGTGATATGGATCTGGCCAATCACCCGTCCCCATCCCAGCCTCAGTGATTGGCTCTGGCATAGACACGTGACCCACAGAAGCCAATCAGAACCTGTCCGGCGACTTCCGCTGAAACTGCTGAGAGCAGCATCTTCTTCCCCACTCCACCACACAGGATATCCTGAGAGGAAGCCAGTGCGGTATCAATGGGGCCACAAGCCAAGTGGGAGAGGCCACCTGTTGACATACTGAGCATGTGAAGCCAATCATGGCCGGTTCCCGTTTTCTAGGAATGAGCCTTTCCTAGTCAAAGGAGTTGGAAATGGTTTGCTCTCATTTAGAAACTCCATCTTTATAATTGTTTTCTCAGCACCATGAACCCAGAAGCAAGTTTCTCTGGGTGAAATGTCTAGCTTGTTAACTAGCATCACAGGCCTTAGAACTTTATCCTTGTTGGCCATGAGGGGGCTGGCTGGCTAACATATTTTGGAGACCCGCACCCCCCTCCCCCAATATGACAGGTACATGTAAAGGGACCAGCAGGCCAGGTGGTCTCTTCCCACGGTCCCTATGCAGTCCTGGGTCCATCTGGTGGGTCAGAGGATGCTGTGGGCTGGTACCGAGTAGGAAGTAAAGGTCCTGCCTCTGGGATGTCAGGTAGGCCCTTCCTGCTGGTGAGGCTGAATCAAGTCCCAGCAAGGAGACATGGTGGTGCTTACGGGCTTTCAGGAGGCCTTGACCTATGCTTTCAGTGTTGGCCTCCCTGTAACTGTGTAATACACGGCCACCCGCGGTCAGGCTTGGTCTGAGCTTGGCTTCCTCATAGCCTGGGAGGAGGTTTGAGTGAAAGCACGTGGCCCTCATCATCTCAGACTCTGGAAGCAGCAGTCATGCACCCAGAGTAACCGAATCCCCGTCCGTGAAAGAATCAACCCACGTCACGTCACATCCATCCCGACTCCCTGAGGCTGTCCGCAGGCTGCTGGCAGCTCCTCTGCATCTCACAGCTGGAGGAAACTGCAGGAGGAGGTGGACATGTGTTGCTCCCTGAGGCAGGTGGCCATGTCGCCTGCTAAAGAGGATTCTGGACGGGGAAGATGGTGGAGGATTCGGTCTGAAACAAAATTGCCCTCGACCTTCGAGAGCTTATGAGACGTGATTCCAGGCAGGACCGCCAGCCCCGCTACCACCTCGTTTCTCTCCAGAGCCGCAGAACCGCCCAGAGCCCGGGGGGCCCTAGGGCACATCCCCTCCCTGGATCCGGGAGCACCCAGGGTCCTGGCACACCCGCCGGGATCTGCCCAGGTGCAGAGCGCATCCTCACTGACTCGGGACGTGGTTGCCGCCTGCTCACTCACTCACATCTGCTCGCGGAGCACAGCCCCCTCCACAGCTCGGCAAACCCAGGAGACACATCATCCCCTGCAGCCCCACAGCGCCCCCAGAGGCAGGCATTGTGATGACACCCACCCAGCAGAGGAGGAGCCCAGGGAGGTCAGGGGAGCTCAAGTCCACGCTAGCTCCTGCACCTGCCTTTCTGGCCCCAGTCCTCCCCTGAGACCTCCTGGACCAGGAGACACGAAGTGCCCCAGACACATGACAGCACCTGTGAGAGGCTCGTTCCCGTCTGGAGCCCACACCCTGGAGAAGAGCCTCGTGTCTGAGGATGGGGCATCTCCCATGGAAACACACGGCGAGTCCACTGGTCCCTCTGCAGAGGGGCGGCTCTGACCCAGGCTCCCTGAGAGGGTGATGACTCTGCAGGAGGAAGCCCGTGCTTTCCACTGTGGTCGTGCAGTGTTAAGTGGACGAGTGTCCTCAGATCCTCTGTTCCCACCAGACATTCCTTGACCCTCTGGACATTTGCTGGGGCTGCCTCGCTCCAGACTCACATCAGACACAGACCCCAGAGTCCGGACATCCCTGCTGTGGACGGCCTGGCACCCGCAAGCTCCCCACGGGATAAAACAGAACAAATACCACTGAGATGCATCTGAGAAGAACATTCTTCTTTTAATCAAAGCTTCAACTTTGGAAACCTTCTAGGACTGCAAGGAATGGGCCAGGACAATGGTTGTTTAATCATTCTTGTTTCAATATGAACTTAGACAGTGCATTTTTTAAATGCTTCATCTCCAGATTATTGTTTCCTTACAGTAGAAAAGGGCAGATCTCTCCTATTTTAGCAATTCAGCTAGTAAATTATCTCATCTTGAAGTTGTAACAATTGTTCATCTGCCTCTCTCTTTTAAAAAGCTTTCAATGATGTTTCATTGTTTTTAGCACTGAAATGTGTCATCACTGTGGCTCACCAGCTTGTCTGGAGAGAGGGATTAGCTTCTTAAAGACATTTGAGGCAAAACCTTTAAAAAGAAGAAGAACAGAAAAATCTTCTGACAACTTAATAATTTCTCTGAGTCTTGGAAAGAGACCTGGGCCCACAGCACCATCCCATCCCCTTTGTGATCAGCATTCATATGCTATAGTTTCAAAATGGCGGTGTGAGATGTTGAACCATGTTAATTCCCAGCCCATTCTACTCAAACTATGGGAATCCTTAAGCCTCACCTGCCCGGGGCACAGCAAGCCAGATTCATTTGACTCATTCGCTTGACTGTAGTTTATTCAGCACTTATTTGTACAAGTACTGCACTGACCACCCCAAATTAGCAACAGGGTCACAAAATTGTGTGTGCCTAGGAGGAGCTGAACTGAAGCTGGCTCTCAATCTTTCTGGTTCTTACTGCCCAGGGCTTGCAAAAACAAAACAAAACAAAGCAACACACACACACACACACACACACACACCAAAAAACCAGCCTTAAATATCTCTTATTCATCCTCATGTGGAAAGATGCACTGGTCCAAGGCAATGGATGTTCAGACCTTGAGGTGACCTCATCCGTGGCAGTCATCCTCTGGCCTCACCTCATATCCTCTCTGCAGCTCTTCCAGGCAGATGGCATAGACATGATACAGACCACAACAGGAGAACCCACCAAACATCAGAGCAGAAAAGCATGTTGACTGACTCGGGTTTCTCTTCAGTCAGTCTTCCTTTCATTCTCTAAGCACAGACTTGACACTTGACAGGTGCAGACACAGTGTGCCAAGAGCTGGGGTCACAGAGCACAGTGAGATAGGACACAGCTCTCTCGAGAGCTCAGAGTATATCCTCACAGGCACCACACACACCCCACGGGAGGATAATGGAGCGGTGCACCAGAGTCAGTATGGATGACCCTGCAGTGAGGGGAGGAGGGAGACCAGCCCATAAGAGGCCGGAGGAGGAAGGAAGGAGCAGACCAGACGATGTGGAGCTGGAGGGGTGATGGGTGTTTGTTGGTGTTGCTGGGTCTACAGATGGTCCACCTCCTTCTAGGAGCCGACCTGCATTTTCCTTGGTGAACCATCCCCTCTATCATTCCATGTGCTCAGGGTGGGAGGGTGGGGGCTCATTCCCCTCCTGATCTAAGATGGTGATGTGACCCAAGCCTGGATAACTGTATCATCAAATTCCCCTACCAGAGATCACCTCAGGGATGGGCATGGAGCAGTGAGTCAACCAATGAGATGCAGTTCTCAGTTGTTCAGTAAAACTGTTGAGAAAATCATTCCATGTGCTCAGGGTGGGAGGGTGGGGGCTCATTCCCCTCCTGATCTAAGATGGTGATGTGACCCAAGCCTGGATAACTGTATCATCAAATTCCCCTACCAGAGATCACCTCAGGGATGGGCATGGAGCAGTGAGTCAACCAATGAGATGCAGTTCTCAGTTGTTCAGTAAAACTGTTGAGAAAGAAAAATACTGAGCTTCTGAGAAGACTCAGACGCTACTGAGACTCAGACCCAGGCAGCTATCTTGGCACCAAATGCAAAGTGCCAAAGCACACATGGAGAAATCTGATATGTGAGATGGAGAAAAGAAGACAAGATCTTGAGACTGTCACCTGAGCCCCTAGATCAAGCCACTCCTGAAGCCATCGCTCTGGATGCTTTTGTTCTATAAGGCAGCAAATTCTTGCTTCTGCAGAAGCTGCCTCAGCTGTGTTTCTGCCACTTGAGATTGAATAAATAAACTTTTCCTGGTGTTTTTCAGTTCCTTGTTAGAGTCTATCTGGGGATTGGGAGTTGGAAGAGAGCTCTTATACCAAGAATAAAGCTTTTAAAACTTGCTGTGGATCAGCATTTCCCAGAGCTTCCAGTCATCCCACAAAGAAAGGGCCCTCTATTCAAAAACAGTTCTGAGACCTCTGGCCTGATCATAGGGAGCTTTCCTCTTTCTCTTCCAGAGACACTGTGCAGCTCAGAGGCTTTTATGAGCTAAAGTGAATCTCAGACATGGAGGCAGAGAGGCAGGGAGCAGTGTTCCTGCTCCAGCTGTCTGGGGAGTTTGTTTTGGAAAGCACGCATCGGAAACTCACCTCCACCCCCAAGCCTTCTGTACACACATGTGGATTTTGAGGATCTTGCCTGAGAATCTGGCTTATTTCTGAAAACAACCCACTTCCGGCTGCTGGGAAATTGGCAGGTGCATCCCCAGGGCCTTTGGTCTGATCAGTGCCCTGAGCACAGCCTCCCCCCTGCTCCCCTGCAGGAAGAGGGGAGAAGAGACAGCAAAGGGTCCCCTTCCACCCAGTGACCCTCCCCTCCAGAGGGTGGTCAGGAGGAAGGGGGTCAGTACTTGGGGCCAGCTGTGCCTCAGGGGCCAAGGCTCCTGTCTGCCAGAGGATGTGCCTGGGGAATCACAGCTGGTCTCCTGGCGGGGGGAGGAGGAGAGGGAGGAGGGAAAGGAGAGGGAGAGGAAGGGGGAATTTTTTTTTTTTTTAGTATATGTGTATTTTATGGCTGCAATCTTATTTCCTAAAGTTTGACTGCTGTTTTATCTACTTAACATAAAAGCATTTTTGATGTTGTATTGTTTTAATAACAGAGTGATTAACAATGAACTGATGAGACCTCAAGCTGAACAAGAATAAAGTAAAAAAAAACAAATCAAGAGGTCTTTGCATCATTTGTCCAATGGGGTCCTCTTCCCCTCTTGTCCTACCAGGGGTGTCGAGAAGAACTTGAGGTGAAGGCACAGCCCCCTTCCCACCTGCCCCATCCAGTCCACATAAGAGGAAGGGAGGTGAGAGGCAGAAACAATTGCTGACAGCCTGGCCAGAACCCTGGTCTATTACTGTGGTCCCACCACTGCACTCCTTTCAGTTCAGAGCTAAGAGAGTCCACTGACATGAAGGTTGGAGCGCCCACCCACATGTGCTGATGAGCAGACAGACAGGTCCAGTTCAGTCATCTCTGAGGACCTGGGGTCCCAGGACCCAGAGATCCAGCTGCTTCCTCTTGGATGAGGATGGGGAGGGGGGACGTGGTGGTGCCTGCCCCTTGGCCTTGACCAGGCGGATTGTCCTGTGCTCCTGGGAGGCTCGTGGGTGAGGGAATCGCCCTGTCACCGTGCCTGTGTTCAGAAGAGATGGCGGGAGCACAGTGCAGCCAGAGAGAAAGGAAGAGGAAAGATGGAAGGGAGGAAGGGAATTTTAAAAAGAAGAAAAATGGAAGGAAAATGAAAGACAGGAACCTAGGAACAGCATGCTTTCTGTTGGATGCTCTAAGTTCTTCTTACAATAGTCATCAATCTGCCATTTCTCAGAATAAAGGCAATGTGAGTCCCAAGATTGTGCTCTTTCGTGGTTTCCTTGACCTCTGTTTGATACAAGCCCTCATTGGGTCAATAAATTCCTAACTGCCAAAGGGAACCAGAGTCAGCTTTATTGCTTATACCTGCCCCCCTCTTCTCTGACACTCATGTCACAGGTTTAAAATCCCTTTGAGACAGGTGTGTGAGCTCCTTGATGGGACCTAATCATAGCAGCAGTCTGCTTACTTAAAGCATTGATCTGTACCAGGTGCAGTTTTAACGTGTCCAGGTATGAAGTCGCCTGATGAACAGCATCCTATCCACTGTCTACACTCCTGCCCCACTGCACAAGTGAAGACCTGGGGCCACGTCAGGGATAGAGGGATTCACCCCAAATGACAGAGCTGGTACGTGACCAGTTCAGGATTCAAGCACAGATGTGCTGGGCCCAGAGCCCCACCCTGACCCAATGTGTTAAAGTAGGTGGGGAAACCTGAATTTTATTTCTTTTCATTGTCATGGGGGCTGAATTTTCTTACAAAGCTTCTTGTATCCCCCTTCTCTACATCTGGTACATCAGTGGCTTGCAGTGCACAGCTGTGTACTCAAACACCTGTATCTTTGGCCTTCAGAGAAGTGAAACGGGCCTGTCAGCTCCTCTCCACCCCACCCCCAGCTCTGTTAGCTCCAGGGGTCCACAGGATGGGCGGGAGGACCAGTTAGGAAACCACAGGAGGCTCAGAATGGAGGATGTCTTGGGTACCAAAGCATCCAGAATCCATTCAATTATTTTATTTTAATTTTTTGGAAAAAGTGTAAAAAAGTCTTTTTTGAATTTGTTATATATTGCTTCTGTTGTTTTTTATGTTTTGGTTTTCTAGCCCTGAGGCATGTGGGCCCTTAATTCCCCAACCGGGGATTAACCTGAATTCCCCTGCTTTATAAGGTGAAGTCTTAACCACTGGATTGCCAGGGAAGTCCCAGAATCCATTTAATGACCTTTTTCAGGAGTGAAAGAAGAGACAGAACAGACAATCCATATACTTGTCACACCCAAATGAACAAGTTTCCTGCTGAAGAGCGTTCTTCCCCTATCTCAGTTGCTGGAGTAAGGCAGGAAGAAACAATATCTGAATACACTTACAGCTTTTCAATTTGGCTCCTGAGTTGTGGCTGTTTGCAGTGTCATTTAGCATTTCAAGTTTGATTTTTCTTCCTTTACTCTTCTTGTGAAATTAATCAGTGTCTTTTAATTCCATAGGCCTCAATCCATACATGTTTATTTGCTTAGTCATAACTGAACTCTACCCAAATAACACTTACAGAAAATAATTTTCTTATTAAGGAAATTAATCAGATAGGAAAGCAGCCATTGCTAATGGCAGTGTCTGGACATATTGATGGCCTGAGGCTAGTTTGAAGAAGTTAAGATATCAGATAAGTAAAGACTGTCTTCCCCTAATCGATACGTCAACAAGATGCAGTCTCCAGGGATCTGTGTACCAGCCAGAGTGGCTGTTAACAGGAATTAGATAATAAGCCGTTGCCTGAAACGGGCAGTGCCAAACTGTCTCAGCCACACTGTTACTCTGTCACACTGGAAAGGTAATCACAGCACCAACGTATAAAGCCACTAAGCCCACCGCACCTCCGACCATGTGAAGTATCCTTCCCGCCCCACCTCTGTTTGGCAGGTGAGATGAACGTTCTCTCACTCCTCATGGAGTATTTGGAGTTCTGCTCTGTCGAGTACCTGATCACCAAGTCCAGAGGCAGAGGATAAAACCCAAGCGCCCAGGACTAGGGGTTAAAACCTCAGTGGCTAAGACACAGCTGTTCTCTGGATTTTGCCCTGCTGTGAGTGCAATTGTCAACCCAAAGAAACACGGTTTTCTAGAGCAGAGGGAATGCCAACGTGTGCAAACTCATTTGGTCCCTCGGCACCAGAACCTCCCTCTGCTTGTCTGTGGCTCAGAGTTTCTGTAGGATTCTTGAACCAGACTCTAGTGGATCTGACCTGTTGACTTCAATACTTCACAGGATATTGAATCCCCACTCTCTCCACCAAGCTTCTCTGTGCCGTGGCAAGCTGAATAGGTCATGAGGGTGGAGCCCTTGTGGATGGGCTTAGTGCCCTTATTAAAGATGCCCCAGAAAGTTCCCTGTTCCTTCTGCCATGTAGGGCACAGCCAGAAGTCAGCAGCCAGTGGCCGGGAAGACGGCCTTCACTGGAGCCTGTAGGCCGCCACCCTGGCCTTGGACTTCAACCTTCAGGACCGTAAGTAATAAATATTTATTTGCTTGTAGATGTCCTGCCTGTGGGGTTTTGTTACAGTGGTCCAGGGGACTAAGATTCCACCCATGAATCCTTCTAGGCATCTCAGATGGATGCGGTCCCTTCCGAGGGCCTGAGAGTGAAGCTCCTGGCACATACCACCTCCAGTGAGGGACAGGCTCACCAAGGAAGAGAGCACGGCCAGCTCAGGGTGTGCTGAGCTGTGTTCCTTGACTTCAGAACCACTCACATTTTGGTGTCCAGGATGGTGTCTCTTGGTTTCATCCTGCTCCCCCAAGAGCTGGCGTGATCCTGCCTCACCTGGGTCATGCTGTCTCCTGGGATCACGTCCAGATGACGCTGACTTCCCACATACAAGCCGCCCAGAGTCACAGTGACTCTAACACGAGCCCTGACTTGAACTCTCAGGCTCGGCCTTCAGTCCCCTGGGCTTCCTTTTCTCCTGTATTCCTGAGCTCTGGAAGTGACACCCCCTCCTCTATTGGCTTCCTGAGGTGCCTACTCTAATCTTAACACGAAACAAATGCTCGAGGTGCGGGCTGAGCAAAACCCAGGACATAGGCATTCCTCCCAGGGCTCATCCAGGGTCTCTGAGGTCCAGGGATAGAGTCCAACCTCCACGCACATCAACAGTGTCCCAGAACTGTTGACTCTGGACCTCCTGGATTGTTCCTCCAGATGGCTCCTGCCCATGGAATGAATAGAGTAGATATCAGTCCTTCCAGGCAGCATGGCTGAATTTCTCCAAGGCCTTCTGCACACTGTGTTTCAGCTTCTTGGTCCTTCTCCATGTAAGAACAAAGGAGCTGAGCTTCTAAAATGATCCTGTTGACCTTTGTGCACTGACTCCTCTACCTCACTCTCTTCCTCCCGAATGGTGGGAGAAAAGCCAGGACCCCAGTGGGGCTGGCTCTGAGCAGTGAGCTTCAGGACAATGTCCTTCATGACAGTAAAGGGTTAGTTGATCCCCAGGGACTGATTCTTTTCATTTGAGTCTTGTGTCCTGTCATCCTTCTCAGGAGGTACAGATTTTCCATAATTAGAAAAAACAACAACAACCCTGCTTTCTAATTGATTTAACTGCTCTACAGTCTATGTCTAACCAAAGGAGTTTATGATGAATACAGATAATCTCTCTCCATCTCTCTCTCAAGCTATCTTCAACTGGGTAAAATACTGGTTTAATAGCACACACTACAAAAGCAGACCTCTGAACACACCTTCTCGGATGGAGAATTTGCAACTGATGACTCTCAGCTGGAAAGACTTTATTTTCAGTGAGAGACTTTATATTCTTGGGCTCCAAAATCACTGCATATGGTGACTGCAACCATGAAATTAAAAGATGCTTGCTCTTTGGAAGAAAAGCTCTGACCAACCTAGACAGCATGCTAAAAAGCAGAGACATTACTTTGCCAACAAAGGTCCGTCTAGTCAAAACTATATGGTTTTTCCAGTAGTCATGTATGGATGTGAGAGTTGGACTATAAAGAAAGCTGAGCACCAAAGAATTGATGCTTTTGAATTGTGGTGTTGGAGAAGACTCTTGAGAGTCCTTTGGACTGCAAGGAGGTCCAACCAGTCCATCCTAAAGGAAATCAGTCCTGAAGATTCATTGGAAGGACTGATGCTGAAGATGAAACTCCAATACTTTGGCCGCCTGATGTGAAGAATTGACTCATTGGAAAAGACCCTGATGCTGGGAAAGACTGAAGGCAGGAGAAAGGGACAACAAAAGATAAGATGATTGGATGGGATCACTGACTCGATGGACATGAATTTGAGCAAGCTCCGGGAGTTGGTGATGGCCAGGGAAGCCTGGCGTACTGCAGTCCATGGGGTCACGAAGAGTCAGACATGGTTGAGGGATCGAACTGAACCGACTCTCAGCTAGAGGCATGGCCCCCACGGGGATCACACTGCATCCCACGGGAGATGGTATTTTTCTTTCTGTAACAGTTTCATTTCCATCAGGAGGCAGTAGACTTAAAATGCTGTGAAGTGCTAATCTGCCTAACACCTGGCCCGAGGGCTGAGAATGATAACAAGCGCATTTGTGCTCTAACATGTTTCATATTTTGTTTTCCACCAAGATCATCAGTTCCGCTCAGAGTGGAAAGGGGGTTTCAGGGGCTTGCCCTCTGCATCCCAGGCTGACTGGGAGGGTTGTGACTCTTGAACCACCGTGACCCTTATCATTATGTTCTGGCACACGTTTCTGTCCTCTCCTTGGTTTCACACTGTCCCCTGTGAGCTGCTCTAGTGGAGAAGCTCACAAATAAAAGATCAGCGCCCACCTTCCTGGCCTTGGTTACAGGAAAGTCTCAGTGTTCTTCCATGCAGTGTGATCCCTGTGGGGGCCATGCCTCCAGCTGAGTCGGTTCAGTTCGATCTCTCAATCATGTCTGACTCTTTGCAACCCCATGGACTGCAGCACACCAGGCTTCCCTGGCCATCACCAACTCCCAGAGCTTACTCAAATTCATGTCCATCGAGTCAGTGATCCCATCCAACCATCTTATCCTCTGTTGTCCCCTTCTCCTGCCTTCAGTCTTTCCCAGCATCAGGGTCTTTTCCAATGAGAAAGTTCTTCACAGTTCTTCCTGGTTCACTGCACCCTGGTTTCCCTGGTGGGGTGCTGTCTCCCCTTCATGTGGGTCTGAGCCCACCATGCATGCATCTGTCTCCTGCCGCAATGACAGTCAGGCTGGCAGTGATGCCATCAGGGCAGAGAAGGGGAGCCTGGGACACTGGGAGGGGCCCAGCGTGTCCTGCTCGGTGTGAAGGAGGTGTGACATGACCCGGTGACTGCTGGGGGCCACTCCGTCTGAGAGCAGCATCAGTGCGGTGACTTGGAGCTGAGCACGGATTCTGATGGCATCACTTCAGCCCTGATCCAACCTGCCCCTTGTGGGTCAGAGGAGCCTGTGTGTGTCCTCTGTGTATATTACAGTTTGGGGCAGGTTTGCTTCACACATGACCCAGAAGTCCTCGTGGATACAGATGACAAGAAGGGGAGGGGAGACTCCAGCTCCCTCCCCAGTATCTGTAGGAAGGGCATGTGTTACTGCTGGAGGAGGAAAATGGGTTCTTCAGAGTCATAGCCACCAGGAAAGCCCAGGAAGCTCCTTGGCTCCTCTGTGATGGTGAACAGGAGCAGTCACTTTGCCTCCAGGAAGACCAGCACTCCTGCCCAAAACAGAAGGTGAGCTGAGTCCAGGCGCAGACGAGAGAGTGAGGAGTGACCATGGCTGTCGGTGGAGTGCCCCCAGGGCAGCTCAGGACCCCGGCCCTGCCAGGGCTGAACTTGGTGTGGGGTTTTGGGCCCTCCTGTGGCTGCAGCCCCACCCCATCTTCCTCTAGCCCTCCTGGCTGACAGCTGTGACACTGGGGCCTGTCGTGAAGACACTGGTCTCCATGGAGATGAAGGGGTGCAGGGTTTCCCAGACTGCTGGGCCATTTGGATCCATGGACAAGGGTATGGTGACTTATGCACATGTCTTTCAACAGTGGCAATAAAAAATCACAGAAGTAAATGAACCACCAACGGAAGGAGTCAAGGAGACCCTCCATTGTGAAAATGCACAAATCGCTCTGAGAACTTGATGCAGGTGAGATGGACATAAGCCTAGATCACACTCAGCACATAGACTGACTTGTGTTTACAGCACAAATATTTTTTTTAAATTAGACAAATAAGAAGGTGGCGGGTACACTTTAATGTTACAATTTAGTCTGTAGGGGTTGTAGTCTGGTGACTTTCCATGTGATCATCCTGCCTTTCACAATTATAATTAACTGTGAGAATAAAAAGTTTAGTTCAGTTCAGTCGCGCAGTCGTGTCCGACTCTTTGCGACCCCATGAATCGCAGCACGCCAGGCCTCCCTGTCCATCACCAACTCCCGGAGTTCACTCAGACTCACGTCCATTGAGTCTGTGATGCCATCCAGCCATCTCATCCTCGGTCATCCCTTTCTCCTCCTGCCCCCAATCCCTCCCAGCATCAGGGTCTTTTCCAATGAGTCAACTCTCGCATAAGGTGCCCAAAGTACTGGAGCTTCAGTTTTAGCATCATTCCTTCCAAAGAAATCCCAGGGTTGATCTCCTTCAGAATNGCATTGCCTTTCTTTGGGATTGGCATGAAAACTGACCTTTTCCAGTCCTGTGGCCACTACTGAGTTTTCCAAATTTGCTGGCATATTGAGTGCAGCACTTTCACAGCATCATCTTTCAGGATTTGAAGTAGCTCAACTGGAATTCCATCACCTCCACTAGCTTTGTTTGTAGTGATCCTTTCTAAGGCCCACTTGACTTCACATTCCAGGATGTCTGGCTCTAGGTGAGTGATCACACCATCATGATTATCTGGGTCATGAAAATCTTTTTTTGTACAGTTCTTCTGTGTATTCCTACCGCCTCTTCTTAATATCTTCTGCTTCTGTTAGGTCCATACCATTTTTGTCCTTTATCGAGCCCACCTTTGCATGAAATGTTCCCTTGGTATCTCTAATTTTCTTGAAGAGATTTCTTGTCTTTCCCATTCTGTTCTTTTCCTCTATTTCTTTGCATTCATCGCTGAGGAAGGCTTTCTTATTTATTCTTGCTATTCTTTGGAACTCTGCATTCAGATGCTTATATCTTTCCTTTTCTCCTTTGCTTTTCGCCTCTCTTCTTTTCATAGCTATTTGTAAGGCCTCCCCAGACAGCCATTTTGCTTTTTTGCATTTCTTTGCCATGGGGATGGTCTTGATCCCTGTTTCCCGTACAATGTCACGAACCTCATTCCATAGTTCATTAGGCACTCTATCTATCAGATCTAGACCCTTAAATCTTTTCTCACTTCCACTGTATAATCATAAGGGATTTGATTTAGGTCATACCTGAATGGTCTAGTGGTTTTCCCTACTTTGTTCAATTTCAGTCTCAATTTGGCAATAAGGAGGTCATGATCTGAGCCACAGTCAGCTCCTGGTCTTGTTTTTGCTGACTGTATAGAGCTTCTCCATCTATGGCTGCTATAGCTGCATATGTCTTGAAATCTGGTAGATTGATTCCTCCTGTTTTATTCTTTCTAAGATTATTTTAGCTATTCTAGTTCGTGTGCCTTTCTGTTTAAATTTTAGAATAATCTCTATCTACAAAGAATCTTAATGGAAAGGATTTTGTTGGAAAGTGCATGAGACCCAGTATCCATTGGCTTCCTCCATGGCTTAGCTGGTAAAGAACCCACCTGCCAATGCAGGAGACACAAAAGAGGCTGGTTTCATCCCTGGGTCGGGAATATCCCCTGGAGAAGGAAATGGCAACCACTCCAGTATTCTTGTCTGGAAAGCTCCATGGACAGAGGAGCCTGGCAGGCTATAGCCCATGAGGTCACAAAGAGTTGGACATGACTGAGCATGCACAGGCACAGTATCAATTTGGGGAGAATTGATATCTTTATTCAGAGAAGGCAGTGGCACCCCACTCCAGTACTCTTGCCTGGAAAATCCCATGGAAGGAGGAGCCTGGTGGGTTGCAGTGCATGGGGTCGTAAAGAGTCAGACACACTTGAGCCACTTCACTTTCAGTTTTCACTTTCATGCATTGGAGAAGGAAATGGCAACCCACTCCAGTGTTCTTGCCTGGAGAATCTAAGGACGGCGAAGCCTGGAGGGCTACAGTCCACGCGGTCACAAAGAGTCGGACACGACTGAGCGACTTCACTGTACTATACACTATTCCATTTTGGGGGTGATTATAAATGGTGTTTTTCAGTGTTCCATGTTCCTGCTAGTATATAGAATATAGTTGGTTTTTGTGTGTTAATCTTGTACCCTACAACCTTGCTGGACTCATTTATTAGTGCTAGGAATTTCAGTAGATTCCTTGGAATTTCGTACATCAATAGCATCTGCAGAGAGGGGCAATCTTTTTTCCTTTCTAATCTGTATGCTTTATCTTTCTTTTTCTTGTCTTGCACTAATTAGAGCTTTCAGTGCAATATTGAATAAGATTGGTGAGAATAGCCATACTTGCCTTCTTCCTTATCCTAGGGAAGAACTTTCTCCATAAGTATGTTAGCTGTAAGTTTTTTTGTATAAGCTTTTTATCAGGTTGAGTGTGCTCCATTCTTTTCATAGTTTTTAAAGAGTTTTTATCATATATCAGTATTGAGATTTGCCAGTTGTGTTTCTTACAGCAATAGGTATGATTCTGTGATGTGTTCATGGTATTCCCTTATTATTTTTGCTCTCTACAGTCTATAGTGATATCCCTGATTCACTCCTGATACAGGTAATTTGTGATTTTTCTGTTTTTGCTCATATTCACTGTTTTTAAAAGTTTTTTGCTCTTCTTTTGAGATATGGAAGCTTAGATTACTTATCTGAGATTTTTCCTCTTCTAATTTATGCATTTAATAATTTTCCCTTCCCTTCTTTAGTGATGTTCAGCATTTCTGATACATTGTATTTTTTTTTCCATTTAGTTCAGTGTATTTTTTTTCCCCCTTGAGACTTCCTGTTCACCCCATGACTTATTTAGAAATGTGTAGTTTCCAAGTGGTCAAGAGTTTTCTTTTTATCTGTTATTTCTAGTTTGATGTCTGTTCTGATCAGAGAAGATATTAGGTTGTTAAAAAAGTAATTGCAGTTTCCACCTGTGAATTTTAAATCCTTTTAACTAGGTGCAGTTTTGGCAATGAGAAATAAGTTTGTTTATTCTTGTAGCGGAAAAATCTGTGCTTCAGGATTCCACGAGCTCTTGGAAAGTGTTTTCTGCCTCCTGCTGGCTGTGGAAGCACTTTTCCCTGCAAAAGTTGTTGAGATGCTTGAAGAAGTGGTAGTCGATTGGCTAGAGGTCAGGTAATATGGTGAATTCTGCAAAACTTCCTAGTAAATTTATTCAACTTCTGAAACATTCGTTTTGTGATGTGCCATCAGAAGTTCTTGTTGAGAAGAATTGGGCCTATTTTCTTGACCAATATTGGCTGCAGGTGTGGCAGTTTTGGGTGGATCTCATTGATTTGCTGAGCATACTCCTCAGATGTTGTGGTTTCGTGGGGATTCAGAAAGCTGTAGTGGATCAGAGTGGCACCAACCACCAAACAATAACTGTGATCTCTTTTTGGTGCAACTTAGGCTTCGGGAAGTGCTCTGGAGCTTCTTGGTCCAGCCACTGAGCTTGTTGTCCCCGACTGTTGTGTAAAATCCACTTTTCATCTCAGGTCACAATCTGATTGAGAAATAGCTCATTATTGCATAGAATAAGAGAAGACAACTCTTCAAAACGATTTTTTGATTTGCAGTCAGCTCATTAGGCACCCACTTTCAAGCCTTTTCACTTTTCCAGTCTGCTTCACATGCTGAATGTCTGTAGAATGGTCAATGCTGAGTTCTTTGGCAACTTCTCATGTAGTTGGAAGAGGACCAGCTTTGATGATCCTCTGGGTTGTTGTCAGCCTCCTAAGGCCGACCACTGTGCTCCTTACCTTCAAGGCTCTCGTCGTCTTTGCAAAACTTCTTGAACCAACACTGCACTATATGTTCTTTAGCAATTCATGCACCAAATCTGTTATTGATGTTGTAAGTCGTCTCTGCTGCTTACAACCCATTTTGAACTTGAATAAGAAAATTAACTGGAATTTGCTTTTTGTTAGCATCATTTCCCTAGTCTAAAATAAATATAAAATAGACATCAAGTAGTAAGTCATTAGCAAAAGAAAATAAAGTGAGAAATGCACATTAAAATGATGTATGACATAACCGCATTTATTTAAGAATGTATTTGAATCAAACAGCAAAATACAGCAATGCCAAATCGCAGTTACTTTTGCAGCAACATAATACCTTGTGTGATTTCAGCTACTTTTTAATTTGTTGGGATGTGTTCTATGGCCCAGGATCTACGTTAATACGTTTATCTTAGTACACATTCCTTGTGGTTTTGGAAAGAAACATATATTCTGTTATTGTTTGGTGGAGTGTTCTATACATGTCACTGAGTCCTGTTGGCTGATAGTGCTGATAGTTCTGTAGCCTTGCTGATTTCTCTCTAGTTCTACCAGTCGTTGAGAGAAGGATGTTAGTCTCCAACTAAGATGGTTTATCTGTCTTTTCAGTTCTTTCAGTTTTTGCTTCACATATTTTTTAATTCTTCAGTTGGTACATTTAGGATTGCTGTGTCTTCTTGATGGATTGACTCTTTTGTCATTGAATAACATGCTTGTCCTTCTCTGATCATTTTCTTTGCTCCAAAGTCTACTTTATCTGATGCTAATATAGCAATTCGTGTTTTCCTTTGATTAATGTTTATATGATTTATCTTTTTCAATCCTTTTACTTTGAGTCTGCCTTTATAGTTATATTTGAAGTGAGTTTCCTATAATACATAGTTCCTTGTAGACATTATATAGTTGGATCATGTTTTTTAATTCACTCTGCTAATATGTCTTAATATATTTAGGCTTTTATATTTTATGTAGCTTTAGATTTCTTTGGGCTTCAAAATCACTGCAGATGGTGATTGCAGCCGTGAAATTAAAAGACGCTTACTCCTTGGAAGAAAAGTTACGACCAACCTAGATAGCATATTCAAAAGCAGAGACATTACTTTGCCAACAAAGATTTGTCTAGTCAAGGCTATGGTTTTTCTAGTGGTCATGTATGGATGTGAGAGTTGGACTGTGAAGAAGGCTGAGCACCAAAGAATTGATGCTTTTGAATTGTGGTGTTGGAGAAGACTCTTGAGAGTCCCTTGGACTGCAAGGAGATCCAACCAGTCCATTCTGAAGGAGATCAGCCCTGGGATTTCTTTGGAAGGAATGATGCTGAAGCCGAAGCTCCAGTACTTTGGATACCTCATGGGAAGAGCTGGCTCATTGGAAAAGACTCTGATGCTGGGAGGGATTGGGGGCAGGAGGAGAAGGGGACGACAGAGGTGAGATGGCTGGATGGCATCACGGACTCAATGGATGTGAGTCTGCGTAAACTCCGGGAGTTGGTGATGGACAGGGAGGCCTGGAGTGTTGTGATTCATGGGTCACAAAGAGACATGACTGGGGTCGCAAAGAGACATGACTGAGCGACTGAACCGGACTGATGTATGCCATTTTATTTTTTGTTTTCTCTCTCTGTATTTTTCCTTTCTCTCTTTTATTCTCTTTCTGTGGGTTAACTTGGCCATATTTTAGAATTCCATTTTGATTTGTCTGTTGTGTTTTGGATTTATCTCCTTATATATTGGGTGTTTGGTGTTTGTTGTAGGTATTATATATGCATAACTTATTACATTCTGCTCTTGTCATTTTACCAGTGAAGTATTAAAACCTTAAATTCCTTTGTATCCTTGTACTGCTGCTACTGCTAAGTCACTTCAGTCGTGTCCGACTCTGTGTGACCCCATAGACGGCAGCCCACCAGGCTCCCCCGTCCTGGGGATTCTCCAGGCAAGAACAATGGAGTGGGTTGCCATTTCCTTCTCCAATGCATGAAAGTGAAAAGTGAAACTGAAGTGGCTCAGTCGTCTCCGACTGTTCGCGACCCCATGAACTGCAGCCTACCAGGCTCCCCAGTCCATGGGATTTTCCAGGCAAGAGAACTGGAGTGGGGTGCCATTTTATTATATAATTGTCTTAAAGTGTTTCCTGTATGTTCATTTAGAACAACATCAGACAGTTATAACTTTTCTTTCAACTATCAAGCGTAATTTAGGAAACTCAAGAGGATAAGGAAAGCCTATTGTATCTACCCACATATACATATACGTATGTGTGTGTGTATTATTATTATTATTTTTGCCCTGCTGCAAGGCATGTGGGATCTCACTGACAAGGGGTCAAACCTTTGCCCCCTGCAGTGGAAGCTTAGAGTCTTAACAACTGGACTGCCAGGGAAATCCACTACCATATTTTTGCTTACTGTTTTCCCTTTCCTAATATTTGGACGTTCCTTCTTTTATTATTTCTTCTCTTCAGAGAACTTATTGTAGTTATTATTTTAGGGTTCGTTTGTGGGGGATGAATTGGCTTAGTTTTTTCATATCAATTTTTTCCTTGTGACTAAAGGACTTGTGACTTCATGTACCTTTCTTCAGGTTTATCCACCTTAGGCTTCACTCAGCTTCTTGAACCTGCAGGTTTCTGTCTCTTGCCATATTTCTTCAAAGATTGGGTAGGCCAAAATTTTGTTTCGGTTTTTCCATATCTTTCCATGAGATTGCCAGTCTTCCATAAGATTTCCAAAAATTTCCATACGATTATGGGAAACCCCAAACATACTTTTGGAAAAAGTACTTTATGTTAAAAAAAAAAAAAGTACTTTATGTAAAGGTACTTCCATACTTTATGGAAAAACCCAAACATACTTTTTGGGCAACCCAGTACTATTTCAGTCACCTCTTGTCCCTTTTTCCCTTTACTTCTGGGATTCCAGTGACACAAATATCTTTTGTTGTAGTCCCACGTATCCCTGAGGATCCCTTCATTTATTTTACATTCTGTTTTATTTCTGTTGTTAAGATTGGGTCATTTCTACTCTCTTCTAGTTTATTGATTCTTCCTTCTGTCCCCACCATTCTGCTTTGAGTCCATATACTTAGCTTTTTTATTCAGTTATTGTATTTTTCTGTTCTAAAATTTCTGTTCGGTTCTTTACGTCTTCTGTTTCTTTGCTGAGCTTTTCTGTTTCTTGTTTTGAGGCTTTCTGTTTTTCCGTTACTTGTGTGCATAGTTGCTTGTTGAAGCCTTTTCATCATGGCTGCTTTAAGATCTTTGTCAGATAACTCTGGCAGCTTTCCCCGTGGCCTCCACTGACACAGCAAGGATGGGGGTACTGGAATACGGGGGCTCATTATGAGGTCACTGTCTTGCATCCCTCCTTGACCTTCCATGACACTAGTGCTGACTGTGCCCCATCACAGCCTGGTGAGGGTGGGAGCCTCGGCTTCCCATTCAGCCTTCGCTGGCTTGAATGGGGATGGGGTCAGGGTTTTTGCACAGTGGTTAGCTGGACTAGTACTTTTATTGCCTAAAAGTTTTCTGTCTTACTAGACTGTCCCTACCTGGTCTTTTGGCTAAAGAGAACAAACCTTTTTGGGTTTCTTTTCGTCTTTGCTTGTTGATGTTTCTACATTGTCAGATTTTCAGCTGCGAGTCTGAGATACATGAGGCAAAAAGAAAACTCAGGGATCTCACCATATGACTTGTTCCTCAGGTCTTGAGGTTCCTAGGCAGTCTTCCTTCTTCTCTCTCCCTTTTACAAATTTCTAATATTAGTTTTATGTGTAATGTTTGTAATGTCTTAGGGCTTTCAGTTGCCCTAGAAGAATAAGGGAAAGTACTTTATTCCATTTTCTTGGAAGTGAAACATCCTGTCATTTCTTTTTAAAAACTTCCAATGACTCCATTGCCTTTTAGATGAATATCTAAGTTTCTTAGTTGGTCAGAGACCTTTCCAGTCCATAAACAGTCATAGCTTTTCTTTCCATTTCCAACCACTGCTGTTTGTCTCCAGCACACATCATATTGAATTCTCCCCTCTGTTATAAACAGATTGTGCACCTACTGTCTTTATGCCAGGAAAGTGAAAGTGTTAGTCACTCAGGTCCTGTCTAGACACTATGTGACCCCTTGGACTGTAGCCAGGCTCCTCTGTCCATGGATTTTCCAGGCAAGAATACTGGAGTGAGTAGCCATTCCCTTCTCCAGGGGATCTTCCTGACCCAGGGATCAAACCCCAGGGTCCGACATTGCAGGCAGATTCTTTACCATCTGAGCCACCAGCAATGGCTTATACCACAGTCTTCACCAAACACTTCGGCCTGAAATGCCCCAATCTTTCATCTCATGGCTGCTTTGTAACTTGCAGACTGCTGGGTGGTTGACTGCATCATCAGTTCTTTCAGAGGATTTGAAGCTGGAATGATTATAAAACATTATATGTTCTATGTTATACTAATTATGTATTCCTTCTAAAGTAAGGTAATTGTTATAATTTTAATTGTTAAATATCTGCATCACCAGCAAATGATTGTGAGAGGCTTACTCTGTTGAATAATGGACTTAAATGTTGGTATTTTGAATGATGTTCCTTTTAAAACACAATATTATTAGTGCTAAATGGTACTTTAGTATTTTAGTCTGTGTTAATAATGATAAAGACCTGGCCAATGGTTTTGAATCTTAGCTGCATATTATGGTCAGCTGGGGAGGTTTGAAACCTTTTTCCTATGACCAAAGTCTAGAGATTCTGATTCAGTTAGCTTGGAGTGGATATTTTTTAAAAGGTCCCATAGTGGTCCTAATACATAGCTGTGTTGAGAACCACTGGTCTGGTCTAGAATTAGATTATCAAAAAATGTAAGTGGACATCAGCGATTTCAGTCACTGTTAAGATTTTGTCCTGGGATGCTTTGTAGCTTTGAACATTGTCTTTCAGTGCTTTTACCTAAGCAGAGTTTTAAAAAACATGTTGTACACCCTGTAGATGACTCAGGCATGTGATTATGGGATAAACATTATATGAAATATGATCGAGTTTGCAAAGAGAAGATGACACTTTGTGAAAATATTTCCTTAAGTCACTTAGAATTACTACGTCTAAGATGTTTTTGAAGATTTAATTCACTTTTTTTTTTTTAAACAAAGGATTGTTTTTAGAACAGTGAGAGAATGTAGCATCCTGTTATACGGTCCATTTAAACTAGTTCAGTTCAGTTCAGTCGCTCAGTCGTGTCCGACTCTTTGCGACCCCATGAGTCGCAGCACGCCAGGCCTCCCTGTCCATCACCAGCTCCCGGAGTTCACTTAGACTCACATCCATCAAGTCCGTGATACCATCCCGCCATCTCATCCTCGGTCGTCCCCTTCTCCTCCTGCCCCCAATCCCTCCCAGCATCAGAGTCTTTTCCAATGAGTCAACTCTTCGCATGAGGTAGCCAAAGTACTGGAGTTTCAGCTTTAGCATCAGTCCTTCCAAAGTTAAATTAATAGTATTAATCTGACTTTGAATTTTTTTTTTTTTTTTTAGGAGGGGGATCAAACTAAGATACATAGAAAGAATGTAGTATCTTAGCCTGATTGTAAACAAGGAATTTGTACTAGAACTGACAAGTCAGATATTGGTAGTGATTGGCAAGTATAGCACTCTTGAATGTCCTATGTTAAAATTGAGGTAGACATTTGACATTTAGGTAGTTAGTATGCTTGACTAAAATGGTTAACAGGGCTTTTAAAAAATTTCAATAATAAAAGCGGTTACAACTAAGGAAAAAAGCAACTCGAAGGGAAAAAAAAGAGGTCAGTTAATAGAGAATACAGAGAAAAAAAGTAGGATCAAAGACAAGAATTCAATTAACTTTTGTGACAACAAAGCCTTTTCTCTGAGGAAGAAGAAATTAGGTGGTCTAGTTCATTATTTAAGGACACTTACTCAGTTTGTCTTATTATGTATGACCTCTATGAGAAGAATATAGAAGGAATTATAAAATAACATTGACTTTTCTCCTACAGTTAGTGATTTATTAAGTAATAAGTTGACAGTTTCATATAGGAATTGGTGTGGCTGAGGGGACTACTGCAAAAGAACTTGATACTTTATATTAATTTTAATGAATGATGGAGACAAAGTTATTGGTTCATTTTCAAATTAGTATTTTTCAGGTCTGTTTTTCTAAATGTAGTTTATTCTGTAAATGTAATGTCTTATTTAATGTATATTTTAATGGAGTCTAAGAATTTTGAAGGAAAATAGTGAAGGATTCTAGGATATCTAAGGGAAAATCAAGAGAAGATACTAGTTTTTATCATTATGCCAACAGTTTTCTAGAGGCTTGTTAATATCATTATACATATAGATTCATTTCAAAATCTATTACCATGGTTGTATCTTGGTTCTTTCTGGTAGGAAATAAAGATGCCAGCTCCCATGGACACTTTTGTCTGGTGAGCAGGCCTGGGAGACATCTCTGTACTCCCAAACCCTGGGGAAGAGTGCGGATTGGTTCCTTATAGCCTGTTTCCGTTTTTGGCATGCATGTCTGATTACCAGCACTGTTATCCTTGCAGACTAACTCGGCCACTTGTCTTCCATTTACTGCGCTCCTTTGTGCGCTAGATGCTGTCCTCGGTACTTGTAGGAAAGGGGTGGTTGCATAATAGAAAGGAGAAGGCAATGGCACCCCACTCCAGTACTCTTGCCTGGAAAATCCCATGGACCGAGGAGCCTGGTGGGCTGCATCCATGGGGTCACGAAGAGTCGGACCCGACTGAGCGACTTCACTTTCACTTTTCACTTTCATGCATTGGAGAAGGAAATGGCAACCCACTCCAGTGTTCTTGCCTGGAGAATCCCAGGGACAGGGGAGCCTGGTGGGCTGCCATCTGTGGGGTCGCACAGAGTCGGATATGACTGACGCGACTTAGCAACAGCAGCAGCAGCAGCGTAATAGAAAGGTAAGCTGCTTCAGTCGCTGGCATTTTGGAATATATACTTTTAGTAGATGTTAAATTTTATATTTGGAAATGCAGGCTATGATAGAAACGTGTAGGAATGGCCAGGCAAACAGGGGTTGGTCCCATGCTAGGTCTCCCAGACAGTCTAAGACCAAGTGATCATTAGAAAGCTATTAGAGAAACCAGGAGGGTGAGGTGTTGAGGACATCAGGAACAGTCACGATTTTGCATGTTTGTACACGATAGTATTTTCTTCATGGAAGCTTTCACATGTATTATTATGTGGTTAAGGATCCATTTCTTAAGAAAGTTATTTATTCCTGTAATGTTTATATGGGAAAGGAGGACGAATGAACCAATCTTCTGTAACATTTTCCTTTAAACTTTCTGATAGAAAATTATGTAATTGGCTTAGTTGCATATCAGGAAAAGTAAGATTAAGCAGTGATTAGGTTTTTTATAGAATTCCGTTTAAATAAAAAACTACTGCATTTAAAGCACTTTGACCAAAACGATGTTTCTTGTACTTAAGTATTATAAAGGGAAACTATTTTTGGTTTTGTACTGTTTCATATCTAAAACTTTATTTTTGTCACAGTTCATAACTTAAAAGGCTGTGAAAACAATGTGTTCTTTATAATCAAACTACAGAAAATAAAAAATTGGAAAATTGTGTCAGATTATTTTTTTCTAGAGATAACTGCATAAATGTTAAGTCTAGGGCTTGTTCTAAGTTATATAACAAGCAAAAGCATATGTCATCTCCCTGTGAAAGGTATATTAGTCTTAAAATTTCATTTTCATTTTTTTTAGCTTTTACTTTTCAACATGTAGATGGAGACTTTCTTAACATTTCCTACTCTTGAGGACCTAGTCTAGTCTAAGTAGTTCAGCAGATAAGTATGACTTGGTCCTTCTGTCAGTGAACACTCACCTCAGAATGGGAGTTACACTGTGTGATAAGTGTAATAGAGATTTGCTGTTGTTCAGTCATAAGTAGTGTCCAGTCCTTTGCAGACCCCACAGACTTCAGCCCACCAGGCTGCTCTGTCCTCAGTTTGCTCAAATTCATGTCCATTGAGTTGGTGATTCTATCTAACCATCTCATCCTCTACTGTCGCCTTCTCCTTTTGCCTTCAGTCTTTCCCAGCGTTAGGATCTTTTCCAGTGAGTTAGCTCTTAGCATTAGGTAGCCAAAGTACTGAAACTTCAGCTTTAGCATCAGTCCTTCTGATAAATATTCAGAGTTGATCTCCTTTAGGATTGACTGGTTTGATCTTGCAGTCCAACGGGCTCTCAAGAGTCTTCTCCAGCACCACAGTTCGAAAGCATCAAGTCTATGGTGCTCAGCCTTCTTTGTGATCCAACTCTCACATCCATACATGACTACTGGAAAAATCATAGTTTTGACTGTGTGCAGGTTTGTCAGCAAAGTAATGTCTCTGCTTTTTAATATGCTGTCTAGGTTTGTCATAGCTTTCCTTCCAAGGTGCAAGCAAATGTCTTTGAATTTCATGGCTGCAGTCACCCTCCACAGTGATTCTGGAGCCCAGTAAAATGAATTATTAGTGGAGCTATTAGTAATAGAGATATTATAGTATAAGATTAAATATTAGCACTGAGGAACCAGAGAGTGGTTACATTTCACACTGTGTATTGTGTCAGGGAAGGTTTCACAGGGAAGGGAAGCTAAGATAAGATTTACAGAATAAATAGGAATTTCTTTGATTGGATAGATAAGGATGTTTCAGCGTAGATAGCATATACCAAAGCACAAACAGTGCAAGTGCATTGCAGTTTCAAAGAACTGCATTTGCTTTCTTCCAGGTGAGAAGGGCACAAAATAGAGAGGCAAGGGCATGATCTGGAGAAAACTTAAGTCTATGTAGAAGCGTTGGCATGGAGACCATTTAAGATTTTAAAGTAGAGTAGTGAGACTGAGACAGAGACAGAAAAGGCAGTGGCACCCCACTCCAGTACTCTTGCCTGGAAAATCCCATGGATGGAGGACCCTGGTGGGCTGCAGTCCATGGGGTCGCTGAGGGTCGAACACGACTGAGTGACTTCACTTTCACTTTTCACTTTCATGCATTGGAGAAGGAAATGGCAACCCACTCCAGTGTTCTTGCCTGGAGAATCCCAGGGACGGGGGAGCCTGGTCGACTGCCGTGTATGGGATCACACAGAGGCTTACATGACTGATGCGACTTAGCAGCAGCAGCAGTGAGCCTGAGACAGAGACAGAAAAGGCAATGGCACCCCACTCCAGTACTCTTGCCTAGAAAATCCTATGGACAGAGGAGCCTGGTGGGCTGCAGTCCATGGGGTCGCTAAGAGTCGGATTCGATTGAGCAACTTCACTTTCACTTTTCACTTTCATGCATTGGAGAAGGAAATGGCAACCCACTCCAGTGTTCTTGCCTGGAGAATCCCAGGGTCGGTGGAGCCTGGTGGGCTGCCGTCTATGGGGTCGCACAGAGTCCTACATGACTCAAGCGATGTAGCAGCAGCAGCAGCAGTGAGGTGGTTTATTTCGCAAGTGTGTTAAAGTGGAGAGTGCAGAGATCAGGAATTCATTTAAAGGTTATATGATAATTCAATCAATAGTGCTGTTGAAAAGAAGAGATGGATTCTGCAGCTTATGTGGCCATTTGGATAGAGGTTAAAGAAGAGAAAAACCTCTTAGGTTTTTGGCTTTGGCTTTAATATGTGTGTGTGAGTGCACACATACGGTTGGGGAATAATGTAAAAAAGCATTATTATCAAATACTACTGTATTTTTACCCAAATATATTTATTTAATTTCAAACTTGGAGAAAAGTTGCAGAAATAATTCAAAGAATTGCCATGTACTCTTTCTTCACCATAGATTCCCCAAGTGTTAACTTTTTGCCACAGTTGCTTTTCCTAAAGCAATAAATAGTTGTTTTTTTTCCCCTGAACCATTTGAGAGCAATTTGCTAACTTTATGGCCCTTTGCCCCTAAATCCTTCAATTTACACTTTACAAAAAACAAGGATATTTTCTTATATAATCACAGTACCATCATCAAAATTGAGAAATTGACGTTGGTATAACACTGTGTCAGTATTATTAAAAATTTTCTGAATTTCCTATGTCCTTTTGATTAAAAGAGAAAAAAACTTGTTTTCTGGGTAAATGGTTCAGTCTAGGATCATTTGTTGCTTTTAATTGCCATATCTCTTTAATCTTTTAATCTAGAACACTTCCTTGGTCTTTGTTTCTTGATAAAAAAGTTTGAAGAATACAGTTTAATTATTTTGTAAAAATATTCCGCCGTTTGGACTTGTCTGATGTCTCCTCCTGATTAGATTTAGGCTGTGCATTTTTGACTGGAATACTACACAAGTGAGGGCCTCGCAGGTGGTTCAGTGGTAAAGAATTCCCCTGCTAATGCAGGAGATGCAGATTTGACCTCCAGTTGAGAAGATCCCCTGGAGTAGGAAATGGCAACCCGCTGGAGTATTCTTGCCTGGAAAATTCCATATACAGAGGAGCCTGGTGGGCTACACAGTCCATGGGGTTGCAGAGTCGAACACAACTGAGCAGTTGAGCATGTGCTACACAAATGTATCAGCGTACAGTATCTGAAGGTCCATGCTATTGTTTCATTCCTGGTAATGTAATTTTTTATCACCTGGTGTGATGTCCTCCAGGTTTTTCCACAAAAAATCAGTTTTTTTCTTTGTAATTAATAGGCATCTTTTGGGGAGATACTTTGAGACTCTGTAAATATCCTGTGTCTCATAAAATCTTGCCTGATAATTTTAACAGATGACAATATTTTTTACCTGAATCATTCTGTGTCCTTCTGATGTGTACTCATAAATCAAGATGTTTCAGGGTTCTTTTGTACTCTGTACAAATTCCTGCCTAGGAATTTGCCATTTTTCAAGGAGGCTTGATTCTTTATAGTAGCAGTAGTAGATAGAAATCATGATCTGGACATTTGTGCTCATTCTACTGAGAAGTCATAGATTTTAGGCTCCTGTTAGGATTTTCCAGAGGAACAGCACTCATAGGAAAGAAGTATAAGGAGATTTATCACCAGGAATTGGTTCATGTGATTAAATTAGCAAATCTGATCTGTAGGGTGAGCTAGCAGGCTGAGAGACCCAGGGAGAACTAATGTTTGCTGGTCCATTGAACTAATGTTCCAAGGCCATTAGGCAAGAAGAGATGATATTGCAGGTTAAGTCCAAAGGCAGTCTAATTGGAGAATTCTTTCATGTTAGGAGAGAGCCAGCCTCTTTGTTCTGTTCAGGCCTTCAGCTGGTTGTATGAGGCCCACCGGAGATGTGAAGGGCAGTCTGCTTTACACTAGTGATTGAAATGTTAATCACATCTAAAAACATCCTTGCAGAAACAAAATAATGTTTCATCAAACATCTGGCTACTCTGGGCCAATTGACACATAAAGTCAACTGTCTGAGCCTTCTCACTGGGCAGAGCTAGGGGACACAGATACACACCCCCTATATTAAGTGAAAACTATCAGTATGTTCTACTTTTTTCCAGCCGTCATTATGGGCTTCATTGCAGTCTCCCTCCTTAGTTTCCATATTTGTAGCTCCCTTCTTTGACAGTGAAAATTCTAGGTCCTGTTATCCACAATTTACTTACTTATTGGTTCCATCCTGGAATACACATCAAGCAATTCAGAATTGTTGATCTTTTTTTTGGTATTCTTTGGCTGTGTGAGGATTAAGATCAGTGTTTGTTGCTGCGTCTCAGTTGCAGCACACAGGATCTTCATTGCAGCTTGTGGGGTGTTTGTTGCGGCCCCTGGACTCCAGTGGTGCTAAGGCTTAGCTGCTCAGAGGCGTGTGGTAGCTCCTTGACCAGGGAGGAGAACACATCCTTTGCACCGCAAGGCAGATCCTTAACTACTGGACATCCAGAGAAGTCCCCAGTATTGCTTATCTTTAACACAGTGAAAAAACACTTATTGGAATTCAGTGTTCATTTAGGTTTTCTGTTTGTTTTCTTTATAACCTGAGAGTGTTTAGCGTTAAAGTTACTTGGATTAGTTCTCCCTGCCCCCTTTCCTCTCTACTGTGACGTTTTTCATTTCAAATGCCATTAGAGACATCTCTTTTTGTTCAGTTTCTCTTTTAGGGTTTTTTTTTTTTTTCTTTTCTGTCATTGTTATTAATTTTGTTACTTGAGTATGCAGATTTAGAGCTTATACACACTAAGGACTGTACAGAAAGAGGAGTGTTAGTTTTCCCTCCATTCTCTTCTCCTTTTCCAGTCCCCCATCCTTTCTACTCATTCTCCCTTCCTTCTCATAGGCAGTTAGTCTAAATTTGTCTTTGCACAAGATGAGCATGCACATGTATATATTCTTCTTTCTCTCTGTACAAAAAGCACACTGCAGTTATTCTTTTGCACTTTGTTTTTTCCACTTAGACTGTATTATTTCATGAGGATTATTTCATTCATTTTTAGAGTGTGACTGTTGTATGGCTTTACCAACTATTTACTCAGTTCTTACACTCTGGAAGTTCTTGTTATTTCTAACTGTATTTTCTAATAACAAGTAATACTGAAATGAATAATCTTGCAAAATGTGTTGAAAATGTATCATCCCAGTTATTTGGTATGTGTATGTTTTCTCCTTTTTTCCCCTGTATTAATTTTGTCTGTTTCCTTAATTTAAAGAAGTCTAAGGTTTTGATTTATTTAGAAATTACCCATTTCCATCCTTTGTTTTGCTTTGGTTTATTGTTCTCGTTGAAGGAGGAATTTTATTTTTATTATTGTGAATGTTTATTTTAAATGTAATAGGTTTTCCTCTTTTCACTGAATTAAATGTATCATTTTTTAGAAAATTGTAATTTTGGTTTGTATTTTCCTGTATCACTCCAAGGTTTTAATAGTAGACAAAACATTTTTGGAGTGGAATGACCCTTTTGTTTTTTGGTTCTGTTAGTAATGTTTGGTTTTATTAGACTTGTGATCTGCCTTTGCATTAGTTCTTCCTCATTTCTTTGAGAAGAGTATATGATTCCCTTGCCCTGTTTTTTTGGTCATTATTTAGATCCACGTGAGGATGAGTTTATCATCAAGGTGTAAAGTTTGATGGGCTTTCCTGATGGCTCACTGGGAAAGAATCTACCTGCCAATATAGGAGACACGGGTTCCATCCTTGGATTGGGAAGATTCCCTGGAGAAGGAAATGGTAACCCCCTCCAGTATTCTTGGCTTGGGAAATCCCAGGGACAGAGGAGCCTGCAGGCCTACAGTCCATGGAGTTGCAGAGTCAGAAATGACTTAGCAACTAAACAACGACAACAACAAAGTGTAATTTATAAGATTTACCTTTTTATGTTAGGTCAGTTGTTTGTATTCTCAGCTAAATTCATGAGTGTTAGTTTTGCATATTACTCAAGTTATTTTTCTGAGTTTTATTGCTTGTAGTTGTAGTTTTTGCCTTTGAAGGTAGTTGCTGTGGTATTTGATACATAAGCATTCTTAATTTTATATTTTAATTGTATAATATGGTTGCTAACATTAGGTGTTTCTTTTGGTCATGTTTCAGCTGCTTTTTTGACTTGAATTCTTCAGTATCAGGATCACTACTTTTGCTTTTTTTTCTTTCTCTTACTCTGTTTTTTTTTTTTTTATATGCCATGGCCTTTCTCTTTAATTTTTAGTCTTTTTGATTTACTTTGTTTTAGGTTATCTTTTTTTTTTAATTGAGGTATACTTGATGTACAATATTATGTAATTTTAGATACAGAACAGTGATTCACAGTTTTTAAAGGTTATATTCCATTTATGGTTGTTAAAAAATAATGGTATAGTCTCTATGCTATACAATATATCCTCGTAGCTTATTTTATACATAGTAGTTTGTACCTTTTAATCCTCCACCCTTAGGTTATCTCTTGCGTACAGCATTAGTTCCTTTTTATGAGCTGTATTAAAAAATTATTTTCTGTTAATGATTGTTGAATTCGATCTCAATTTTGTTGTTGCATGTTAAGTACTCTGTATGCATTGAGCCTGGCGTGGGGTCACAAAGACTCGTACACCACTGAGCACGTTTCACACGCATTGTTGTATTTTCTTTACTTCTTTGTGATGTGCTTTACTTGCATTTCCATTTTAAAAATGTCTTTGGACATTTTGGATTTTTTGTTTTTGTTATGGAAGCTACTTTTGTGCTTATACCTTTAAAAACACCCTCTTCCTTGTTTTCATGTTTAACTTTCTATTGTCCTTTATTTTAGTTTTTAATGGTGTATTTTGATCCTTATCTTACATGTTGTTTCAATAATCAATGAGTTTATTCTGTGCTTTTCTTTTTTTCTCTTCTCCCATGTTTTTAGTTGAATTATACCTACTTTGCCTTCAAACCTAACTGCAGATTTGTTTTTGCACTTAGGTTTACAGTTAAATTTGTTAAATCCTCACTATCAGTCTTTGGCTGAAGTTTCCCAGTCACCTACTGGTTAGATCTATCTCAATTTTTAGTAGATTTTTAAAGAAGAGCTTGTGAACACAATTTCCTTGAGTTTTTACATATTTAAAGTTGTTTTTAGGTAGCCTTGATACTGGAAGGACAGCTTTGTTCACACTTTGTTTCCTTGCTTACAAATGTGGCCTTGTTCTTTATGTCATTTTTTTTGAGAAATCTGATCCCATTCTTAATTTTCTTGCACTTACAAGTCATTTGATCCTTTTGTTTGAAATTCCTGGTTTTATTTTCCCTTTTATTTTTACAGTCTGAATAGTTTCATTGTGATGATGTCTTGGAGTTCCCTATAGCAGGTCAGTCTTCTACCTACTGGATTCTTTTAATATATATAATTGGGCCTTTTGTTTCTGAGACACTTTCATTTGGATTATAGTTTTAAATATTCTAATGTTTTGTTTTTCTTCTATTGGTACTCTAGTTACACATAATTATATCTTTGTCTACCTTTCATTTCAAAAGCTTTCTATTTTTTACTTCATCATCCTTTTCTTTTACTATTTTCTTCAGTGCCTTTTTAGGTTTTATTTGTATTTATTCTTGAGCACCTTGTGATTTGATCTTCAATTTTGATAGAATTTTATCTTCTTCACCTTTTTTTCATTTCTGTTAGATTTTGTTCATTCTGTTTTTCAGCTTTAAACTTGTGATCCAAAGTGGTCTTTGTCGTTGTTTTATATGAAATTCGTGTTTAAGGAGATAGAGTTGAGCCTGGAATGTTTATTAACATTTTTTGCTTTTTTTTTGATTTGGAGAGGTATTTTTTTCATCAGCATAATTGTTCTGATTTAATTTTGTAGTAGTTTTATATAGATGATGATTGCTGATGGTTCTGCATTTCTGTGAGCAAGGCTGATGCCTTAGGGACTTACGAGAATACTAATTTAAGAATACTCCCTCTGTTACTATCATAAAGCGCGCTTTTTTTCTCTGTCTGTATTTCCTCTTGTAGGGGAAAGGATTGTGCATCCCTCAGTTTGCCTTGGTGTCTGGTTGATGGGTATCAAGGGAGATTCCTGGGAGTGGGGAGGCTCTTAGGAGGGAGTTCAGGAGGGTGATTGTCTTAGTTTTAGTCCCTGTAATTTTAAGGACTGAAGCCATTGTAATGAATGTAAGCTAAAAAGGGATTTATTGAAAGAATTCTGGGATTTCGCCCTATACAGAATGGCAGCTGGGCCTTCTTGAGGTAGGAAGCCAGGGTGAGTGGTGAAGCCACCTGCTTGAGGTCACGCAGCTAATAAGGAGCAAATTCTAATAAGTTAGGATTTGACCCCAGCTCAGTCTGACTCTAGTCTTGCTCATGATACCTGCTGCCTCTGCTTGTTTTCAGGGCTTCCACACACACAATGCAGAAGTCATTAAAAATGGGAAGTGGCTGCTTTGTTGCCTCCTGCATAACTTTGTACTAGAAGCAGTGGCCAATTTAAGAAAGCCCTTTTAAACTTATCTCTTTTTTCTGTAAAGTAAATAATTGATATAGCTTCTCACTTTAAAAAATTTAATTTTGTATGTTATATGTCCCAACAGAAAAATAGTATTCTTTCTAACTGCTGTTGCCATCATCTCCCTTCCAGGATATAGTATTAGTTGATGGCAGACATGATATTGTTTCAATTATTAGAAATACTTGCTGTCAAAAGCTTCTTCTTTGGCTATCCAGAGGAATCTGAAGTTTCTTCTTTGGTTGTTTTGTGGATTCTACAGATCGGATGATCTGCCAGGTGAGATGTGGGTGCCAAGTCAGAAGCCATTTAAATATAGCAAGAAAGAACTAGGAACTGGGAAGTATTTTATAGATGTTAAAGGGAGAAAGTAAGGTGGAGGAGGGGCTGATGATGAATGCTGTGATTAAAGTGGAGATGCAACTTCCGAAAATGAAAAAGTGTTCATGTTAAAAAGAGATTTTTCCCAAGTGTTGAAAATAGATAATGAAAACTCACTTGGACTATAAATGTAGTAAAGTTAAACAAGCCATTTCTAAAAGCCAAAATTAAGAGTTGGCTCAGTATAAAGAAGGCTTTATAAAATGCCTCTCTTCATTCATGATCTCGATGGGCCAGGCCCCAAGATGTTTCAGTAAAGGTCCCTGAACCAGGTAATTTAATATTCTCTACAGAGTAAATGCAGGCTCTGCTCATAGTGCTTTGTCAGGCACAATTATTAAGCTTGTTTTTCTCTTGCTGCTACTTCTCCTTCCTAATTATTCTGCCCAGTGACACCTAAATGAGAAAACTGGCAGGATTGTAAGAAGGGAGTTTATTCAACAAATATTTATTGTCCATTGGCCATGTGCCAGGCTTTGTCCTGGCAAACAATAGACACATTCAAACGGCTGAGCTAACACCTACTTTAGATTTCAGAAGTAAGTTTTTTGGCTCTATTGACTGTATAGGTAAAACAAATTGTTATTAAATTTGAAACACGCTCTTATGTGTTAATATGTTATACGCAAAACCTTTGGACTCTCATTCTTTTCTGAGTCAAACAATATGGTACTTAATTGAGTCTCCACCAAAGAGCTCTTCCTGTCTTCTGACCAGCCATTCTGTTCATCCATCACAGTGAATGCCTGTTGTGGACATAAATTTTGCTTTTCTTAATAATTTAATTACTTATAAAAGAGTATGATACAGTGAGAAGGAGACTTCTGAAAAAATGCCTCCAGTCACAAAATGAGACAGATGTAAAAGGAAATAAGGAAATGAGTCCGCAGTCCCAACACAGTGGTGAAAGGAGGCCTCTGCCTGCCCGCCTTCTCTATCTTCTGGTTACTGCGTGCGCTAGAATTGGTCTCTTCCTCCTCAGCAGTCTTAGTTGGAGACCAAATACTCAGATCTTTCTACATAAAGAACTTTAGGATATGATGGTCAATATGTGAAAATTTTTTAAAATTATGGGTAGCCTGTTTCCTGTCTCTTGACTTTGAAATAAGGAAAATATTGCTAAATGTAAAAAAAGTTGTTAAGGATTGTGGCTTCCTCTTTTACAGTGTTGGTATGTTTGAAGACTTAGTTTTCTTAATTGTATCTTGGACATTTTCAAAGATGCAAGAGCAGAGAGGGTAGTGAAATGAACCACTGTTTAGCCATCATCTGTTGACTCTCAGCAGGTGTCAGTGTGACCAGTCCTACTCCATGATATCCCCCTCCCCATCATTGATGCAGATCCCAGTCATATTGTTTGTAAATGTTAAAGTGTCATCAGTAAAAGATAAGGTGCTGTTTTTAATAAACATAAATTTATTGTCATTACATCTAAAAAAAATTGGCAGTTCTGTTTGAGAGATGTTGAAGACCCTCCTTATTCATTTCGTAATATAGGTCACTGTGTTAAACAAAACGTAATGGCACTTAGGCCTTGGATTCAGCATTAGGTTTAAATGCCAGTTTTGCTGCTTTTTAACTACATGAGCTTGGGCTGGTTAAGCTCTCTTCATCTCACTTAGCCTCAGTTTCCTTAGCTGTTAAATGGAAATCACAGTAATCCTAGCCTCAGAGTTCTGAGTTACAAATGAAGCAGTGAAGGTGAAGTGACTAGAATATTGTTTTATTATCATATGTAGCACATTTTCAATAATACTAGTCGTTGTTACTTTATTTGGAGATACAAGGAAATGTACCTTATATACCTAGGCTTCCCAGGTGGCTCAGTGGTAAAGAGTCTGCCTGCCAGTGAAGGAGACGCAGGAGTTATGGGATCAGTCCCTGGGTTGGGAAGATCCCCTGGAGTAGTAAGTGGCAGCCCACTCCAGTATTTTTGCCTGTAGAGTCCCGTGGACAGAGGAACCTGGCCGACTGCAGTCCACGGGCTTGCAGAGAGTTGGACGCGACAGAGCATGCATAAGGGAATAGACAGATAACTAATTTCTCATTCCACCTTTCGAGTGTAGGTGATGTTTTGAGGTGATTTGCGTTCAGTGGTCCTCTAAGCCTCTGATTTTTATGGGATGCTGAAAAGTCTTAGTATTATTTTAATTCAGAGGCATATTTTACACTTTTCTCAAAAGCAGATGATTTGTTTTAGGACATATGATACTGTTGAAAGGAATAAGTATTTAATCTTTACTCAGATCTTGGATGCTTTTATGTATATTTGTATGAAAGCTTTGAGATACCCTAAGAGACCATTCTTTATTTTTAAAATTTTGTTCATTTATTTGTTTTGGTTACACTGTATCTTCGTTGTTTTCTGCAGTCGCAGCAAACAGGTGCTCCTCTTCATTGCAGTGCTCAGGCTTCTCATTGCTTCAGCTTCTCGTGCTGCAGAGCACAGGCTTCAGGCGCACGGGCTCCAGTACTTGCAGCGTGTGGCTCAGTAGCTGTGGCTTGTGGGCTGGTGAGCATGGGCTCAGGAGTTGTGCACAGGGACTTCGTTGCTTCATAGTATGAGGGATCCTCCCGGACCAGGGATTGACCTGCGTTCCCTGCACTGGCAGGTGGATTCTTATCACTGCGCCACCAGGAAAGTCCAAGGGGCCATTATTCATAAATCTCTCCATAGCTTAAAAATGAAAAGCAGATCTAAATGCCCTTTTGTAGTGCCAGTTTCCTTAAAGTGATAGTTTGGGCAACTGTAAAGTAAAAGTGGTATCAGTATTATTGCTTACACTCTCCTTTCTCCCCTCTATTTAATAATCCATTTAATCTTTTCTTATTTTACACCATCCAGAGTGTACAATGTTGAAATTTGTCTTTGTAGCTGAAGTTCTTTCATAGCAGGGTATTCTGCTTCTGCTGCTGCTGCTAAGTCGCTTCAGTTGTGTCCGACTCTGTGCGACCCCATAGACTGCAGCCCACTAGGGATTCTCCAGGCGAGAACATGGAAGTGGGTTGCTATTTCTTTCTCCAATGCATGAAAGTGAAAAGCAAAGTGAAGTCTCTCAGTCATGCCCAACTCTTGGTGACCTCATGGACTACAGCCCACCAGGCTCCTCCGTACATGGGATTTTCCAGGCAAGAGTACTGGAGTGGGATGCCGTTGCCTTCTCCGAGGGTATTCTAATTATAGTAAAAGTTGGGGATAAATTGTTCAGCATAAACAGTTCAGTTTATAGACTTTCTGGAACAAATTGCTTACATATTTTTAGTTTTAATTTTTAATACTTGAAGTGCACATCACTTTCATTCAGATTTTCCTGATTTATAAAATGTTCAATTCTGGTTTTTAAATTATTTTTTGATAGCTTTATTAAAGTAAAATTTATGGTCATAAAATTCACCCATTCTAAGGCTGCAATTCAGTGATTCTTTAACACATTTTTTGATTAGGGGCTTTTTGCAGAAACTAATGCCTGTGGCTGGTGATTTGTTATGAAAGTGAATATTGAAATGTCTGTGGTCAATAACATTTGGGTAACAAAAGATATAGTAATACATCTCTGACAATAATACGTTAATAGAGTTATAGAATCATCACTGCAATTTGATTTCACATTTCCATCACCCCAAGAAAGAATCCTTGTGCACATTGCCAGTCATTCCCCATACCTAACCCAGATCCAAGCAACCAGTAATTTGCTTTGTTTCTATGGATTTGCCTGTTTTGGATATTTCATTTAAAGGGAATCATACAATTTGTGACCTTTTGTGTCTGGCTTCTTTCACTTAGCATAATTTTTTAGCATAATGTTTTATGGTTCATCCATGTTGTATCATGTATCTATATTTCAATCATTTTTAAATTGCTGAGTAATGTTCTGTTGTAGAGATGTACCTTATTTTGTTTATTCATTCAGAATTGATGGACATTTGAGTTGTTTTCATGTCTTTAGTGTAATGAATAATACTGCTGTGAACATTTGTGAGTAAGTTTTTGTGGGGACATTTATTTTAAGAAATTATTCACATATGTAGAAATAATGGTTCTCTGTTAATTCATGTGTTTTTAATTATGATTTTATTATGTGACAATATAATGGAGAGAAGCCCTGTGCAGGGTTTTAGGAGTCTGGGTTTCATGTTATTATTCAGCGTGCTGTTCAGTGTTAGAACAGTGAATCTGTGTTTACAGATCTCAGTTTCTGCTCTAGATTGAATCTTTTTATCCTTCCCAAAATTCATATTTTGAAAACTAATCGCCAGTGTGATAGTATTTGGGTAGGCCTGGAAAATCCCATGGATGGAGGAGCCTGGTGGGCTGCAGTCCATGGGGTCACCAAGAGTCGGACACGACTGAGTGACTTCACTTTACTTTTTAGAAGGTGATTAGTACACTTCTAAGAGAAACTGGGGAGCTCCCTTGCCCTCCTGCCAAGTAAGGATGTAGAGGATGGCCCCGCAAGAACCAGGAAGGGGCCCTCATCAGACATTGGATCTGTCTGTGCCTTGATCTCGGGCTTCTCAAACTCCAGAACCATGGGAGATAAATTTATTTATAAGCACCCACTTTATGGCATTTTTGTTTTGCAGCCTGAACAAAACTGTGAAAAATAAATTTGTTGTTTATAAGCCATTCAGTCTATAATATTTCTATTATAACAGCCCGCATGTACTAAGATAGTTTCCTTATCGGTAAGGTGAAAAAGTTGAACTAGATGCCCTCTATGGTTCTAATCACTGGTTCTGAATCTATTAGTTTTTGTTTGACCTTGGGCAAATTACTTAATTTCTCTGTGCCTCAGTCTCCTCATCAGAAAAAACGGGGATATTAATGTAATTATGGCTTCCCTGGTGGCTCGGATGGTAAATAATCTACCTGCAATGCATATAAATATGTTGCTTTGAGGGGGAAATTATATTCTTGAAACTTGAAAAAAATGCCAAGATGTGTTAAGTTACTTGTAATATGTTTGTTCCGTTTTAGTGTGTTGTACCAAGAAGGCCTCAGTGGGAATGCTTTGACTGTGGCCTCTGTAGAGAATCAGTGATAGAAAGCTAAATAGTTGCTGGTGGAGGGAGGAAAACTGAGCTGTTAATAATAGATGCTACTGAGTGCTTACCATTCTGGAGTATACTAACCACTGCACGTGTATTAGCTCACCTAATCTCCATCTGACGAGTTAGATTCAGTGACTGTGCCCATAAAAGAAAAGTTAAGGAATTGTCCAAACCACCTAGCTCGTAAGCGGCTGCGTCCTAGTCACGCCCTTGCCCTAGGCCAGGATGCTTACCCCTGCTCCAAACAGCCTTTCTGGGAGAACACCTCCCCGGGACAGAGTCTCAGGGCAGAGAGGTGTTCAGCCGGGGAGGACTTTGCCTGGGAAAGATGCCTCGTATTGCTAGCAGGCCTTCTGAGGGCAAAGAGATGCTCGTGTTGCACATAGTTTCCCACATGTCTTGTGTTACTTGGCTGCCTGTAGAACTGTGATGCGACTGTTTAGTTACTGAACAAGTTAAGGGATTTGCAGTATGATCAGTATTGTTTTTGTGTTTTTGGCTCAAAAATACATTGTCACATACATTTGTGTGTGTGTGTGTGTGTGTGTGTTTTTAATGGACTTTTTGTCTGATGGAAAATAACTTTCACGTGTTCCACTGGCTTCTTTCTACTTGGGTAATGCCATAATAATTTCCATTTTGTGAACAGTTTTCCATATCTTTAGTTAACTTACGTTTTTAAAACTTATGTTTTGTACTGTTATACATTTTTTACTTTTTTCCAGTGTGCTGTTTGATGTACCAAATATTTTCATCATATAAACAAAAATTAGGAACCTAATGATACTTTCGTTCAGTCTGTTAGACGATTATATGTCTGAGTTAGATCTAAAAGCCTGAGATTATCTCAATGAAAGGTATGTATGTTTTTGCTGAGTATAGAGTAGGAACACTTCTTTCAAGGATAAAGGTCAATAGAGAACAGATTTAATGATGACCCAGAGAAATTTTGAGATAAAGAGGGGATGGGATCTAGAAATACGATCATGAGTTTGTTATCACGTGCTTCCCCTGATGATTGAGACAGACCTATTCCGCAGCAAGTGAACTCAGCGGACACATCTATTGCCCTGGGGAAGGAAGTGGTCCAGGCTTCTTGGAGCTCAGTGCGATGCTCAGATGCAAAAGCTGTGAGTGAAGAGTGTTCACTTCAGAGCGCTCTCGTATCAGGTAGACTCTCTAGCCCTGGGGTACTCTAGAGCTGGGGATGCAGAAATGACTTTACTGGAATTCCATCAGCCTCATTCACTTCTCTAGAGCAGTATTCCTTTTGCTGCCCCAGTTTTGGCGAGGAAGGATTTACTTACAAAATTAACACAGATAGGAAAAGCCAAACATTTGAAAAAGTCATGCAATAAAGGACCTTCTGAAGCTGAACCTTCAAAAAATGCAGGTTTGCAGTTGCTAAGGACTTGGGAGACTAGCTCAAGAGGTGAGAAAGTCCTTAAAGAACTGAGTTCCCTCGTGTCTGGCTCCTGAGGAGAAGGGGCAGCAAGGGAGATGTAGGGTACTTGCTTGCATTGTTTTTGGAAAGGGTTTTGAAGTGGCAGGCTATCATTACCATTAGCTTTAAATTTTTTGACATTTAAATACAGTGTAGGACTCTTAATGTCTGTCCCATTGGACCTTTACTGTAGAATTTTCTTGTCTTTCAAAGTAGATTATGTTTTCATAGAAAACTTGGAACTTTCTCTGTTTGCTTCATCCCTTTCTTCTTTTCTCCCTCCCTCACGGAATAAACTAGGTCTTGACCCATCTGTAAAAGTGGTATCAAACGAGGGTACTTCAGGTTTCAATTTTGTTTAGAAGAATTACTGTTTTGGATAGATCGGTATTGTTGTGAAAGTTAAGCATTTTATCACTTTCATTTGGAGTCTATCCCAAAAGCTTGGTTTTCTTTCAGGATTGTCAATGTTATTGTAAACCCAGATTAATAATCATACATTGGCAGCCACAATAACAAAAATGACACGTTTTTAACTGTTGATCTGCTTTATTGATATATTTTTGTAAAGTTGAGTAATGTTTATTTCTGCCTCATTTTACATATGGATATGTAGGTGATGTGCCAGCTAGGTAATTAATACTTAGTACCTCTACGCATGCTTATTTGTTTTCATCTAAGGTTGCCCTTGCTTTGTAACAGTAGTTGAAAGTATGTAATCTGAATTTAAGGGCAACTATATTATTTCTTCCAGAAATAGAAGGCTAAGGGAGCGAGCACGCATTCTGATTTTGTTCATTGCCATTATGTGTCTTCATGATGTAGACTCATTAGAGATGATTTAGCTAGCCTTCGGCTATCCTAATGGGTTTTCACTGGTTGTTAAAAATGCTCTTCGAAGAATAACTAAATTTTCCAAATAAACTGGTTGATTTATACCCAGTGAAAGAGGAGTTCCAGTGCACCCATTCATATCATCAATTACCATCTCTTATGAAGTGTAATTGCCCAGTCTTGATTAAAAGGCCCGAAATTCTCTTTTCCTGCTGCTTAACACATCCTCTGCTGCCCTCTAACGGCTGCCCATGGGTATAACCCCTTGTGGTCCCCCTTGTAGACCTGCCTTTCTCCAGCATCTGGTGATCATGGAGCTGCCAGATCCCTGGAAACTGTCCCAGTAGAAGAAGCTGGAAGGAGCTGCTTTGAAGGAAAATCAGCTCATGTGATCTGTGATCACACCACGAGGTGCTGATGGTCAGGTAGTTGTGATGGTGTTAGGACTCCTAGGGTATGTGTTTCACTTTACTGTTTGTCACGTGTGTTTGTTCATTTGTTCACTGATTTATCCATTCATCAATGAAATATATTATGAATGCCAAGGATATCCAGAGCATCTTGCCTTGATTCAATCTAGTAGATGCTTATTGTAGGTTTGTTAAATGAATGAATGAATGAATAAATAAATATGAAAATAAACAGGACGAGTCTCTCCTCTGGGGAGGCAAAATATCACTTTAACTACTTAGTTGCCCCAGCTTTCCTTTTTTTACTTCTTCAAGATCTTGAGAAAGATGTTCAAACTAGAAGACAGATACAAATTTCCATTGAAATCTAGTCTCTTTATATTTTCCCAGAATTCATCATCTCTAACTGTAGACGGGCTATTTTCAAATAGGATTTATTTTGCACCCAGGAATGACAATTTACTTTGATGTTTTTGCTTTTGGTTGGTGGCAACATGCAGTCATGGTTGCACATTTTCCTGTATATTCACCACTCTCCAAGGCATCTCATCTGCCATGAACTGGCTTTCTGCTTCTTTTATGAATAATAAATTGTGACTTAACTTACCCAGATTGTTTTAAATTCCATATATGAAAAATGACATGTTTGTGTTAATACTTTGGGAATTGTTGAATTTTCTGCTATTTTTTTTTTAGCCTGCTTCACTTGGCAAGTTTTTTTTAAAAAACTTACTTTCCTTGCCACTTTCCATTAACTCATATCAAGTATATGCCTGTCATTGACTTCATTCCTTGTTCAAGAAATGTTTCGCTCAGATATGTTCAGGTTCAATAAGTTTCCAGCGAAAAATCAGTGATCTGGATCTACCCCCTGGAGAGAAGTATGAGCAGATGCCCCATATTTAACACTTACTGTGGTGATAGCAGTGGACAGTGATATTTTGCAGGATTTTCTCTTTATTTTGTTTTGTGTTGCATTAGCTGTGAAGATGTCTTGCGGAATAACCTGAACAATCTTTTTGGCCAATCCAGTACGTTAATTACTTTATGAACTGTATATAAGATAACTACAGATAGGCAGATTTGCTTTTTGTTTGTTTGTTTCTGATGACTGTGCTAAGGACTTGAAAAATCTTAAATGTCTTCTGTAAAATTAAATTTAGTTGGAACTAGTAGTACAGTAATCATGATTTTTCATTACCCACCTCTTTTATGATAACAATGAAAGAGATTGATGGAAAGGAGACTCTAGAATGGAGGAAGATATAAAAAGTAAACATTACAGCTTTCATCTCGTTGACTGCTTCACATTTTATTCATCAGTTTGATCTTGGCCCACAGATCCAAAACCTACATTTCTCATTACTTTAGATTACTTTTTCATCACTTTCAAGGTGTTCTTTAAAGAAAAAGCCTGTTGGGTTAAACGAAAATCAGTATTTTGCCATGCTGAGATGGTTTTGTGAAGTCATGGAAAGTTTAGATACTGCATCTATGTCTCAGGAGAGTGATGAAATGTACTATTGCTTCTGGATATTATAGTCTTCCAAGATAAATCTATACCAAAGATTGAACCATCTCCCTTTTGTGCTTTAGGTATGTGGTGAAAAATTTGGCACTTGTTGGCACAGAAGTTGATAACCTGACTTGCAAAGCTCACATAAACACAGATTTACTCAAAGGGTCACCTTCAGCTATTATTTCTTACGCCTTAAGAATTCCAGATATTCTTTTTTTCTTAGGTACTGATTAATTGTTATTTTTAAGATTTTCTAATTTACTTACGGCTGTGCTGGGTCCTTGTTGCTGCTTGTGGGGTTCCTCTAGCTGGGGTGAGAGGGGCCCGTTCTCTAGTTGTTGCGGGCAGGTTTCCCTGTGCAGCGGTTTTTCTTGTTGCGGAAAATGGGCTTTAGGCATGTGGGCTTAGTAGTTGTGGCGCATGGGCTCTAGAGTGCTGGCTCTTGCGCTGTGGTACGTGGGCTTAGTTGCCCCACGGCATATGGATCTTCCTGGCCCGCAGACTGAACCCATGTCCCCTGCATTGACAGGCAGATGCTTTACCACTGAGCCACCAGGGAGGCCCTGATTCGTTGGGCTTTATTGTGACAAGGCTTAAAACGTCCATGTTCATTCAGAACAGATAACAGCAGATTGGGGGGGGAACCCACAAAGAGCAGTCAGTGGCATTGAGTGATTGTATATATGACCTGTTAAGTTGCTTCAGTCATGTCCGACTCTGTATGACCCCATAGATGGCAGCCCACCAGGCTCCGCTGTCCCTGGGATTCTCCAGGCAAGAACACTGGAGTGGGTTGCCATTTCCTTCTCCAATGCATGAAAGTGAAAAGTGAAAGGGAAGTCACTGAGTCATGTCCAACTCTCAGCGATCCCATGGACTGCAGCCCACCAGGCTCCTCCATCCATGGGATTTTCCAGGCAAGAGTACTGGAGTGGGGTGCCATTGCCTTCTCTGATATATGACCTACCAAACTCTAAACTGCAATTTTGCTTCCTGTACTGGTCAAGTTTCTCCATTGACTAAAAGATAAGTCTGCTCTGGTAACTTAAGCAGAAATGGATTTATTAGGAGAATGACTCACAGAATTTATGAGGCTCAGAAAAGTAGGAAGGACCCAAAGGCAGTTGAGAAGTTGTCTGTGCTTCTACCATAGGAAAAGTCTGGTTAGGAAGCCAGTTCTGTTGATACTTCTGTGACTAAGTTGCTCCTGTATCTTCATTACTCCCTCGTGTTTGAAATTCCTTTGTGAGGGCATCCCACTGACAGCCTCGATCAGCAGTTCTCTTTTTTCTAGGTTTCAGGGTGTCTGTGAGTTCAAAATCATTTTTTAAATAATTTTTAGTACGTCTTAATAGTGGGCTTTCACTGCACTGACGTTTGCACTGGTGATACAAAAGCTAGACTCCATCTTGTTCACTTGGCCAAATGTCACTGGATATTTTCCGGCCTATTTTATTGGTAAGGTGATGATGTGATACAAGAACAGTGTTATTGGAACCAGATTCCCAGGGTGTGAGTCCTAACATCTCCACTTACTAGGTTTGAGATGTTGGGCCACATTTAACTTCTCTCAACTCCAGTTTACTTTTCTGTAAAATGGGATTAATAATAGTACTTACTTTATGGAAATGTTGTGAGCAGTAATCAAGTTAATACAAGTAAATCAGTGTATGCCTTGTAATAATCACTTGCTAAATGTTAGCATTCATAATCATTATTATTCAGCGTTCACATCTGATCTTTGACAAGCTGGTCACAAGAGAAAGGAGCTTAGACATGAGCCTGAGCTGTCTGGTTCTCGTAGAGCTGAAGAAAAGACTCATCAGATCAAGATACTGATACAGAAACATGAAGTGCTACTATTTTAGGTTAAAAATGTGAAACATGAACTTTTCCCTCATTCTTCCTACTATTTGTATGTTAGCCTGGGCTAATGTAGAACAAAAATGAATGACCAAATTGCAAACAAATATTCAAGGATAAAACTTAAAGAGAACATATCATGTTACTTTGACAACATGTTTTCTTTTGTAGGCAGGTGCCAATAGTAGTGATTTTTTTTTTTTTAGTTGTATATGCAAAAGCTGTAAAATAATACACTTCTTTTAAGTAGTCATGCTTAAATAGTCATTATCTGACAAGTGTTAAGATTACATTTCTTTCTCCAAATAATCTCGGATTTCTTTTCAAAAGACTACATTTTTTTTCAGGGCAAGGCTGTGACGAGTTTTTGGCTTTAGTTGAAAGCACAGAGCTTGAAATGGAATAGGTTTATAGCAAATATTTGCTGCATAAGCAATGTTTTGGTTTTCTAGTACTTATAAAAGTTACATTTAAACAATATTATAGTCTGTTAAGTGTGCAGTAACATGTCCAGAAAAACAAGGTATGTATCTTAATTAAAAATATTTTATTGCTGAAAATGGCTAACCATAATCTGAGCCTTCAGCAAATTGTAATCTTTTTGCAGCGATAACATCAAAGATCACTGATCACAGACTATCATTATAAATTAGTAATAGTGAGAAGTAATAATAATGGTGAGAATATTTAGTAATAGTGAGAAACTTTGAAATGTTGGAGGAATTGCCAAAATGTGACACAGCAATCAGGAAATAAGCAAATGCTTGTGGAAAAATGGCATCAGTAGACTTGCTTAATACAGGGTACCACAAGCCTTTGATTTGTAAAAAAAAAAAAAAAAAAAAAAAAAACAAGTGAAGCATAATCAAAATATATGCCTGTATATATTTCATAGAGTAATTATTGCTATGCAGTTGACACTTAACTTTCTGTTTTCAGAGGAAAATTTACTGGAGGAAGTTTACTGGAGTAAAATGGAGGCCTCAGTAATATTACCCATTCTGAAGAAAAAACTAGCTTTCCTTTCAGGTATGTTTCTTTTTGAAATTGGAAGTGTTTGATGTATAAACTTGCTTAATCTTTTTTCTTTGATAATGCAGAAATCCATTTCCTTTTTCTAGGAAAATTCTGTTTTAAAGGTATTTGTGAGATACCTTTCACTCAGAATGGATAGCAGTGCAAGCCAACTCTGTCACTTTTGCTGTTTGGCAGGCCAATTTTTATTCTGTTCTGTAATTTGATTAAAGTGACCTCTATAAGGTAGATATTATGATGTCTCACTTCTCATATGAAAAATGAAATAATTATTACAGGCTGAGAATAATTGACTAGCTAGCATCTAACTTACTGTTTCTGAAATATAGAGTAATTCATTTTTGTGATATCCTCTGTCCTAGCTTTTGTCTTCTATCTTTCTAGGAAGAAGAGTTATGAAATATAAGTTACATGGTTTTCTCTTTTTACTACTTGAACTTGGTTTATACAGGCTTGAATTTACCTTCAGTTATTAACCCAAAGGCTGCATCAACAAAGAAGAGACAAAGAGAAGCTTTGAGATGTTTCACTAGTGTGAAAGCAGTGGTAACACTGGGTGTAGCGACTTTATAGAATTTTGGGTCATTGAATAAATTCGCACATGCTGTAGAATAGGTACTGTGGCCCACTTGTTGAAGATTAGTTAAATTATTTATTTATTTATTTTTTCTGTCTTATTCTCTTTAGGTTCTATCAGAATTGTCTTGATATTGAGACTACTATGTCCTTTTTCAATGTATATTGTATCTCTGTGATTGGCATGTTTTTTAGTGTATGTTATAAAGGACAAAGTACTGAATTTCATTAGTAATATTGCTTCTCTAATATGTGTTTCTTTTTTAAAAAAATAAACTTCCTCCCTTATCAGTTGACACTTAGATGTTTTCTTTTATGATATGGTGTTGTAGGAAGCATTCTTAACAGTTTGTGAGTTTTGTGCAAGTTCAGCAGTATAAATTCCTCCAACTGGAAGTGTTAAAGAGAATTTACATTCAGATTTGTGTTACATCTCGTCAGATTGCCCTTCAAGAATATTGTTTCAATTGTTATTTTCTCCCATCAGTGTATGAAAATAGAATAGACCCACAGGTGTAAAAAACAAATTTGCAGTTACCAAAAGAGAAAGGGGAGGGATAGTTGAAATCTGGAATTAAAAGGTACACACTACTATATATGAAATACATAAAAACAAGCTCTTACTGTGTAGTCCAGTGAACTATATTCAATATTTTAAAATAACCTATAAGGGAAAATAATCTGAAAGAGAAGAGATATATATGTGTATAACTAAATCACTTGGCTGTGTGTCTAAAACACTGTACATCAACTATACTTAAAAAAAATGCTTATTTGCCCATACTGTTGCAAAAAAAAAAAACTTTATCAGTGATATTTTTGCATTCTTATTACACTTGTCTCTGCAGCATTTGACCTTGTTTACTGTATCCAACTTGAACATCCAACTTGAAAGGATGTTCCTTCTTGGCATCTGCCACCTTTTGCATTTACGCTGGTGGTTATTTTATTGTCCCTTAGTGAAAGCTAAGGGCATAAGGTTAAATCTAGTGCTAAATGTTAGATCTGTCGTCTGCAGGCAATGTCACAGTGGTTTAGAGTGCTACACTTCAGATATGAACCTTTTTGCAGATTTGGTTTAATGCAGGGATAAAGCTTAGTGGTTTTTGAGGAGCAGATGAAACTTTTCTGAACCCAGTCCCTCTTGACTTTCTCTACTGACTGTTAATTATTTCAGTCAGTAATATTCAAGCTTTTTGAATAATAGACAAAAACTTTTCAAACCAACAAAGTCTTTCGGGAATACAGTTTGAAAACAAAGGGGGCAGTTCTTTAAAAAAAGAAAAGAAAAAAACTTGTATTCTAAACAGAAAACATTTGCAGTAAGGCACTATTGATTATCTATTAAGTTAACCATTTGAAATTGCCATTTATTGAGATTAAACAAAGTGCTTGAATATCAGTAATTTATATGGTTAACCTGATAAAAGATCTTTTATGGTTTGTACTTTGTAAACTGTATCCATGTTATTCATAGAATGGAGAAGGAAATGGCAGCCCACTCCAGTATTCTTGCTGGAGAATTCCATTGTCAGAGGAGCCTGGCAGACCACAGTCCACGGGGTCGCAAAGAGTCAGACATGACGGAGTGACTAACACTACACTTTATTCATAGGAATCTTTTTTTTCTTTTATTTTCATTTCACTTTGTTCAATTTTTAGTGAAAGAGATCATATAAAATTGTTTCCTTTAGTATTTACTGGCTTTTACATTTCTAAAATTGCCATAAATGTCGGTTGGGTTAAAAGATGGACTTCAGTGTGAAAACCAGTCATGTGGGAAGCTTTGAAAGAAGCTATGTGTATATAAAGTACTAGTTATATTATCATGTTTATGGAAGATCAGTGAGGACTTGAACGTCTGTGAAACGCACACACCCTCCACTTCCTGGTTTCCAGGGTCCCATACAGTCTTCTTAGCTGGACAGCGCTTTCCCTCTATTGGCTCATGAACAGAGAATCCTGTGTGACCTTTGTGAGTTACCTCAGGTCATTCCTTGTCACAGAATGCTCTTTGGCTATAAATTCTACCCATTTTTCTTAAGTTTTTAACTTTTCTATGAACCATTATACATTTATTATTGCTCGTATGTTCTCTAATTTCTAAATCCCTATTTATAATATTTTATATTTTGTACAGCACAGCCTAGCAAGCTGTTATATTTCATACTATTATTTCTTATGACTTAAAGTTTTTCTTCCTAGATTGATTAGAAATTTATTTTACTTGTAAATGCTTACTGTGCTGGGCAAACAATAGTGTTTGATGAATTGATTACAATCAGGAGCAGATTGAATGGAAGAAATTAAACGAAATGGTAATTGCTATGTTTAAGTGAAGACTTCATGGGTGAATTTTTTTCCTCTTTTTTCTAAATTTTGTACAATTTTACTGCACTACTGTAAACATTTATAATATATAAAATAAACAGCCATTATATTGTCTTTTTCTTATGTCTTAACCTTGAAATTGTTTTTGTAACTTTGAACTCAAGTATATATTATTCATTTAGTGCTTCAGTATCTCTTACATGTTAAATTTACATATTTTTTTCTTTAATAGGAGGAAAGGACAGACGAAGTGGCCTCATTCTGACAATTCCATTATGCCTAGAACAGACAAATATGGATGAGCTGAGCGTCACCTTAGACTACCTACTCAGCATTCCAAGGTGACTCTCAAGGTGTCTTTTCTTAAATTTCAGTATGTTTTCGTTTACTTACTAATGATTCCTGCCATTGTTAAACTATAGTTTTTTGTCTTATTTGCTTTTATTATCAGTGAAATTATAGTCAAAACACGAGAATCAATAATATATAATGCCATAGCAGATGAAATAAACACATTTTATATTCCTGGGACACTGAATGGTAACAGATTTCTAAAATATATGTGCTGTTACCTTTTAAGGAATACAAAGATTGAGCATCTGTCTATATACCATGTAATCTGAGAAAACGTAGAAAAGTGAATCTTGTATTTAGGAAGCCATTTAGACAACTGAGCCTCTGGTGGCTCAGACAGTAAAGCGTCTGCCTGCAGTGTGGGAGACCTGGGTTCGATCCCTGCGTTGGGAAGATCCTCTGGAGTAGGAAATGGCAACCCACTCCAGTATTCTTACCTGGAAAATCCCATGGACATGGGGTTGCAAAGAGTCAGACATGACTGAGCAACTTCACTTTCACTTTCTTTTGATATAACTATATAGATATAAATATATCTGTGTTTTTTAATATATTGGATGAAGGCTGTTTGGAGTTTAAAACATTTTTTAAAATGCGAAATGTTTATAGTTTAATCCGAAGAGGTTGGATTTTTAATTTTTATATTTCTCGGGTGAAGACAAACCTTAACCCTTTGTATATGCTGGAGCCTACCCATCACTACAATAGCAACAGACGAGCCCCTCCCCAGCTTCCCTTCCCACATGTGACATTTGGGGGCTGAAGTCGGACTGCACATTAGACTCATCTGGAGATTTTTTTCAAAATTTTTATGCCTGAGCATCTACCTGCAGAGAGTCTAATCCAGTTGTTCCTGGGAATCCTGCTCATCAGAAAAAAAATTCTTTTAAGTTTCCCAGACAATTCTTATACGCAGTCAGAGTTGCAAATCATTGCAGTAACGAGGGCAGAATTTTTATGTGTGTTTGTAGAATGTAGAGGTGGTAAAAGGAACAAAGTTATCTCTTAAATGCATTTTAAACATTTCAGTCAGAGCAGACAATTCTTTATATCTTTTTCCTCTACTTGAATTATTGACATAATAATTTATTTAATTTTAAACCACTTTGCAGAATACAAGGTTAAAATTGTGTTTTAGAACAGCTGACTTTAATCCCATCTGCTTCCAATATGGGTCTATAATGTAATGATTCTGTTGCTGAATGTTTTTTCAATATTAGGGGAACAGAGGTCTCCAGGTAAAAATTTTCAAATTTTTTGTTTTTGCTTTCTGGAAAGGAAAGTTATCAGACCTCACAATAGATTAGTACTAAATAACCTTGCTAATTCTCTGAGCTGCTGACTGCTAATTTGTATTATTCTTCATTAGATTGTGAACTGCTTTTTAGGTAAACAACACTGGTTAAACATATAACTGGCAAATTATCAAAAAAAAATTCATGGTTTCATAGGTGGTTAAAAGTGCTGAGGGAACTTAGCGACCATCTGAACCAACTGCCTTATTTTCCAGTTGAGGGAGTTGAGACTCAGAAGTTACTTGCCCAGGATTACACAGTCAATTAGCAGTAGAGCTGGGTTTAGAATCTGCAGTTCCTGACAGCAAGCCAGAGATCTTCATATTCAAATGAATAGAATACAGTGTAGTTGCATCTTACCAGAGGTGAGGTTCCAAAGTATAGAATGTAATGCAAAAATGACTGATAGTCAAAATCACCCTTGAAAAATGCCTAAGGAAGAATTAGAGACTTAGATGAACTATTATTTTGTGAACATGCTAGATTTTCTTCCAGCATTAGAACATGTCATGAAGACTAAGTTCCAGAAGACACAGTTGGCTTGTGGTTAGGTCTGTGATAAGAAAGTGCATGCTGGAATCTACTAGGATCACACTCAGCGTCCCAGGATGCTCATACTATACGAGGCACTGGGTAACTGAGGCTAAGGGACCAGCGGTTTCACTCATGTCTCCTGTCTGTTCACTCTGGGTGTGCAAACAAAGAAGTACAGTAGAAGGCAAAATAGCCTACACTATTTAAACGTTCTCTTTCTCTCTTTCATTCTTGTATAGGTGTGGTGGCTCAGTGGTCAGGAATCCACCTGCCAGTGCAAGACACCCAGGTTTGATCCCTGGGTCGAGAAGATCCCCTGGAAAAGGAAATAGCAACCCATTCCAGTATTCTTGCCTGGGAAATCCCATAGACAGAGGAGCCTGGCAGCCTACCATTCATGGGGTCACATAGAGTCGGACATGACTTTGCAACTAAACAACAATACATGTAATACTCTGCGTGCCAAGCCCCTTTAGTTGTGTCCAACCCTTTGTGACCCTATAGATGTAGCCTGCCAGGCTTCTCTGTCCATGTGATTCTCCAGGCAAGAATATTGGAGTGGGTTGCCCTGCCCTCCTCCAGGGCATCTTTCTGACCCAGGGATCAAACCTGTGTCTCTTAGTCTCTTGAATTGGCAGATGGGTTCTTTACCACTAGCTCTACCTGGGAAGCCCACATATAATACTATTGCAGTGTAAATTATGAATCAGTTTCTGCATACATACACATACCTACCTGCCAGCTAATAGAAAAAATATAAGTTGAAATAAGGTGAAAGGATTTAATTTAGCAAGACAAAATAGAGATCTGATAACTTTATTTTTGATAATTGTTCTGCTAAATTTTGACCTTCTCAAATATTTGCAAATGGCTCTGAATTTTTAGCCTTCTGCTTTACTGGACCAACCTCCTATAACTTTGGCTTTTAAAAACAGTTGGCAACTTTAATCAGTACTTGCTATTTCATTAGTGAGCTCAAGTGTTTTTGAGGTCTTCTTTGCAAGCCTGAAGAGTAATTTATTAGGTGTAATCCTAAAAAGTGGTTTTCCTCCTTCAGAATGCCTACTATTCAAAACTACTTTTAAATTGTATTATGAGAAGTTTCAAATATACAAAAAAGTTGAAGGAACTGTGCAGTAAACATCATTACGCCCATCACTTAGACGCCTGCACCCAGTGTTGTAATACTTTATCACGTATCTGTGTGTTTATCCATCCTTTCCATCCCAGAACTGTTTTTAAGTTTACCCAATCAGATCAGGCTCAGCCTCAGTCTAGAAGGGTTTTCCTTTCTTTTAGTATATCTGCATTTTAAAAATATTTTAATCCAACCAGTCCATCCTAGAGATCAGTTCTGAGTGTTCATTGGAAGGACTGATGCTGAAGCTGAAATTCCAATACTTTGGCCACCTGATGGGAAGAGCTGACTCATTTGAAACGACCCTGATGCTGGGAAAGATTGAAGGCAGGAGGAGAAGGAGACGACAGAGGATGAGATGGTTGGGTGGCATCACTGACTCAATGGAGATGAGTCTGAGTAAACTCTGGGAGTTGGTGACTGACAGGGAGGCCTGGTGTTCTGTGGTCCATGATGTTGCGAAGAGTCGGACAGGACTGATGAGATCAGTTCTGAGTGTTCATTGGAAGGACTGATGCTGAAGCTGAAATTCCAATACTTTGGCCACCTGATGGGAAGAGCTGACTCATTTGAAACGACCCTGATGCTGGGAAAGATTGAAGGCAGGAGGAGAAGGAGACGACAGAGGATGAGATGGTTGGGTGGCATCACTGACTCAATGGAGATGAGTTTGAGTAAACTCTGGGAGTTGGTGACTGACAGGGAGGCCTGGTGTTCTGTGGTCCATGATGTTGCGAAGAGTCGGACAGGACTGAGTGACTGAACTGAACTGAAGTGATGGGACCAGTTGCCATGATCTTTGTTTTCTGCATGTTGAGTTAAGCCAGCTTTTTCACTCTCCTCTTCCACTTTTATCGAGAGGCTCTTTAGTTTTTCGCTTTCTCTCGTGAGAGTGGTGTCGTCTGCATATCTGAGGTTATTGATATTTCTCCCATCAGTCTTGGTTCCAGCTTATGCTTTATCCAGCCTGGTATTTCGCATGATGTACTCTGCATATGAGTTAATAGGGCAGGGTTACAGTGTATAGTCTTGACGTGCTTCTTTCCCAATTTGGAACCAGTCTGTTGTTCCATTTCAAAATGATTAAAATGGCAAATTTTATTATATATTTTTAAATCAGAATAAACAGATATATAAACCTTAAAAAAATAAAATATTTTATATTTTAATAAATATATTTAT
>SJXQ01003353.1:98997-128037 GCA_006408695.1 Aepyceros melampus | reverse complement strand
ATATTGCTCTTTACAGCATTGGACTTTGCTTCTATCACCAGTCACATCCACAGCTGGGTATTGTTTTTGCTTTGGCTCCATCCCTTCATTTTTTCTGGAGATATTTCTCCACTGATCTCCAGCAGCATATTCGGCACCTACTGACCTGCGGAGTTCCTCTTTCAGTATCCTATCATTTTGCCTTTTCATACTGTTCATGAGGATCTCAAGGCAAGAATACTGAAGTGGTTTGCCATTCCCTTCTCCAGTGGACCACATTCTGTCAGACCTCTCTATCATGACCCGCCCGTCTTGGGTGGCCCCACACGGAATGGCTTAGTTTCATTGAGTTAGACAAGGCTGTGGTCCATGTGATCAGTATTAGTTGATACCAAAGAATTAATCTTATTAATTTCTGTTAAAGTATGATGATAGCACTATATAAGAACATGTTCATAATATTGAGAGATATTTACAGAACAACATGTGGGTGAAATGATATGTCTAGATTACTTTAGAACAATTCAGAAAATACAAAAATGATTCAAAAGGAGATAATTAAAGCACATGTGTCCAAAGATTGATAAGTAGGAATCTGAGTGAAGGGTATATGGGGATTCATTTTACTACTCAATCTATGTGTATGTTTAATTATAAGAACTAGTTAGCAAAAAAAAATTAATAATGACATAGATAAAATCAAACTCTGTACCCAATCTACAACAAATTTTGTTGCCTTTAACTTGAAAATACATCCACAGTACATCAATTCTTATCACTTCCATTGCTGCCTTCCTGAATGAAGCCATCTTTATCTCTCAGCAGAACTATTACAGGAGCCTTTTAAGCCTCTCTCTACATCCACAATTTCCCTCAAAATTCAGAACCATCTTTTCAATAAATAAGTTATAATTCACATGTTATTCTGGTGCTCAAAATCCTCTGATTTCTCATCTCTTGAAAAGTAAAAGTCAAATCTCTTACCTTGTCTTTGAAGCACCTCAGTGAACTTTAAAAAAAAATATTTTATTTGTTTATTTATTATGGCTGTGCTCGGTCTTGCCACATAAAGGCTTTCTCTAGCTGTGGGGAGTGGGGAGGAGGGCTACCCTCCAGGTGCCATGCGACGGCTGCTCCATTGCAGTGGTTTCTCTTGCTGCAGATCCTGTGCTCTGAGAGGGCACCTGGGCTTTAGTAGTTGCAGCACACAAGCTTAGTTGCCTGCAGCACGTGGACTCTTCCAGGACCAAGGATTGAACCCATGTCCCCTGCATTGGCAGGCAGATTCTTAACCACTGAGCTACCAGAGAAGTCCTCAGTTAATTTGTTTTCATGCATGCTCTTTGAACTCATCTCCTACTTTCTCCACTTTCATTCACTGCTTCAGGCACAATAACGTCCCTGTTATTACTCAAAAAAAAAAAAGAGAAGAAGACTTTGAAATTGTTCTTTCTTCCCTTTACACAGAAAACTCTTAGCCCAGGTGGCCACATGGCTCCCTTCCTTAATCTCTGCTCATGTGTCACATGAGCAGAGAAACTTTCCTTGACACCCATAGGAACTAGGACCATCCCACCAACACCATGCATGCTCTGTTCCCTTTCATCTGCTCTTTCTTCCTATCCTTCATCATCAGACATGTTATGTGCTTTTTTTTTTTGCCTCCTCTGGCTAGACTGCAAGTTCCTCAGGAGCAGGGTCACAGCTGTGTTTCCTGTGGAATCCCCAGCACCTCGGATACTGTATGGCTCACAGCAGGCTACGAAATAAGTATTCATTATGAAAAATGAGTCAGTTGGGTCACAGTACTATCTTTAATTGTGAATATAGAAATTTAGCTTAGGCCCATGAACGAAAGGATTCTGTATCCCTCTCACCCTAAAATAGTGTTACCCACCCAGTGGTAGGATAGAGAAGCCGTGACTAATTAAATTCATTCACCTATCGCATGGCAACAAGATTAGGATACAGAGTAGACAAGATCTCAAAGTAAGGACGGGCGGGCCCTGTGGGACTCCCCACTGGGTCCAGCCGTCCTATAGGCAGGTGATTCACTCCTCCCCAGCAAGGAGTGAAGCTGGGGGCGGGGAACTCCCATGTTTTCTTCCTAATATAGTCAGGAGGGCCAAGTTCCTTTTTGTGGGCCAAGAGAGAAATACTGGGAAAGGGAAAGAACATTTCCTACCACAATGAAGATAACAGTTATGACTATAATAATAAAGAAGACAGTGACGAGCCTTTTTCCATCCCCAATTCCCTCTGAAGCCTATCAGAAACAAATTAGATTGTGATCTGAAAACCTCTTGTTCAGTGATCCTTAGTTTTATAATTTTGTTTATTCTCTTTTTATGTGCATGAATTATGGAATAATATATTCTTTGATATCCCAAATAAGGTAAAATAAATGTATGCATTAATAAAAAAAAAAATTAGGTTATGGGAATTTTTTTTCTTCTCCACCCACCACAGTTTCCATCACTGGTACTCTAAGCCCAAGAACTCTGCCCACCCACTAACAGATATGCACGCAAAGAGGATTGGGTGTGTTGTATGAAGGGAGATGATCATTTCTGAGAAAGATATGGCTATATGTTAGGTGGGACAGTGATGGTTAGAATTTGTGCTAACTATACACTTGAGACTTTTCTACCAAGCCTGATAAACATTAGAAGTGAAAGTGAAAGTCACCCAGTGGTGTCCGACTCTGTAACCCCATGGACTGTAACCTGCCAGGCTCCTTTGTCCATGGAATTCTGTAGGCAAGAATACTGGAGTGAGTAGCCATTTCCTTCTCCAGGGGGTCTTCCCAACCCAGAGATTGAACCAAGGTCTCCTATATTGCAGGCAGACTCTTTACCATCTGAGCCACCAGGGAAGCCCATATCAGTTACTAACTGTATAACCTTACACAAGTTATTAGCAAGTTATTAAAGTATTATTCTTTGTCTTAGCTGTAAAACAGATAAAGAATAATACCTCCCTCATAAAGTTGTTCTAAGGAATATATATATTTGTATAATATATTTATATGACACCTAGAAAAGAGTCTGGCACTTGTAAGGTATGTGCATATGCATATATTAATTACAATTTAAAGATTTCTACAATCCAAATTTAAATGATGTTTTATGAGTTTCTAGGAGATATGATTGCATATTTGCTTGACAAATAATGAAGTATTTTTCCTTGGAGCAATGATAAAGAGAAACTGTGTGTTACAATCATTAACACAGGAGCTCTGGTGTAACCAATGGAAAGTGGCAGTGCGCTTATATTTTATTCCTCCATTAACAAATAAGATGTATTCAGTCCACTTAATTCTTTGGTGAGTATTCAGGGGTGAAAGAATGAGACTCATGTAGTAGCACAAGATTTCATTAAAGATTAGTTTTACATTATCTTTTAATGAAGACATTAGGTAAGACATTGGCAAAAGAGGAGATATAAGACAGTAGGTAGAATCAAATGCACAAGTTCCATCTGAAATTGAGCTATTTGCAAAGATACTTAATTTTTGCAATTAGTTAAAAAAAAAAAAAGAATGAGACATTAGGTGCTGGATACTACTCATTAGCTCTAGAACTCTAGCCTAGGATTCATCCTATTCAACATTTGCCGTTAATGATTTGGATCGAGACTAAGACGGCATGCATGCCTAATTTGCCAATACCACAAAGAATGGACGATAATGAATAGCACTGATGGTCAACTAGAGAACTAAAAAAGCAGGAAAGCCTGGAATGTTGGACTAAATCAAAACCAGCTGTAATAAAAGATAAGTGTGGAATGATGTTCATAAAAATGTAGAATGATGTAAGCAAATCACCATATAGTGGTTACTCATTCATCTAAGCCCTTTGTTAGGAGATATAGATACAAAAAAAATGAAAAATATTTTATCCCAGTTCCTCATAATACTCAGTTTAATTGAGGAGTGTGTGTGCTTAGCCACTCAGTCGAATCCAACTCTTTGCAACCCCATGGACTGTAGCCCATGGGATCCATGAGCTATAGCTATGGAGCCTACAGGTTCCTCTCTCCATGGAATTTTCCAGGCAAGAATACTGGAATGGGTTGCCATTTCCTCCTCCAATAACTGAGGAGAGAGATCATAAAAAGTGCAGTGATAGGTGTATTCACACAAGCACAGAGAAGTACCATCTAACTCATCCAATGGGGAAAGTGAAAGTTGCACAGTCGTGTCCAGCTGTTTGCAACCCCATGAACTATATAGTCTATGGAATGCTCCAGGCCAGAATACTGCAATACGTTCTTTTCTCCAGGGAATTTTCCCAACCCAGAGATCGAACCCAAGTCTCCCACATTGTAGGAGGATTCTTTACCAGCTGAGCCACTAGAGAAGCCCATCCAATGGCGAGTGAAGGGATAAAGGAAGGTGTTCCAGTGAAACAGGCTCTCAAGCTAAGCAGAGGTTTTTTCCAGCCAAAGGACACAATCTGACAGAGACGTGCATTAAAAACCAATATGGTGTATGCAGAAGAATGTAGGCACTAAAATGCAGTGCAGGAAATGAGAGATGGTACTGGAGAAGTAGAGTGAACCATGGGGACACTGTCATATAAAGGAATGGGATTTCATCACTTAAGCACGAACAGCTGAAGCAGAAATTCAGCCAGGAAGCAGCAAGTTCAGACTTGCATTTCACATGATCATTTAGGAAGCAACATGGAGAGTGATTGTGATAGGAAAAGAAGGAGAAAAAGACAAAGAGGAGAAGACTGGAGCCCAGACCCAGGTGAGAGGAGCCAAAGATTTTATCAACAGTTAGTCTAGTGTTACTGTGGGTATTCCAGGTTTTAAGAGCCAGTAAGAGGAACAGAGAGGCTTCCCTGGTGGCTCAGAGGTTAAAGCGTCTGCCTCCAACGCGGGAGACCCGGGTTCGATCCCTGGGTTGGGAAGATCCTCTGGAGAAGAAAATGGCAATCCACTCCAGTATTCTTGCCTGGAGAATCCCATGGACTGAGAAGCCTAGTAGGTTACAGTCCACGGGGTCGCAAAGAGTCGGACACGACTGAGCGACTTCACCTCAAGAGGAACAGAAATCCATAGATAAACTGGAAAAGATGCTTAGAAAAACAGGGGGAAAACTTTAAGGATCTTGGGCCATGAAGCCATGGAAACAGACTTACAAGAAGGAAGAGTGATTTATGTGTCCAATATCACATATAAGATAAGGACTTTAAAATGACCTTCAAATCTCACAATCAGACCAATTGTGAGACTTAATAGGAACAATTTCGGTAGAGTGGTTGAGAGGGAAGACAAATTAAAGTATATTTTAAAAAATAAACGATAAGTGAGTAAGTGTAACATGCACTTTTTTAAAGACACTGGTAATAAAAGAAAGGAAAGAGATAAGGTAGTTGCTATGACAGATTGTTTCATTTGTAATGGAAGAGATTTGAAACAGTTTAGAAGTAAAAGTGGCAAAGCCAGAAAAAGAGAAAAAAAAAAAAGAATTAAGGCAAGCTCCCAGAGAGAAAGAAACGAGTGAATTACATGGGTGGAGAGGTTAGTTTTGATTAAATAAGAGTGTCAACTTAGCCTATAAAAATCGGGAGATGAGGGTAAGGTGAAGCTAGGCCAGTGGGTATAGAGAAAGTGTAAGGTGACCAGTTTTCTCAATTATATGCTACTGTTGTGATGGTAGTTACATAAGTCCTACTTTTCTTGTTTTAAACTCCTACTATAGAATTCAGAAGTCTTAACTTGACAAGATAAAATGAGAAAGATTTTAGGAGCCAACAAGATGATAAAAGTCTTTGCAAAATATAGTCCTTATATACTTCCAGAGAGATGGACATTCAGATCACACTCCAATTATTATGTTCAATTTTCAAGGGCCACATTTTAAAAAGGTGCTGTGAAATATCATCATAGTCACAAGAAAATGTTAAGGAATAGGACCCCATAAACCCACTTAACAAAAAACACTTAAAGGATTTTTGATGATTTTACTCTAACATGTCTTAGAGAAGGTCTTTTTGCATCGAGATTACTTCTAGTGGTAAGACTACCATAGGGTATATAGGAATAGAAATATAATGTTGTACACATGAGGTATATATAATGATATAAACAAATGTTGCCTCGATAAAAGAAAATCTAAAATTTTTTTAAATGGTGGTCGATTTGTTTATGCTAAGAAAGAAAAATTGAGAGATGATGCTGTTGTAGAGCACAGGGAATATATTTGCTCCAAAGGGTTCTATTGGGGCCGAGTTTGGATGTGACAAAGAGGTAGGTTTTATCTTAATGGAAGGAAGCACTCATTATGAAAGCCACACAACTCTCCATGACTGAGAGTATATAAGAGGTTAGATGGCCAAAAAAAGCAGGAAGGTTGTAACAGGGACCCCTGCAGGGGGAAAAAGTTGGATATCTCCCAACTCCGAATTTCCATAATTCTATTTTTGAACATTGTTCACTCATCCTTGAGAAGTTATGAGATGAGATATGGAGCGTGTCAGTCTTGGTATCTGGTGGACAGGAAAGCAGATAAAACTGGAATGTTTAAGGTCTACACAATAGGGATTTGGCAAAGAATTTTTATGTTTTTTTTTTTAACTGCAGGAGCAAGTAATTTACTATTTTAGAGCAATGAAATTCAGAGAATTTCAACCTGTGGTAAGGATGTTTGAGGATGATGACTGGAACTTTGTCAAGACCTGGAAATTTACAAAATGTTAAAAAAAAAAAAAGGTGCATGAAGGTGGAGGTGTGGGGGTGGGGAGGGGTGTGCAGATGTGTAGAGATGGAGAGAGAAGCGTGAAAAAGTAAGCATGTATCTAATCCAGCATCCAAACAACCAAGTTTACTGCAGAGGAAAGGATAAAGAAAAGAAAGGAAGTTGATGGACTATAAAAGGATCTCGGGCAGCCAGAGAAAAAGGTCACAGATCCAACAGTCCTAGGGGAGAGGAGCTGATTGCCTGTGGATGTTTTCCTTCACTCAGTGAGATGATTCCCTGCAGCTAATTCAAAAGCACTGAGCCTAGCTTAAGTGAAAAAGGGAATTTTATAGGGCCATAAGGGTGTCCTAAGAAGTAGGACTTTGGAAAAGAACTTGGGGAGGAACTAGGACCAGGAATTAGAATAACTCAAGAATTTGCATTTCTTATAAGTCTCCAGGTAAGGTCCACATGGCAGAACCAAGACCTCACTTTGATAGCCGCTGCTTCAAGTTTGTGAAGCGTCTTTACAGGGATTATGTTATTTAATCCTTGCCATAACTCCATGGAGGAGGTCTCATTATCCTCATTTTGGGGGAAAGAAAGCAAAGGAATAAAGAATTTCAACACCCAAGCTCTTACAGCTTCTTACCAGCAAAAAGACAGCAATCTGGTTCTTATATTGCCAAATTCCATTTTTCTCTCTACCCCTTAGCTGTTTGATGGGGTTAATGACCAATATCTACCAGAACTTGGTGAAAATAGTTAATAGCACATTACTAATTCCACTTGTTCAATTATAACACAGCTAATGGAAATGTTGTTATACTTTTTAGGGACAATGGCTATCATATTTTTATACGGCTAAGAGTGGGATTCAAAGCTATTTCCTTATCAGATTCATGTGCTTTTATATCAGAACGCAAGTGCTACAAACCTAAAGAGAGCACTGGGACAGCTACATTAATAGACGAATTAAATTCCCTGTAGTTTTGCTGGCTTCTTTTTCTTTTCAGCAACTTTTTCCCTCTATCTTCTACCAGCAACCATAATTACATTAGAAAGGCGTTAATATTGTGTCAATGAAAATAATCAGTAATCAGTCAATAATAAGAATAAAGAAGAGTTTTATCTGAGCCAAACTGAAGACTATATAGCCCGGCTGTCAACTTCCCAGGTTACTCTGAGAAACTGCTCCCAAGAAGCCTGGTTTTCAGCACAGTTTTATATCTTGTCAGAACAAAGTTTAAACAAGTCAGGGATACATATCTTCAAGATTAAAAAAAAAAAAAACCAACATATCCGCAGGGGGTCAGTATGACCTTGGTGCCTGGAAGGGAAGGATCACAAGCACTGATGTCCCAGGAAGAGGAACATTTAATCCTCCGTTTTAACATGGACATTCTCTACTTCAGGTTGATGCGTCATTTTCTTTAGTGATGAAAACAGATGTGCAGTGTCTGTCTGATAGGCGAGAAAATAGGCTGTTTTAGTGAGCATGAAATTAACTTAACTCTTGTATAAGTCAAAATGACTTCTCCATACCTCAATTCATGAAAATTTCTCTTTTTCGTTGCTCTCAATTAAAATAAGTTTCCGTGTGGCAGTTTCCTTTGCAAAGCCAACTTCTTTATTCTGGTCCTTCATAAGTTTCATGAAACCATTATCAAAAAGTGGTCAACATATTCAGGCTATTTTTCAAGACTTTATTTTCTAACTTAAGGTTGGGCCTGATTTTTAGTAATCTGATTAAAAAAAAAAAAAGCTACATATTTGAACTGTATAACCACATAGTGTAAGAACAGTGAACATCATATTTCTGGAAACTTGCAAATTGTTAATAAAGGGGTAGGATGGGTAAGAAGAGCTGATAGAGGGGTCTTCAGACCCTAATTTCTAGACTATCCAGTTTCAGCTTCAATTTGTTTAATTTAAAGATAATTTGATGAATGTATATGGGATCTAGAAAGATGGTACTGATGAACCTATTTGCAGGGCAGCAGCAATGGAGACCAAAGACATAGAGAATAAACTCTCGGACACAGTATGGGAGGGAAAGGGTGACACAAATTCAGAGAGTAGAATGGAAACATATACATTACCCTGTGTGAAATGATAGCCAGTGGGGATTTGCCGTGGGACACAGGGAGCTCAGCCCAGTGCTCTGTTAAACCTAGAGGGGTGGGACAGGGTGGGAGATGGAAGGGAGGTTCAAGAGGGAGGGGACATATGTATCCCTGTGGCTAACTCATGTTGACGTATGGCAGAAACTAGCACAATATTGTAAAGCAAGTATCTTCCAATGAAAAAAAGAGGAAAAAAATGATAATTTAATGAAGGATAAAACTTTCCAGGTGGCACTAGTGGTAAAGAACCCACCTGCCAGCGCAGGAGACTTAAGAGACACAGATTCGATCCCCAGGTCTGGAAGATCCCCTGGAGGAGGGCACAACAACCCACTCCAGTATTCTTGCTTGGAGAATCCCATGGACAGAAGAGCCTGGTGGGCTAGAGTCCATGGGATCATGAGAGTCGGACACAACTGAAGCGACTTAGCAAGCAAAAGTGCACTATCAAGCAACTTTCATAAAAACAAACACAATTCTTTAGGGACATGTAGAATATAAACAATCATAAGAAACAGCTAAAGCCAGTAAGTTCAGAGGAGTTTCTAGCCGTGTAAAAATGGTGTTTATGAAGGCTGGTTCTGCAAATTTTCATTCAATAAGCATTTATTTGGTATGCATTTTGTGTGAGATGCTTTGCCAGCATTGAATCACCACACCACAGCAAGCAGGACCAAGGACCACATCAAGGCCATGGATAAAAGGCAGATTATGCTGCCAGACTCTGCAGCCTTGAATCTGTACTGCCCATGGCTCTTGAACTCCTACATGGCCCAAAGAGTTTGGACATTTCAAGCCCAGAATTGGAGTAAACATCAGCATGAAACTGTTTTCTTCTCCAGGGTTCCAGAAAGGCATGTATGACACTGTCCTTACAAAAACTCTACAACCACTTGGGGCATGCACGGGATTCCCACATAGCACTGTCATGCCATATCTGTGCACAGACCATAGCCTGCCGTGCCAAAATGGAAGACTATCAGGAGAAACTACAAGAGAAATTATACCCAAGGGGTTTCAGGATAAAGCAAACACAATGCAGTCTTAGAAATAGTATGTTTAATTATTCAAGGGGTAAAGGAAGAGAAAATAAGGCAAAGAAGAGTAAATGATTACTTTTAAAAAGAAAAAAGCAGATTTTTAAACATCTAAATAGAAATTCTATAAATAAAAAATTAGACTAAGCACAGCTAAAGAGAGAATACAAATAGATCTGAGAAAATCACCCAGAATACAGGTGAAATAATTAACTGAAACATTAAGTGATGAGAAAATACTATTGAAAATTTAGAGACAGGAAGTATGGAACGAGAAGTTCTAACATATGCTTTAACAGGTATTCCAGGAGAAAATAATACAGGAAATGGTGGAAAAGAATATTTTATTTTAAGTGATGTTAACTTCAATATATCCACAAGCATCTATTCAAAGTGATAGCTTAACATCAAATATAATCAATAAAGGTAAGTTCCTCCGTCAGTGCATAACAATGCAAGTGCAGAGCGGGAAGGAGAACCAGACTCTGGTCCTAAAAGTTACCGGAGAGAATGGACAAATGGCCAACTGAGGAATGGCAGTCAGAGGGCCACCAGCTTTCTCCCTGGCAACAACCAGAGTCTCCCCTCAGCTAAACTGTCCTTTAAGAATGAAGGCAAAAATTGTGACTTTTCTCAGATGTACAAAATATAAACATCTTTACTCCTCACAGGCCCTCATGAAAGTACAGAAGGACACACATCAGCAAGAAAGAAAATGAACCCCAGGAGTAAAGGGAGAAGAAGCAATTATGAGCAAATCAATCTAAAGAAAAATATGTGGACAATTAACATTATACGAGTAATGTTATACAAGTATCGTAGCAACAGTGTGAGAACAGTTTCATACTGTATTATAATTTCATTCTGTAGTATAATTATCTTTAGCAGTTTTCTTTTAAAAATTATGATAATAACAGCAGTTAATAGTTATAGATATTTATCATGTTTCAGGTGCTATACTAAGATTTTTATGGACTATCTCGTTTATTCCCCACAACAATTTTGCAATACTTATCTGCTTGTTCCTATTTTAGAGATGTCAAAACTGAGGCATGGAGTAGTAATTTTTCCAAATTCATGCAGAAACAAAGAATGGAAATGGATTTGTGTTGACCTAGCGTGTCATTTAGCATTAAAGTGTCAGAACCCAATTTCCGCATCTGTGTGATGAAAAGGTGGATATTTGCTCTGACCATATTACAGGGTTACATGAAGATGAAATAATGCTATTATCTATTCAAGTGCTTTAGAAATTGTAAGTGCACGTGTGCTCAAAAGACTCTTTTTTTTGAGTTTTGGCACATAGAATCCAGTGTTTATTATATATTAGCATGAACTGCAGTGGTGTCATTTGTTGTTTTTTTTTTTCTTTTTTTAATTAATTTTTATTTTTTAGTTTGTTTTGCTTTCAATACTGTATTCGCTTTGCTATACATTGACATGAATCAGCCACAAGTGTACATGAACTCCCAATCCCGACCCCCACTTCCCCCCCTCCCGCCCCACACCTTCTCTCTGGATTATCCCCGTGCATCAGTCCCAAGCATCCTGCATCCTGCATCGAACCTAGACCGGCGATTTGTTTCACTTATGATATCATACATGTTACACTGCCACTCTCCCAACTCATCCCACCCTCTCCCTCTCCCACAGAGTCCAAAAGGCTGTTCTATACATCTGTGTCTCTTTTGCTGTCTCGCGTACAGGTTTATCATTACCATCTTTCTAAATTCCATATATATGTGTAAGTATACTGTATTGGTGTTTTTCTTTCTGGCTTACTTCACTCTGTAAAATCGGCTCCAGCTTCATCCACCTCATTAGAACTGATTCAAATGTATTCTTTTTAATGGCTGAGTAATACTCCATTGTGTATATGTACCACCGCTTTCCGAACCCATGGACTGTAGCCCGCCAGGATCCTCTGTCCATGGGATTCTCCAGGCAAGAGTACTGGAGTGGGTGGCCATTTCCTCCTCCAGGGGATCTTCCCGACCCAGGGATTGAACCTGGGTCTCCCGCATTGGGAGACCTGCATCACCTAGAAATTGTAAAGTACTTTACAATTTGAAATTATAATAAAAATAAAATGGGATATGTGTGTCAAATTAAAAAATAATAATAATTTGGCCACATAGATAACAGCATTTTAAAATCATCCATTCAAAATATTTCTTTAGAGCTTCAGTCAGTAGGTATAATTTGGAAATAGAAGAGACAGTGTTTCATGTATTTGTTTGCTTACTTGCTTATTTCTAACCCATCTGGATCCAGAAAAGATTTTCAGGCAGCTAACAAAGGTATACAAAATTATACAGACAAAGGTATACAAAAACATTTTATATATAAAGATTCATCTAATTTTTCATTTAAAAAATATAATTTCTAAATATACACACCCCTTTCAAGAACAACTTGTTATTAATTTAAATGTAACTGTACTCCACATATCCTCTGTTACCACCCCCATCCCAACAGACATGTGAAACAAATTTAAGCAGCAGGAAAAGTTCATATTGTCTCTTAAAAAATGAAAATTGTTCATGTTCATACTGCTTTGGTATGGTTCAAGTTAATGATGTGCTAATGTGATATTAAAGTAGTAACTCCTGCAGTTCTAACAGTCTAATTGGGCCACTGACATCAAACAGTATAACTGAAGTGTTGGATTTTACTCTCTTTCCGTAAGTGAATGGAATCTGAGACTCATTGCATGTTAATCGCTGCAGTTTAGTAGGTCCCTTATTTATTTTGCATAAGCATTTCATTGGCAAATAAAGAATTAAGTGAGAAAATGAGCCAGAATTCGATAGACACTGGTGAAGAGTGATTTTTTTTTTTTTGGCTCCCATAATAAATAGAGACTTTTTAAGCCTATAGAAAATGAGAACAGATGTGGATAATAACACAATTTGTTACTTATGAAAGCAAGGTTTTTCTGAAGGTTTGGGAATTATCATGAGAACTATTCATTGAAATTCAAAAAATCCATAAATATTAATATCAGGATGGAAATATTTGCACTATAATTTGAAACATAAAGACTATTTACCCACCATGCCTTTGAAAAATTCAGATCACCCTCAATCCTTATGAACTCTGTGTCATCAGATGATTCAAAGAGGGTCTCTGAAATACTTAAAATTCTCAAGCAGATTAGGAAAAACACACACTTGGTAAAGGAAAGCATGTACATTCTTCTGTCTGTATCTTCCCTGGCTTTTATGACTTATAAAAAGCGGACTGAACATGATATCAAAAAAACTGGGCTTGCATACTAGCCTTGCCACTTAATAGCCAATGTGATTTCGGATCTCTTTAAAGATGAAGTTACATTTTCTACATCTGTAAAATGACCATAATGGCCCCTCCTATAAAGGGTAATTTGAAGGTAAAGTGAGAGTAGAGCCTCAGTTCAGTTCAGTCACTTCATCATGTCTGACTCTTTACAACCCAAGGACTGCAGCACCTCAGGCTTCCCTGTCCATCACCAACTCCCGGGGCTTGCTCAAACTCATGTCCATCGTGTTGGTGATGCCATCCAACCATCTCATCCTCTGTCATCCCCTTTTCATCCTGCCTTCAATCTTTCCCAGCATCAAGGTCTTTTCCAATGAGTCGGTTCTTTGCATCAGGTGGCCAAAGTATTGGAATTTCAGCTTCAACATCAGTCCTTCCAACAAATATTCAGGACTGATTTCCTTTAGGATAGACTGGTTGGATCTCCTTGCAATCCAACAGATTCTCAAGAGTCTTCTCCAACACCACAGTTCAAAACCATCAATTCTTCAGCATTCAGCTTACTTTAGAGTCCAAACCTCACATCCATACATGACTACTGAAAAAATCATAGCTTTGACTAGATGGACCTTTGTTGGCAAAGTAATGTCTGCTTCTTAATATGCTCTCTAGGTTTGTCATAGCTTTTCTTCCAAGGAGCAAGTGTCTTTTAATTTCATGGCTACAGTCACCATCTGCAGTGATTTTGGAGCCCAAGAAAATAAAGTCTCTTACTGTTTCCATTGTTTCCCCATCTATTTCCCATGAAGTGACAGGACCAGATGTCATGATCTTAGTTTTCTGAATGTTGAGCTTTAAGCCAAATTTTTCACTCTCTAGTATCCAGTTACTTCAATCTGATTAGAATTGAGGATATTCCACAAAAACTTTAATAACTAACCTTATTCACTCTGGGAATTCTGCTTTGACCTGTACGGAGTTGATGACATCTTTCTGGTGGAAATCAAGTGACAGGTCAAAAACATATACACTGTCTCCACTTTGCCAGTCATGATAGCTATGCTTGTATGGGACTAATTGGAGATGTGAAAGTGGAGTGAAAGTGTTAGCTGTGTCCAACTCTTTGTGACCTCACAGACTAGCCCACCGGGCTCCTCTGTCCATGCAATCCTCCAGGCCAGAATACTGGAGAATTAGCCATTTATTTCTCCAGGGGATCTTCCCAACCCAGGTCTCCACAAACCAGGTCTCCCACATTGCAAGCAGATTCTCTATTGTCTGAGTCACCAAGTCAAGCTCTTATGGCATATTGGTTCATTCTTTTAATGAGTTTTGAGCAATGGTCACTAAGCATATTTAATTGTTAAAATAGACTGCATCATTCTATCATTCTTGTCATAAAGAATACTATCTGGGCTCCTTCTGAGAGAGACACAATAAACTATTGGTTTAATAAAAAATCATCAAGCCATTACACTGTAGAAACACCCACAGAGCAGAAAGACCTGTCCAGAGCATCTCAGCAATCCTCTATTCCCAGGCTCTGCTGAGTCTAAGACATCATAAGAGGTGCTTGGGCAGTCCTGGGAGGTGATGAGAGGGGAGGTCGAGGGGTTGGCTCCTGCTCCACTTGCTAGATTTAACCCTACAAGCTCTGCTTTTATCATTTCCCAAACACTGACTTTTTGTTTAAGACTTCATTTACACAAAGGGTTGGGTTACTGTAAAAATGTTTAACCAGCTGATCTAGTCCAATTTTCTCATTTTAGAGATGAGGAAATTGAAGGCAGGAAAGATGACATAAATATCCTTCAAAAGTCAATCTTCCAATCAGGACCAGATAAAATTCATCCAGCTCCCCAATCTAGGTTATTTCCACCACATTGTCCTCACGATAAGATTTATCCCCATCCACTATTGAATGTTGCGTTCTGTGCTAGTTATTCTACCTCTATTTACTAATGAATCCAGCCAAAATCTCTATATATTTCCATCATTTGAAGATGAAGCTCAAGAATATCAATTTCCCAAGCCTACATTCAAATCCAGTCTAACTCCCAATCTTGTAAGTGTATATGCCAACACTAAACTTAGAGGCTTTTTATCAGGCATCAAAACAACAGACCATTATAAAGCAACCCAGATGAACAAATAAGTAAATGTTGGATATTTAATTGCCAATTTTTGGCTCTACTCTTTATGTGTACTTTGTAAAAATTAAAGTACAATGCATATGGATGTAGAAAGGCTAAATGAACCTTATTTGAGAATTGCTCTTATTTTCCGGACTGAGATTATCAAAAACACCTCTTATTTTATGTTGGTTCTTTAATTTATTAGACTAAGCATGTGGCTTTTTCATTCTTTTTTGTATCATATATCACACATTTGCACATATTAATTTTTTTCCTCATTGAAAAACTCTGCTGCTCATATTACAAATCAGATTTGTACATGTGCTCATAAGAGAGGCATAATGCAAAGATGTTTCCCCCCGGCATTGTCATTTTTTCAAGTTTCATGTTTAAAGCAGTTTCTTTGCCTTGTGTATTCTCTAACACAGCTAAGTAATGTCGTTTTCAGGGCAATGAGAAGCCTGTGCACAGCAACAAAGATCCAGCGCAATCAATAAATACATAAATAACTTATTTTAAAGAAGAGGCTAGAAGTCAAAGTTATTTAAAGAAAAAAAGAGCACAGAGGAATCTTAGGGCACTGAAATTATTCTGTGTGATGTTAGAATGGAAGATAGATCCTGTTATGTGAAAGTGAAGTCATCGCTCATGGACCCCATGGACCCCATGGACTGTAGCCCACCAGGCTCCTCCCTCCATGTGTCCAAACCCATAGAATGTTCAACACTAAGAGTGAATGAACCCTGATGTAAATGATGGTTTTAGATAATTTTGATGGAGGTTTATCAGTTGCAACAAGTGCACAGTTCTGATTTGGGGTGTTTTTAGCAGGAAAGGTTGTGCCTGTGTGGGAGGAAGGGCTATATGGGAACTCTGTGTACTTTCCACTCAATTTTGCTATGCACATAAAACTTTCCTGAAAAATAGAGTCTATTTAAAAAGGAGGAAAATGCAACAACCAAGCCCAGGAATCTAGACAAACTTTATACAACCTCTATACCTTCCTAAAAATATATTATTAAAAAGGAAAACCAACTTTGAGAAAATGGATAATTACCATGCAGCCAGGATTGTGTAAAATATGCTTGGAGAATAGTAAGAGGCAGGAAGTGGGAATGTCTCACCATCCCAGACTGCTGGAAACCCTGAAAAGCTGGCAAATTAGACCAAATGTGTGGTGTCACCAATTAGGTGTAGAAATTTGCAGTATCAGCTGAGGAACTCAAACTTAGAGAAAGCAATAAAGATTCTGTGCAGGAGAGTGAGATGGGGAAGGCTGCCCTTTAAGAAAACGTGTCTGGTGGCCTGAGTGAGGTAGAATGAAGGTAGGAGAAACCAGAATCAAGGAAATGAAATATTAAGTTATTATAATAGCCTAGGAGCAAGGGGGTCACGGACTAAATTGGGATACTAGCAATGCAAATGAAGGAAGAAAGGAACCATTGGAGAGACACTGTAGCCAGCGAATTTACAAGACTGGTTGGCTGATTTGATAAGAGGTAAGAAGGGAAAAGAGAAATCAAATATGCACGTCTTCATGCTGGGATAATAGTGGTGCAATCTTCTCACCACTGTCTTTAATCCCTCCCTTGCCAAGCGCTTTCTCCTCTGCCTTTAAACTCACCCATGCTTGAATTAGCATAAAGGTTTGGAAAAGGCAAAAAACATTTATCCTCAAAATGTTCTTGAGGTAAACCGTTTCTGAAATATGAACTTGTTTGCCATCCAAAACTCAATTTACATTCAGACTGTGGTTTAAACACTCTGCCCAAACATGACAGGTGTTAGAATCAATTGGTTTGCGAGTCTTTTTTTTCATCAGCTTCAATAAACAAAATCTGAAATTATCATCTGTCAAGTATATTTACCAAATCTATGCAATGCATATGGACTTCTATAAAGTTAATTGAAAATTAAACTCTTGGCCTTTAGGAGTTAAAAAAGGGGTAATTTTTTAAAGGGGGAGGGGGCTTTAAAATTGGCAAGAATAGACCAAAAGCAAAGCAAAACAAAACAATTAAACAAAAATACCTTATACAGAGGAAAAAAAGAATTGTTTCTCGTCACTCTCTCTCTAAAAAATTTTCCCAAGTTTTTTGCTTAAGGTTCCAAAAGAAATTTAAGATTGTAATCCTAAAATCACGTAGCTTTTTAAAATCAGATCCTTAAATTACATAAAAAAGCTTGATATGATATTGTATTCGAATTCAATGATTTGAAGTGCCTACTTTATTGGTTCATAATATCCCTAGATTAGATAACTCTAATGTGCTAGAATCTGCTAAAGGTGATACTGTAAAGTGAAATGAGCCTGACACTATTTCTATAGATTATAATAAACAACAGGGCTTTCCAGGTTTTGCAAGTGGTAAAGAAAGAAAAGAAAGACAGCGCTAAGTTATCTCCAACTCTTGCAATCCCATGAACGGTAGCCTACCAGGAACCTGCCTGTCAATGCAGGAGATTCAAGAGATGCGGGCTCAATCCCTGGGTCAGGAAGATCGCCTGGAGGAGGACACGGCAACCCACTCCAGTATTCTTGCCTGGAGAATCCCATGGACAGAGGGACCTGCTGTTATAGTCCATAGGGTGGCAAAGAGTTGGACACAACTGAAGTGACTTAGCATGCATGCATGCATAACAAATGATAAATACTTATTGATTCTTACCTTGATAAAGATAATGAGAATAACAACAGGCTAATTCCAATAGGGGCTTCTCTGGTGACTCAGTGGTAAAGAATCCGCCTGCCAAGCAAGGGACTCAGGTTCAATCCCTGGGTCAGGAAGATCTGGAAAACAAAATGGCAACCACTCCAGTATTCTTATCTGGGAAATCCCATGGACAGAGGAGCTTGGCGGGCTACAGTCCACAGGGTCTCAAAGAGTTGGACATGACTTAGCAACTGAGCACACACGCAAATATGATAAGTACAAAAAGAATTGAGAGAGAAAACTCAGCCACAAAGCCACCTAACCTCTCCTGCTACTTACTCATCTATAAACCTAGGGTCTTAATAGAACCTAGTTTAAAGGTTTGTGGGGATTAAATAAAATTAAATAAAATGATATATGGCATCTAGCATATAATAAATATTCAATAAATATTATCTACTATAATAATATTAGATATTAGATAATACTTATGACAAATCTAGATAGCATATTAAAAAACAGAGATATCACTTTCTGACAAAGGTCTATTATAGTCAAAGCTATGGTTTTTCCTTGTGGGTCAGATGGTAAGGAATCTGCCTGTAATGCAGGAGACCCAGGTCAGTCCCTGGGTGGGGAAGATCCTCTGGAGATGGAAATAGCAACCCACTCCAACATTCTTGCCTGGAGAATTTCATGGACACAGGAGCCTGGTGGGCTATAATCCATGGGGTTGCAAAGAGTCAGACACAAATGAGCTACTAAGCACACACATGGTTTTTCCAGTAGTCATGTACAGATGTGAGAGTTGGACCATAAAGAAGGCTGAGCACTGAAGAACTGATGCTTTCAAATGGTGGTGCTGGAGAAGACTCTTAAGATTCCTTTGGACTGCCAGTCAATCCTAAAGGAAATCAACCCTGAATATTCATTGGAGGGACTGATGCTGAAGCTCCAATACTGATGCAAAGAGTGGACTCATCAGAAAAGACCCTGATGCTGGGAAAGATTGAAGGCAAGAGGAGAAGGGGGTGACGGAGGATAAAATAGTTGGATGGCATCACTGACTCAATGGGCATGAGTTTGAGCAAACTCTGGGAGATAGTGAAGGACAGGGAAGTCTGGTATGCTGCAGTTCATGGGATTGCAAAGAGTCAGACATAACAACAACAAATATCAATGTTAACATATCCCTTAGTTTATCTAGTTTATGTTTATTTTTTATTAATATCTCTTCATGTTTACTACCTATTGGGATCTTAGCATTTTAATTTAGATTTAGTATATTCTTTTTGTTTTAAAATATTAACCCTTGGTTATATTTACTGCAAATCTATTACCAATATTTTGTTTTGCTTTTAAACATTTTTTTTTTTGCTTTTAGTAGAATTACTTCTCTTAATATTTTCTTCTTGACATTTACCCATTGCTTTTAAATGTAGAAAGTCTTCACTATTCCAGAAATACACAATAACATATTTCTTTGAAGTTTTTCTTTTTTGTGATAATAAGTGGACGTTTTACATTTAACTCTTTAATATAGCTAGAATTGGGGGAGGGAATAAAATGGGGACCAAATGTTAACATTTCATCAAACATTGCTGACAATACAAGCCTCACAGGGTGAAAAGTCTTTTCCTTCACTATTGTTTTATACTACAGGCATGCCTCAGAGATATCGCAGGTTCTAGAAAACCACAATAATGTGAATATCACAATAGAGCAAGTCACATGAATGTTTTTGTCCCAGTGCACATAAAAGTTATGTATATACTGTACTGTAGTTTATTAAGTATACAAAGCATTATGTCTTAAAAATACATACCTTTATGTATTTTTATTGTATTTTATTGTAATTAATGTACATACCTTAATTTTAAAATATTTTACTGCTAAAAAAAATGCTAACCATCATTTGAGCCTTCAGTGAGCCATAATAGAAACGTTAAAGATCACTGATCACAAAGCACCATCAAAATACAATAACAACGGAAAAGCTTGATCAGAGAAGAGGAATCTGAACCCTCACTGTTGGCTCTGGTCGTGGTTCTCTATCTTGAGTGCACATTAAAATGACTTGGAAGATAAAGAAACAAGTCTGGAGGCCTGGATCCCACTGCTAAGTCACTTCAGTCGTGTCCGACTCTGTGCGACCCCATAGACGGCAGCCCACCAGGCTTCCCCGTCCCTGGGATTCTCCAGGCAAGAATGGAGTGGGTTGCCATTTCCTTCTCCAAAGCATGAAAGTGAAAAAAAGTGAAGTCACTTAGTAGTATCCGACTCTTAGTGACCCCATGGACTGCAGCCTTCCAGGCTCCTCCGTCCATAGGATTCTCCAGGCAAGAGTACTGGAGTGGGGTGCCATTGCCTTCTCCGTGGATCCCACTAGGCATCAATATTTAAAAATGTTTCTAGGTGTATGGTAGTTCTTATGAAATTAAAAGATGCTTACTCCTTGGAAGGAAAGTTATGACCAACCTAGATAGCATATTAAAAAGCAGAGACATCACTTTGCCAACAAAGGTCCATCTAGTCAAGGCTATGGTTTTTCCAGTGATCATGTATGGATGTAAGAGTTGACTGTAAAGAAAGCTGAGTGCTGAAGACTGATGCTTTTGAACTGTGATGTTAGAGAAGACTCTTGAGAGTCCCTTGGACTGCAAGGAGATCCAACCAGTCCATCCGAAAGGAGATCAGTCCTGGGTGTTCATTGGAAGGTCTGATGTTGAAGCTGAAACTCCAATACTTTGGCCCCCTGATGCAAAGAGCTGACTCATTGGAAAAGGCCCTGATGCTGGGAACGATTGAAGGCAGGAGGAGAAAGGGACGACCGAGGATGAGATGGTTGGATGGCATCACCGACTCAATGGACATGAGTTTGGGTAAACTCTGGGAGTTGGTGATGGACAGCGACGCCTGGCGTGCTGCAGTCCATGGGGTTGCAAAGAGTCGGACACGACTGAGAGACTGAACTGAATAAAAAATTAAACATACAATCACCATGTGTGCTGCACGCTCAGTTGCTTTAGTCACGTCCAACTCTGCAACCTTATGGACTGTAGCCTGCCAGACTCCTCTGCTCATGGGATTCTTCAGGCAAGAACACTGGAGTGGGTTGCTATGCCCTTCTCCAGAGGATCTTCCTGATTGAAGACCAGGGATCGAACCCAGGTCTCCCTCATTGCAGGTAGATTCTTTGCCTCTGAGCCACTGAGGAAGCCCCAGAATTACCATATGATCCAGCAATTCCACTCCTGAATATATGCTTCAAAGAATCCAAAGTAGACACTCAAACAGATATTTGTATATTCTATTTGTATGCTTCATAGTAACATTATACATAGCCAAAAGATGAAAGCAATGCAATGCAAGTGTCATCCATATATATATATATAGAGAGAGAGAGAGATATATAAAATTCAGCATTAGAAAGAAATGAAATACTGACACCTGCTAAAACATGGAGGAATCTTGAAGACTTAAAAAATAAAAAGCTTGAAATATTTTGAGAATTACCAAAATGTAACACAAACACAAAGTGAGAAAATGCTGTTGAAAGAAAAAAAAATGTTGCCGATAGCTTTCCTGATGCAGGGTTGCACAAACCGTCCACTTATGAAAAAAAAAACAACAACGCAGTATCTTTAAAGCGCAATGAATCAAAGCACAGTCAAATAACGAATGCCTGGAGATGTTCAGCCTGGCCCATTGGCTTTAAAAGATCTAGCTGCTCAAACCTGAACCCCAACTAAAAGTCCAAGTTTTGCCTCCCACTCTCCATTCTGAATCCATTGTCTCTGGTCTGAGCACTTGGTCTAGTCCATGGCTTTACACTGAGATTTTGTTCTCTGCCTACAACAAGCACTTAGGTTGAACTTAAGTCTCAGACTTCACTCAGCTTCTACTAACCTATCTGCCCAACATCGCCTGTGACAGTGACCAGATCTGACGATGAACTTGGCATGTTTTGGGAGGTTCTGAACTTTCACGTCGGTTCCCCTTCATACTGAGCCCTTCAAACCCCCAGCTGTGTTTGACAGCTTAATTTAAACTATATCAGCAAGTGTCCTCAGAGCTGAAGCAGTGATCTGCTCATCTCTCTAAACCATAGCTCTTAAATAATTCCTTGCCAACCTGTGTTACATCTTCAATGCTTTTATGAAAGAATTTTGTATTTTATCTAGTAATTTTAGTTGCTCTGAGCCTCCTCTTACTTGAAATGGTCTTGCTCTGTGTTACAATTTGCCTTTTCAATTAAGTGCATGTGAGTTGATTTCCTATCTAAATCATACATTTCTTCAATGCAAAAATATTCTTGGTTCCTAAAATGAAAGTCGCTCAGTTGTGTCCAACTCTTATAGTCCATGGAATTCTCCAGGCCAGAATACTGGAGTGGGTAGCTTTTCCCTTCTCCAAGGAATCTTCCCCACCCAGGGATCGAACCCAGATCTCTCGCATTGTAGGTGGATTATTTACCAGCTGAGCCACAAGGGAAGCCCAAGAATACTGGAGTGGGTAGCCTATCACTTCTCCAGGGGATCTTCCCAACCTAGGAATCTAACCAGGGTCTCCTGCATTGCAGGTGAATTCTTTACCAACTGAGCTTTCGGGGAAGTCCTCTTGTACCTAATGCAGTGCCTAGTAAGCAAGTAAGTAAGTAAAGTCACTCAGTCGTGTCTGACTCTTTGTGACCCCATGGACTGCAGCCCACCAGGCTCCTCAGTCCATGAGATTCTCCAAGCAAGAATACTGGAGTGGGTTGCCATTTCCTTCTCCAGGGGATCTTCCCGACCCAGGGATCGAACCCGGGTCTCCCGCATTAGAGGCAGATGCTTTAACCTCTGAGCCACCAGTGCCTAACCCATGGTAAACACTTTAACATTTGCCCTCCCAACCCCAGGAAGGGTATGGGTGGTGCTGGGAGGGCATCAAATTTGTAACCCTTCTAGACTTGTAACCTTCCCCTTTCAGAAACCCTCCAGAAAATGGGGGACTCTGACCCCTGAATATGATCTACTTGCTGGAGTACAACTGATCCTTTGACATCCCACAATCTGAGAAGACTCTGTCTAGAAAAGATTGAATGTGAATGGACAAGACACCGCTCTTTTGCCAAAATATAATCTCCATAACAGCTTTAAAAAAAAAAAAAAGGAAATACAAACATGAAGTGAGTGAGAAGGGGAACCATCATAAATATGTTTTTTCTCTACTCCAGCAAGAGTTGGAGGTTATATCCTGCTAAAGCCACCCTAAGTTGGAAATACCATATACCAAAATCACATTTAATGCACTTCACCTTCTGAATATCAGAGCTTAGCCTATATGCTCAATACCACCTTCATGAGCCTTCAGTTGGGCAGAATCATCTAACATAAAGTCTATTTTAGAATAAAGTGTTGAATAGCTCATGTAATTTATTGGGTACTGTACTGAAAGAGTAAAACAGACTTGGTATCAGGATCCAGGATGGTTGTTGGTGTATCAGCTATTCACCCTCACGGTCACAGGGCTGACTGGGAGCTGCAGCCTGTTCCTGCCCAGTGCTACAAGAGAGCCTTGTACCAAATATTGCTAGGCTGAGAAAAGATCAAAATTCAAAGTACCATTTCTACTGAGTGCATTTTGCTTTCACATCATCTGAAGTAAAAAATAAAATTTTAAAACAACAAAATCTTACATTGAACCATCATAAGTCAGGCAAGACATTGTATATGTCTACAGTCTGATGTGATTTAGTCACTAAGTCATGTCTGAGTCTTGCGACCCCATGGACTGTAGCCTGCCAGGCTCCTCTATCCATGGGATTCTCCAGGCAAGAATACTGGAGTGGGGTGCCATTTCCTTCTCCAGAGGATCTTCCCCACCCAGGAATCGAACCCAGGTCTCCTGCACTGCAGGCAGATTCTTTACCAACTGAGCTATGAGGGAACATAATCTACTAGATTGTAAGTCCACAAGGAAAGGGAAGGGTGGTTTGTTCATGACTCTTCACAGTCCTGAGTTCTTTGCTTAGTACAAAGCAGGTGCTAAGTACGTTTGTATTAAATGAATATGTGGACGCAATACGTTCAGAGGCACAAGACCTGGTTCCACCTCAGGGAATTTAAAATCTCCACAGGGGGAGAGGGTGAAGGGCTCCCATTTGTTTGGCTTTTTCCACAGGCCCGTTTCCATGTTTCAAGTCATTTAAGGTTTGCACGGACCTCATGAGACAGCTATTATTACCATAATTTGTAAGCAGTGCTGTCTGCTTCTCAAGATGAGGTGGTTGCGTCCTATAGAAGACACGGAGTTTGCCCAGAGTCACATCGTTTTTAAATGGAAAAGCCCATATTTGTCTGAATTCAGTGTTCATACTCTAACTTGGATTCCACAATCTCTCTCTACAAGTGAAACGCAAGTGATAACATACAACACATGATGAAATTTTAAAATATCCAGAGGTGACCATAAATGATTCAGAAATTCAAAAACTGAGAAGAGTGGAAATAAAATAGTCAGAACATACTCATGAGGGAGTGGGGGTTTGAGTCAACTCCTCAAGTCTCTAGGTAGACAGGAGAGCAGAGGTCACTTCAGGAAAAAAAATTTCAGAAGTCCCGTCAGGACTCTTTAAAGTCAATAAATGTTTTTGATTTTTTTTAATGGTATTGCTTGATAAGCCTATAAATAATGCAAAAGCCAGAAAGGGTTTACTCACAAGCCACATAGCAAAGCTTAAGCGTTATATGGGCATGTGAAGAATGGCTTCAAGCTTTGGCTTTTGCCCTACATATACTGAAAAAAACAATTGAGAGGGAAATGCTTAGTATTCCCTCATCACACAATTCTTCACTAATCTAAATGATAATATTCAGTATCCGAGTCCATGTTATGCCTAATGATGACTGCACAGAAAAGCATGAAGAGCCACTAATACGTTCCAATCTGCAAAGAGCTAACATGGTAATTTCACCACTTGATGAGAAGGATGCTAATTGTACAGTGCAAAATAGCAATGACCTCTATGATGCTTTGAAGTGACTGGGCTTTCTAGATTCAGACAAAATGTAGACAAGATATCTTATTAGTTAAGCGTTTCTTTTTTCAAAGTAATGCTTACTGGCATTATGCTGATTTAAGAAACCCCATTCTGACTGTTAATGAAAACTTAATGGAGCTGACATAAGTAAGATGCTGTTAAGCTTGCCTCACTCTAAACTGCTTTTTTTGTTGCTGTTGCCTTCTGGAAAGTTGCTGGATCATTGAACACTGATGTCATGCCAGGATGTGGAAGAAAGACTGGTAAACAACACTGAGAAGGTGAGGGAGGGCCAAAATTGGACCAGGCAGATCTTAGGGCCATATAAAAGATGAAATATCAGCCAGGACACCGGAGCAAAAGCTGAGAAATTAGTAATTTAGAAGTGATCAAGACAGAACTAATTTTGCTTCCCAACTCTACTACTTAATGATGCTGTTGATTTGGGGAAATTACTTAACTTCTCTGATCTTTAGTTGCTTCAACACAAAGATATATCATAAAAATGGTATCTACTGAAAATGCTTAGTGTGAGGATTAGATAGAAAAATTTAGGTAAAACACTTAGCAGTATGCTTGACACATAAATTTATCAAAAAAAAAAAGATGACTTTCTCTCTGATCATTATCAGCATCAACAACACTAACAGGAACAAGACAAATCATAGAAATTAAGATATGTGAAAGAAGGGAGTTCCCTGGTGGCCCATTGCTTTCACCTGGACTCCGTGCTTTCACTGCTGAGGACACAGTTTCAATCCCTAGTTGAGAAACTAAGACCCTGGAAGCCACACAGTGCCCCCAAACAAGCAAAAAAGATACATTAAGAAAAAGAAGGAATAACAAATTCTACTACCCTGAGACAGGAAAAGGCAAAAATTCTGGCATCGCAGGTCCCGGAATCACAAAACAGAAGGGAATTTAGAGATCATCTGATCAAACACCTTCATTTTACAAGTGAGCAGTACAGCGTTAGGAGATGTCTCAGTGGTACTACTATGTCTGAAAAGAGTTTGGCAGTTTTTTCTAAAATTCAGCATGAACTTCCCATGTTTACAAGGACAACCTAGTAAGTCCATTCCTAAATCTCTACCCCAGAGAAATAAAAACTTATGCTTACACAAAGCCTTGCACATAAATAGTTACAGCAGCTTTATTCATAACAACCTAAATTGGAAACAATCAAATGTCCATCAGCAGGAGAATGAATAAATAAATTTCATACAACAGAGCATATTCAGCAATTTAAAGAATGAACTGCTGGTACATGCGACAATATGGATGAGTCTAAACACCTCTTGCCGAGTCGAAGAAGCAGTAGAAAGGCATGTGTACTGCCTGATTCTATTTATCTGAAGTTCTAGAAAACACAAACTAATCTCTAAAGACCCAAAGCATAGAATTAGTTGCCTGATTCCTTGAGGGGAGAGAGGTAGGGAGTGAGAATTTGACTGTGAAGGGGCACAAAGCAACTTTTTGGAGTGATGGAAATATTTTATATCTTTTATAAAATGTTTTATATCTTAATTGCGCCAGTGGTTACAAAGTACATAAGTTCGCCAAAACTCATTAAAACCGCATGCTTAAAATAGGTATATTTTATTGTATATTAACTATACCTCACTTGAATTGATTTTAAAACTAAAGCTAGAGAGACAAAGAGAGAGATGGCTTAATGTCTTACTCTTTCAGGGGCAGAGCTAGGATTTCAAGCTAGGTCTTTGCTAGCTAGTTAGCTCAACTAGCACTTAGCTACTGCTCATGAGGCTGAGCTTTGCTCAGTAAGCAGTGCAACATCTTGCTCTGCTTGCTCTTTTTCGGAGAGCTCATCTAATGAAATGGCATCAGTCTTGGCTTTGGCACGGGGATATGGTTTGATGTCATGGCTTCCCTTCTTACTTGTTGTGCGGCCCTGGCCGGATTGTTAGACCTCTCTGAGCTACCTTTTACTCATTTTTTAATCGGAGATAAAATTGTTATCATAGAATTCCCATAAAGATAAAATAATATAGGTACGATCTGATGCATACCTGACCAAACTCTTAAAATGAAAGCTATGAAATCTCTAGTCATGTCCATCTGGAAGTATGTATGCATGTAATATACGTAGGTAGGTATGAAACAGACCTACAGCCATTTTGGAAAAGGACTGGGAAATGGCTATGGGCAAAACAGGCCTTGCAAGCTAAGGAAAAAAGGCCCTGGGGGCCTGAATCCCAGAGACAAAAGGAAAAAAAAAAAGAGAGACAAAATAATGTGATACAAAAAGTGACCAGAAAAGGACAGGTACTTAACAAATTGTTTCCATGACTACTATTAATTTCTTAAAAAGAACATCCCAGACCTGAAGCAGTCCCAAAAACAAGTCTTGCCTTGTGAGGTTGAAAGATAAAGCCTTCAGACTGCCTGTATTCACTCATTCCGTGAATAATAGTGCCTCTGCTGGGCAAGACATTGTTCTAGTCTCTTAGAATTCAACAAAGAACAAAAGAAAGACTTAAAATCAATCAGCCAAAATAAAAATATGTCAGGTGGCAATCTGTGCGAAGAAGAGAAATAAACCGAGTAAGAGGGGCAGAGAATGACTGGGGGTGATAGGAAGATGCCGTCTTACACAGGGTGCTTAAAAGTAGGTGATCTGTTGATAGAATGTTTGGACAGAAACTTGGGGGAAGAAGGAGCAGAGTTATGCAGAAAAGTAGCTGGGTGAAAGTACTGAAGACAGAGGAAAGCGCAGGCAAGAAGCTCTGAGGCAGAAGGCTATTTGACCCATTTGTGGATCAGCAAGGTGACCTGTGGGCCGGTGTGTGTTGTTTTCATGACTGGGCAGTGTGATGCTACATAAAATATACCGACTGTTCAGAACATGGAACTTTACCTCTCTACTATTTGGACTTGGGTTTGTCACATAGACACAAATTTTCACATCAAATAATTATTGTTATTGTGCTTATCAGCTAACGGCTTTGGTGCTAGGAGGAAACAGTTTCTTATCTATGCACACTTTATAAATAGTAACCATTTATTTGTCATTGTTCAGTCACTAAGCCATGTCCAACTCTTTACAACCCCATGAGCTGCAGCGTGACAGGCTTCCCTGTCCTTCACTAGCTCCTGGAATTGGCTCAAATTCATGTCCATTGAGTCAAGAGATGCCATCCAACTATCTCATCCTCTGTCTTTCATAGATACTGGTCCAAATCAGTTGCCTGTTTATCGAAGAAAGATGTAAATCACACTCTCAGCTTGAAGAGGAAGAGTTAACTCAAGGGTGCCATTTGTCATCATGGGAAATGATGCTGTCCATTCCCACAATGCACCTGGGAGCAGGGAACCCAGAGATGGTGATGGAAGCCAGAAGTGGACGTGCGCACAGTTCCAGCACTTCACGTTCTGATTGTCCCCTGTGTCTTAAGAATGAAAAGCGCACAATCCCACAACAAGCTCTATACTAGGGCTTCTCTTATCTTACTGGGGCCCAGTGAAACAGCATTGCACCAACCCTGGAGGAGCGGGTGAACCTCAGGGTTGAGGCCAGCCAGGACACTGAGCCCCTTTAAAAGTGACACTAAGTGACTTGCCTGGCAGTTCAGTGGTTCAGACCCTGCACTTCCTCGGCAGAGAGCATGGGTTCCACCCCTGGCTGGGGAACTAAGATCCTGCATGCCACACAGTGAAGCCAAAAATAAATAACTTTTAAATAATAATAACAAAAGTAATATTTAAAAAGCAAAATGACCCAGAATGTTCTTAAAAAAAAAAAAGGCAACATTAAGACTCTGAACACAGACCTGATGGCAACCTGTGACTTCTCTCACACAAGCTATTCCTGCTGATAAAAAGCTTCCTTCCAGAAGGGGAGGACATAAGCTAAAGGGGCTTCCTTATCTTCTGCTACAAGCACCAGCCACATGAATACTGTATTGCTCTCTGACCACATACTGGAACAGGGTGGAATGCAACCCCAAGAACCTGGGAGTCATTTCTGGGAAGCATCAAGGTAAATTCTGATGGATCATGGTCCAGGGTGGTTAAGTAGTGCAAACAGGGTGTGAGCAGACAAACCACTAGAAACAAATGTTATCATCATATAAATTGAGTGAGAAAAAAAAAAAAAAACTATCAGCAAAAAAAAAAAAAAAAAAAAAATGAAA
>SJXQ01003353.1:79457-98890 GCA_006408695.1 Aepyceros melampus | reverse complement strand
AAAAAAAAAAAAAAAAAAAAAAAAATGAAGAACCAGGTAGAGATTCAAGGGAGCAATCCTGCTTAGTTCCCAGGGAAAGAATATTTTGATGAGAATTCTTTTAAAAGCCTGAGTTCAGTTCTGTTCAATTCAGTTCAGTCGCTCAGTCATGTCCGACTCTTTGCAACTCCATGAATCACAGCACAACAGGCCTCCCTTTCCATCACCAACTCCCGGAGTTCACTCAGGCTCATGTCCATCGAGTCCGTGATGCCATCCAGCCATCTCATCCTCGGTCGTCCCCTTCTCCTCCTGCCCCCAATCCCTCCCAGCATCAGAGCCTTTTCCAATCAGTCAACTCTTCACATGAGGTGGCCAAAGTACTGGAGCTTCACTTTTAGCATCATTCCTTCCAAAAAAATCCCAGGGTTGATCTCCTTCAGAATGGACTGGTTGGATCTCCTTGCAGTCCAAGGGACTTTCAAGAGTCTTCTCCAACACCACAGTTCAAAAGCATCAATCCTTCGGCGCTCAGCCTTCTTCACAGTCCAACTCTCACATCCATACATGACCACAGGAAAAACCACAGCCTTGACTAGATGGACCTTAATCGGCAAAGTAATGTCTCTGCTTTTGAATAAGCTATCTAGCTTGGTCATAACTTTTCTTCCAAGGAGTAAGCGTCTTTTGATTTCATGGCTGCAGTCACCATCTGCAGTGATTTTGGAGCCCCCCAAAATAAAGTCTGACACTGTTTCTACTATTTCCCCATCTATTTCCCATGAAGTGATGGGACCAGATGCCATGATCTTCATTTTCTGAATGTTGAGCTTTAAGCCAACTTTTTCACTCTCCTCTTTCACTTTCAACAAGAGGCTTTTTAGCTCCTCTTCACTTTCTGCCATAAGGGTGGTATCATCTACATATCTGAGGTTATTGATATTTCTTCCAGCAATCTTGATTCCAGCTTGTGCTTCTTCCAGCCCAGCATTTCTCATGATGTACTCTGCATAGAAGTTAAATAAGCAGAGTGACAATATATAGCCTTGACGTACTCCTTTTCCTATTTGGAATCAGTCTGTTGTTCCATGTCCAGTTCTAACTGTTGCTTCCTGACCTGCATATAGATTTCTCAGGAGGCAGGTCAGGTGGTCTGGTACTCCCATCTCTTTCAGAATTTTCCATAGTTTATTGTGATCCACACAGTCAAAGGCTTTGGCATAGTCAATAAAGCAGAAATAGATGTTTTTCTGGAACTCTCTTGNTTCTAACTGTTATTTCCTGACCTGCATACAGGTTTCTCAAGAGGCAGGTCAGGTGGTCTGGTATTCCCATCTCTTTCAGAATTTTCCAGAGTTTGTTGTGATCCACACAGTCAAAGGCTTTGGCATAGTCAATAAAGCAGAAATAGATGTTTTTCTGGAACTCTCTTGCTTTTTCCATGATCCAGCGGATGTTGGCAATTTGATCTCTGGTTCCTCTGCCTTTTCTAAAACCAGCTTGAACATCTGGAAGTTCATGGTTCATGTATTGCTGAAGCCTGGCTTGGAGAATTTTGAGCATTACTTTACTAGCATGTGAAATGAGCGCAATACATTAGCTATTTATTTTCATATAAAAATAAAATGTGTGAGTGTGTATATGTATATGAGCATTTGTTGTTTTTAATTACTAAGTCATGTCCAACTCTTTTGCAACTCCATAGACTGTAGCCTGCCAGGTTCCTCTGTTTGTGGCATTTTCCAGGCAAGAATACTGGACTGGGTTGCCATTTCCTTCTCCAGGGGTATATATATATATTCTTGTTTTAAAAACAAAGATTCTATATAAGGCATACACTATAATGATTTCATATGCATAGTGAAATGGTTACTCAGTTAAGCTAATTAACATGGTTTCCTCACATAGGTACCATTTTTTTGGTGTGTGATATGAGAAGACCTGAAATCTATTCTTAGCAGATTTCCTGTATTCTGGACAATATTATTAACTGTAGTCATGCTGTACATTAGCTCTCTAGACTTATTCATCCTGCATAACTATAACTTTGTACCCTTTGACCAACAAACATTAGCTATTGTTAAAGTGTTCAATACCCAGATACTCCCGGAATTTTTTAAAATGGAAAAGATTTTCACTGGCAGACTCTATCTCCTCTGGGTGATAGGAAAAGTCTCATTTTGCTTCTGTCCTTTTTTTTCCCTCCTATAATTACCCTGTTTTTCTTTTGTAATAGGAAAAAATATTGCATGCAAATTTTATTCCCGAGTCTTTGGATAAAAATACCCAGAGGTTACTGGCAAGTTAATCTAAAAAGGACAATTTTATTTTTCACTTGATCTCAGAGTTTCATTTGTTCCCCTTGATTGACTAATTGTTTAAATAATGTTAAGGTTCATTGTGGCGTGCCTACAGTTGTGTCAAAAACACGTTTTCATACAAAGGCAACTTCCTTAAGGTATACTTAAGACTGTGTATAGTTTGTTAATCTTATTGTGGTATTTTGTTTTTCTTAACTATAGTTTCCTGTTCTTTTGGGTTTGCATGTCGACATTGCTGAAAATAAATATTTTGGTCTGCAGAGTTTGTAAGTGAGATGGAGTGGTGTTTATAATTCAAGGAAATAGTGGAAACTGACATCAGTTGAAATTGCATAAAAGGCCAGGTGTACTTTGATTAGAGTAAGGTAGAAGAGCCAACTCTTTGGAGAAAAAGACCTTCATGCTGGGAGGCAAAAGGAGAAGGGGGCAGCAGAGGATGAGATGGTTAGATAGTATCGCCGACTCAATTGAGCAAACTCTGAAATAGTGAAGGACAGAGGAGCCTGATGTGCAGTCCATGGGATCCTAAAGAGTCAGACATGACTTTGCAACTGAACAGCAGCAACAACAAAGAGAGCGAAGAATAGTCTCTATTCCCTGTGCCCATGTTGTTAAAGCTGTTACTAAAGTAAAGATAAAGAGAGTGAAACAGAAACGTTTCTCAGCAGGGTCATGTTTTATTTTAGCAAATGTAGTTTTTGTAATACCTGTTTGTTTATTATTTTTTAAATACATTTTTATTTCTTTATATGGCTTCACTGGGAGCTTGTGGATCCTAATTTCCTGAACGGAGGTGGAACCCATGCCCTCTGCAGTGGAAACATGGAGTTCTAACCACTGGACTGCCAGGGAAGTCCCCTAATACCTGTTTAAACATCAGTACATTTTCTTTGCCATTTTAAGTCATGTTGCCTCTGGCATATGTGCCATATTTGTTTCGACTTTCTGGCATACCTCGGAACCCCTGGAGGCTTGTGTAGATGCTGGAATGAGAAGCAAGGCCTACACAACTTAGGTATTTTCTTATGGATTCAGGTGGAATTATTGATGGTTTGCATGCTTTGAGAGAGCTTCTGTGAGTTTATTCAACAAATATTGAACACTCACTGGGTTGAGAATTTTTGTGGCTTGGGCCAAAAAGGTGTGACAGTAATGGACAATAATTTAGGCAAATAATCATTAAGTGACAAATACTGTGTACTGTATTAATGAATATGTACTGAATGAGTGAATTAGTAAGAAAAGGCACTGTATTGGGTGCTTAATTGTATTATCAGTTAACCGCCATCACCCTATACATAATCCTAAGACTGGTATGGTTATCATCTTCACTAATAGGAGGGAGTACATTAGGGAAGGATTTATCCTTTCTTAGAAAATATGTTCATCTTGAAAGTGTTTATGTACTTTTGGGATATTTTCTATTTTATAAAGTAACACTTTTTATTACTAATTCTCTCTCCTGCCATCTATCAAAAAAAATTTTATTCCTGAGATTAAGAATGGAGTATATTGTGTCTTCAGACACAGAAGCTTCATATGTACTTGTGCAGATAGCTAAATGTTAAAAATGGAGATATAGCTGGCATAAAGTTGTAACGGTACAGTTTAGCGAGTAGTGCGCTTTCTGCCCCTTTCTCTCCCCACCACCATCCCCCAAATCAATACAGTACATTCTGCCGCCCCAGGAGATTCCTTTGTGTCCACTGCCAGTCAGTAAGCGCCTTACCTCTTGGCTACAACCACTGTTCTGACTTTTATCACTGTAAGTGAACTTTCCTCATCTTCAGCTTCATGTGAATGAAGCCATGCACTCGCTGTGCAGCCTTCTGCTCAGTACAGTGTCGTGTCATTGACCCACGTTGTTGCATGTGTCCGCAATTCGTTGTTGCTGTGTGTTGTTCCATTGTATGAATATGCCATAGGGTACCCGTTTTCCTGCTGCACACTGGGATTGTGTTTTCAGCTTCTTTGATGAACATTATTGTAGCACATATCTTTTGATGGACATACATCCTCATTTCTTTCGGGTATATACCTAGGAGTGGAACTGCTACATCGTGGGGTTAGTGTTTGGCTTTAGTAGATGTGCTCCAGTGTGATTAGACCAATGTACCTGCCTACCAGCAACATGCGGGAATTCCCTTAGCTGCATTTCCTTGCCAACAGTTGGGTTGTTTTTTTTGTTTTGTTTTGGTAGACATTTGAATTTTTGCTGCATCTTTAAGTAGGGAGCTTTGGAGAATGTTGTTGATTGCTGCAGCTTGGATAGGATGAAGATAAATGAACAATATACAATCAGCCATAAAATTTTGCTCAGCAACTTTTTCAGACATAGTGGTTATTTCAGTGGCAACTGAAAAATGGTTGGACCTCATCCATCTACTTTTTATTTAAGCCAACTTTGTCAAAATTCTAGCCCAGTTATGCTTATATTTTTTCAGGATAAGAGACTCATCATTTCCTCTCTAGTTTTCATGTTGAAATATTTTTTAAAAATCTCCGAAAGTGTCTATAAGAAACCTCATACTTCAGAAGGAATCAGTGTTTGATTTTTCCCTTGTCCGGCACATATTTCTTCCGTTGAAATGGAGCGAGAGACCCAGGAAAAACAATGTCTGAGTACATTTTGTTGATCTAATAACACTTATTACAGCTTTCATTGAGGTCCTCCTCTAGGCCAGGCCCTGTGCTGAGTGATTTATATTTCCTAGCTTCTTTATCCTTTATCACAACCCAGTGAGGTATAGTTCCTGTTATTATTCCCATTTTACAGATGAGGAAACTAAAGCCCTGAGAGGTTAAGGAGTTTAGCCAGGTTTACCCAGTAGTAAGAAGCTGAAATTTCAAGTCTGTCTAGCTGACAAAGAGCAAAATTAGGCCCCCTCCTTATCATTACTAGTTTTTAATCATTAAGTGATAGATCTCTACATAGTTACGATTTACTAATTCAATTTCTTTTTAATTGAACTTCCCCTCCTCATCCCATACTGGCAAAAAGTGAATGAAGCCCATATTTGTTTTTCCCCAAGATTGTTTTTCGGCCCTCTGAGGAATATATAGAACACAATGAATGGGAATCGGGTCCAGTCGGTCCTCCGCAGTGCTGTATGTGGTCCCCACGATGAGAGAGGCACATGGCTGGTGTGAGCTAGAAAGCGCGTGACGTGGATGAAGGGCTGTGGCTGTTGAGGTTCAGGCTTGTGCAGGAATGTCTGCCCTGTGCTTCGAAGCAGCTGGACTTTGGGCTTGTGGGCTCTGGAGGCTGGGCCCGGACGATGGGTTGGAGTCTGCGCTCTCCCGCCTCCAAGCTGCAGATAATCGTGTTTGGTGGGACATGAGGTGTGTGTCAGGCATATGCTTGGCGAGTCGTGGCCCCACCACATCCTGATCAGGTCAAGGAGGCTCTTGAATGTCTGGCTATGAAGCTTTTCGAGGTGTTTCCTGCTTTGGGAAAATGAACTGGGCAGCACTATGGCAGCAGGTGGAGGGGGAGAAGCCTCTGGAAAGTTTACAATAGGATGTTGGCCAGATGGGATGGAAGGTCAGCAGGGAGGCCTGGACTGGAGGAAACGGACACGAACTGGTTATAGGAGCTGTGCGAGTGGATGGAGGCCTCTGGCTAGCTCCCTACTGTCTTCAGTTGTGTCCGACTCTTTGCGACCCTATAGACTGTAACCTGCCAGGCTCCTCTGTCCATGGGATTCTCCAAGTAAGAATTTTGGAGTGGGGTGCCGTGCCCTCTACCAGGGGATGTTCTTGACCCAGGGATCCAACTAGCATCTCTTATGTCTCCTGCATTGGAAAGTGGGTTCTTTACCACTAGTACCACTTGGGAAGTCTCTCCCTAGAGAAGTGGAGTTAACCAGAATTGCTTATAAAAACTCTTCAAGATACACAGGCCTGGACCGACCTTGGAGCTTCTGATTGGATGGATTCTGGGATGGATTTTCCCTCCCCATCCTACAGTTTAAATAAGTGTCAGTGAGGAAAATGGGGACACTTCTAGGACCCACTCACATCTCAGGGGAGGAGAGTCAGACGAGAGTTTCCTGTTTTGATGGTCAAGGCAGCAACATTAAACATCTCCAAAAAGGTCTTGTTTCCAAAGTGGGCACACTGTTCCTGCTCAAAGATTTCCAGAGCCAAGAGCTTGCCAACTTCCCAGGCTGCCGTTTTTGGACAATTTCGAGGATCAGAAAAGCTTTTTGGTGAAGTAAGCCAAGTGTCTCCTTGTATAGCTTTCCCAGGGTGGGCGGGCCTTGCAGGGAGCAGAGGGCTGGTGCTGACTATGGTTTTAAAGCCAGTTTTCACATTTACCCAGTTTTCCTTTTCCCCAGATGAAACACCTCCAGTGTACCCTCGTATCATTTTCAGATCCTTTGTTATGATCTTCTTTGAACTCTTCCTTATTGTCGCTATTGCTTTTCTTTTCTAAAAAAAAATTTTTTTTCCCCTTTTTTGGCTGTGGATCATTTTAAAGATCTTTATTGGATTTGTTATAAGATGGCTTCTGTTTTGTATTTTGGTTTTTTGGCATAGAAGCCTGAGGGATCTTAGCTCCCTGACTAGGGATCAAACTTGCACCTTCTACATTGGAAGGCAAAGTTAAGCACTGGACCACCTGGGAAATCCACTATTGCTTTTCAAATAAGACCTCCCCACATCCAGGCATTTTGACCTGCATAAGATAGAGTGGGACTGTTTATTCCTGTCTTGTTAAATAGAGAAAACACTTCTGCAATTTTTTTTGAGAAGGAATGGAGGGATCCCAAGTATAGACCTTAAATATACCTTTGATTTCATCTTGGACTCATCCTGCTCTTTGAGCCTATGGACCTTAACTGTGTTAGCTGGCCTACCCTCCCAGCTGTTATTTTGCCAGTTTGGTAAGCAGATGTGATCCTCTCCCAGCAGAAGAGGAGGCCGGCCTCAAGGCCATGCCGAGGAAGCCTCTCCTGGGTGCCTTTATCTCATGACCCGCTTAGTAAGTTCAGTTAGCAGTTGACAGATCAAATTCTAATATTTAATCAATACTGACTAATGAGTTGTCCTTGGGATGTTCATATTAAAAAAAAAATGGCCTTTACACCCCAGGAGATGTTTACTAGAGAGGAGTTTGGGGGGTCTTTTCCTGCATCTTCAAGAAGCATTTGCACTAGAGAGATTTTCTGTTGTAGGTGTTTTATATAGATTCTTACACGCCTGCTTCAAATGTATTATGAGCATTGGAAAGTCCCTGTACTGGTGTTTACTTTTAGTCATACTGTTCTGCAAACTTTATGACTTGGGTGTGTAAGATTGTTTACATGGCTAGGTCTTCTGCCTCTACTGCTGTTGACACTGATTTCTTACCTGCTTTTAGAATAGTGTCCCAGAGGTATTTGCTATATATATGCTTGGCTGCATTTGATATAAATACATTTCAGGTTGGCGCTGGAAAGTGCCCTGTAACCATATACAGAGCTAACTTACTAAGGATATGTTATTGCATTTCAGACACTGAGATCTAATAATAGAAAAAGCAGTCTTTTGACAGACTTTGCCTCTCTGATGCCCCTTCAATTATAGCTTATTTTTTTAAACTGCTAACTAAATGTCAGAAGCTTTGGCAGCAGCTTACCTAATTGAAAGTCCAGGATATTTGGAGAGGCAATAAAAATGATAATGATCATGGTGCCTTAGGATGCATATATTGAGGGATATTTTTAAGGTACCATGTAATGTTTAATCATAGATGTGATTCAGTTCAGTCGCTCAGTCGTGTCCAACTCTTTGCGACCCCATGAATCGCAGCCCGCCAGGCCTCCCTGTCCATCACCAGCTCCCAGAGTTCACTCAGACTCCTGTCCATTGAGTTGGTGATGCCATCCAGCCATCTCATCCTCTGTCGTCCCCTTCTCACACAGACCACAGCCTTGTCTAACTCAATAAAACTAAGCCATGCCCTATGGGGCCACTCAGGCAAAAACTGACCAGAGAGATGGGCCTGTCTGCTCAGATGTGATTATTATGTATAAATTACTAAACATTCTTGCTTTGAATTATTGGAAGTGCAAAGGCAGTAGTTTTGAAGATTGCTACAAAAACCTAGTTGATTAAAGATTAGCAGGCTTTTCAGTATATCAGGAATTTCCTTTACTTCACTTATTGAATAGAGATGAGGAAGGTGGTATGTTAGCTATAAATTAGAGGAATAAGCAGAATAAACATTGTAATCTTACAATTTCCTGAATAATGTAACTTTGTGAATAGTGTATTTTTATTTGCTTTATAGAACCCTATTTGTGACTTCTTTAAAGACGCTGTCCATTTTTAAACCTTCTATATTTTAAAACTTCTGTATCTTTCACTGGGACTTCCCTGGTGGCTTAGATGGCAAAGAATCTGCAGCAGTGCAAGAGTTGTTCAGCCACTCAGTCCTGTCCGGCTCTGGGGCTTCAAGGACTGCAGCACGCCAGGCTTCCCTGTCATTCAGTACCTCCTGGAGTTTGCTCAAACTCATGTCCATTGAGTTGATGCTGTGCAGGAAACACAAGGTCATTTCCTGGGTCAGGAAGATCCCCTGGAAAAGAGAATGGCTACCCACTCCAGTATTCTTGCCTGGAGGATCCCATGGACAGAGGAGCCTGGCGAGCTATAGTCCATGGGGTTGGCAAGAGTCAGACACAACTGAGCTACTAATACACTCATCTTTCACTGTTGCTATATATATAGCATAGTGTTTTTCTTTATGGCAGATGCTCAGACTATTTTTAAAACATACCTCCCATGATTTATCAGCTTTATGTTCATTTTTCAGAGAAAACATTAGTTTATTTTGCCTGGGCCTGTGCTTGAGCGGCCCTCAGATTCAGGGCCCATCCAGTACTGAGGTGAATGAGGCCTTTATGCTCTTCACTTAGTCCTTTGCTGCCTTTTACTCCAGGAGAGGTCCTGATGAATGTATGATGGAATTATATCAAGGTTGCCATAGTAATCACATAGTTACTTTATTGAATTATGTAGTGCTTAGAGAACTTCAGTATATAATTCTCTTATCTTAGAAGTCCTGACCTCTTCGGCGACCCCCATTAGCATGCCTGTGGAATGATGTCTGAGAGGATGACCATGGAGCCCAGCTCAGGTTGACTCAAGCATCATCAGGTTGGCAGAGGGCGGTTGTCAGTGGAGCTGCTTTTCTGGATCACGAGCAAGTTCATTTTGGGAAAGGAGTTGCCTGCTCCATTGACAGATGGCAGTTTTTCCTCTATCAGTTGGTAGCACTGCTGCTGCTGCTGCTAAGTCGCTAGTTGTGTCTGACTCTGTGACCCCATGGACTGCAGCCCACCAGGCTCCTCCGTCCATGGGATTCTCCAGGCAAGAGTACTAGAGTGGGGTGCCGTTGCCTTCTCCGGTTGGTAGCACTGGGAAGAGTCATTTCTACCTTGGCACAGGTGGATCTTGCCAGTAGTCTAATTTTTTTTATTGCTAGTACATAGAAATACAATGGATTGTTTTTTATGGTTGCACTGGGTCTTCGTTGCTGCGCTCCTGCTTTCCTTAGTTGCGGTGCGTGGGCTTCTCATTGTGGTAGCTTCTCTGTTGTGAAACACAAGCTCTAGGGCACAAAGGCTTCAGTAGTTGTGTGAGGCGGTCTCAATAGTTGTGGCACTCAGGCTCTGGAGCACCGGCTCCGAAGTTGTGGTGCACGGGCTTAGTAGCCCCGTGGGCAAGTGGGATCTTCGTCAACCAGGGATCAAACCCATGTCCCCTGCATTGGCAGGGGTATTCTTAACCACTGGATCACCAGGGAAGTCCCAATCTGACTAGTTTTTAATTAACATGCTATATTCCACCTGGAATGAATTTACTGAGATTGCTTTCTCTTATTTCCAAGTAAATGATTTCAGTAAACATTATGGTCTCCTTCATTAGAGCATTAACTTCAGTGAAGGCTATTGTGAAACATTTCTTGTATGTTATGAGTTATTGACTGTCAAGAACAAATGGCACACAGTACCTGTCCTGGGAGAAATCAGGTGCCAAGAAAAACGAAGGTGAGGGGATTTTAAATTCAAAACTGGTTCATGGAGAAAGCCCGTGCTTTCCTCTCAGCAACTCAGTTGTAGATCATGGAAGGTTTTGAAATTCACAAAATGCTCACAAGTTCTTTGTTTAGTATTTAGTTCATCTGTAATTATGGGTGCGTAATTTGCCTTTCTTTAAAGCTGTGATATTGATACTGTTTTGTTTAAGAGGATGCAGCATCAGCGTTTTAAAACACACGACTAACTGAAGTGTCATTTCATAACCTATATTGTTGTCACTGAGGAAAAGAGGCTGGATTCTCCACAGAACAGAGGGCATATCTAGCCTTCCGTTGTGCTGGTAAGGCAGGGCCGGAGAAGAGCCCTGGGTGTTCCGCAGAGGAGAAGCCTCTCCTGAAGGGCTCGTCTTAGCCACTGTTACTGCTTTGTGTGTGCTCAGTTGTGTCCGATTCTTTGCGACCCCATGGACTGTAGCCCACCAGGCTCCTCTGTTTGTGGAATCTTCCAGACAAGAATACTGGAGGGGTTGCCATTTCCTACTTCAGGGGATTTTCCTGACCCAGGAATCGAACCCACATCTCTTGCGTCTCAGCACTGGTAGGCAGATTCTTTACCGCTAATGCCACCTGTTACTGCTTTAAAATTATTTAATTATAAACAAAACAAAAGTTTCTTCCTTAGGAACATACTTTTTAAGAATTATAAATTCCTTTATTCTTAACTAGAATCTCAAGTTAGTGGCGGGGGCGGGGGGAGATCTTGGGATATGTCTAGCAACAAAATTTCTGACACAGTGTTTACTGGAGGGAGTTATTTTTGAGGTTAATGGTGATGTACATATATATGGTTGTAGATTAGTATTTATGGGAATTTCAAGTACATGCTGAGTAGTTTGGGAGATGTGGGAGGGATATAAGACTAACAACTAGATACAGAGTTTAAGATCGTATGGGAAGGAGTCAGGTGCAGCTCTAACGGGTACAGGGTTTCTTTAGGGTTGGTGAAACTGTAAATCTGGAACCTGGGGTTGGTTGTACAGCCTTGTGAGTATTCTGACATCATTACTTGTGTGCTTCAAATGGATGAATTCTATGGTATTTGAGTTATATCTTAATAAGGGTGTTTTAAAGATCTTATTAATGAATTCACAGTGAAGATTCCAGAATTGCCTTTGACTTCCTGCTTTCCTTTTTCCATTCTCCAGCTCTCTGAAAGTAGTTGAAATGAAAAATAAAGAAGACCAAACACTCTTCCCTTCTGTGATGGGGACATGTGAGTGAGTGGCCCCAGACCTGTACGGGGAAGTTGTTTACACAAGGTTTGAGGCTGTGAGCCCAGAGATAAGAAAATCAAGCCGAAGGCCCACTCGGGCAAAAACTGACCAGAGAAATGGGCCTGTCTGCTCCCTGGGAAATCTGAGATTTCCTGAAACTTGGTCCCATAATTTGTGGACAAAGCTAGGCGGTCAACTAAGTAGTAGTGCAAAGTAAAAGTGAGACTGTGGCACAGGCAACAACTGGAGGAACCCTGATCACCGGGGGAAATATCAGCAACCTCAGATGCACAGGTGACATCTCCCTCACGGCAGAAAGCGAAGAGGAACTGAAGCGCCTCTTGATGACGGTGAGAGAAGAGTGAAAAAGCTGGCTTAAATAAAACTCAGCATTCAGAAAACTAAGATCATGGCACCCGGTCCCATCACTTCATGGCAAATACATGGGGAAAAAGTGCAATCAGGGACAGATTTTATTTTATTTTGTTGGGCTCCAGAATCACTGGACGGTGATTGCAGCCATGAAATGAAAAGACTTTTGCTCCTTGGAAGAAAAGCTATGACAAAGCTCGACAGCATATTAAAAATAAAAAGCAGAGGCATCACTTTGCTGACTAAGGTCCATAGTCAAAGCTATGGTTTTTCCAGTAGTCATGTATGGATGTGAGAGTTAGACCATAAAGAAGGCTGGATGCCGAGGAATCTATGCTTTTGAACTGTGGTGTTGGAGAAGACTCTTGAGAGTCCTTTGGACAGCAGGAAGATCAAACAGTCAATCCTAAAGGAAATCAGTTCTGAATATTTATTGGGAAGACTGATGCTGAAGCTCCAATACTTTAGCCATTTGATGTGAAAAGCTGGCTCATTGGAAAAGACCCTGATGCTGGGTTTGATTGAGGGCAAGAGGAGAAGGGGGCAGCAGAGAATGAAATGGTTAGGTAGCATCACCAACTCAATGGACATGAGGTTGAGCATTCCAGAATCACTGGACGGTGATTGCAGCCATGAAATGAAAAGACTTTTGCTCCTTGGAAGAAAAGCTATGACAAAGCTCGACAGCATATTAAAAATAAAAAGCAGAGGCATCACTTTGCTGACTAAGGTCCATAGTCAAAGCTATGGTTTTTCCAGTAGTCATGTATGGATGTGAGAGTTAGACCATAAAGAAGGCTGGATGCCGAGGAATCTATGCTTTTGAACTGTGGTGTTGGAGAAGACTCTTGAGAGTCCTTTGGACAGCAGGAAGATCAAACAGTCAATCCTAAAGGAAATCAGTTCTGAATATTTATTGGGAAGACTGATGCTGAAGCTCCAATACTTTAGCCATTTGATGTGAAAAGCTGGCTCATTGGAAAAGACCCTGATGCTGGGTTTGATTGAGGGCAAGAGGAGAAGGGGGCAGCAGAGAATGAAATGGTTAGGTAGCATCACCAACTCAATGGACATGAGGTTGAGCAAACTCTGGGAGATAGTGAAGGTCAGCGAAGCCTGGCATGCTGTAGTTCATAGGGTTGCAAAGAGTTGGACATGACTTAGTGACTGCTGCTGCTGCTGCTAAGTCGTTCAGTCGTGTCCGACTCTGTGCGACCCCATAGACGGCAGCCCACCAAGCTCCCCCGTCCCTGGGATTCTCCAGGCAAGAACACTGGAGTGGATTGCCATTTCCTTCTCCAGTGCATGAAAGTGAAAAGTGAAAGTCACGTCGCTCAGTCGTATTCGACTCTTAGCGACCCCATGGACTGCAGCCTACCAGGCTCCTCCATCCATAGGATTTTCCAAGCAAGAGTACTGGAGTGGGGTGCCATTGCCTTCTCCGACTTAGTGACTAAACAACACTAAATGAAATATGCCAGTCACAGAAGGTCAAATACAGTGTGGCTCCACCTCCATGAGGTACCTAGAGTTGTGAAATTCATAGACACAGCAAGTAGAACAGCAGTTGCCAGGGCCTGGGGAGTTAGTGTTTACTAGGCACAGAGTTTCAAGATGAAGAAATTGTGGAGATGGATGGTGATGATGGTTACACAACAATGTGAATGTGCTTAACTCCACTGACCATGTAAAAATGGTTAGAATGGAAACTTCCCTGGTGGTCCAGTGATTAAGACTCCACACTTCCAATGCAGGGGCCATGGGTTTGATCCCTGGTCAGGGAACTAAGATTCTGCATGCGCACAGATCCCTGCCTACCTACCAAAAAAAATGTTACAATGTTATGAGTTCAGTGTTATGTCTACCACAATTATAAAAAATAATAAAACGTAAGGTTACGTAGAGGAAAAGGGGACAGGGTATTTGGATTCTTTACTAGACTGGACACCTTTCTTGGCGGCCTTGCCTTTGCTGTTGTCACGCGTGCAGGTGTGTGTCTGTATGAGAGACCGTGCTTAGTGAGGCCTCTTACCTGCTCCACCTTCTTTCCCGTCCTTCCACCAGTCACTCATGGAGCATTGCCTGTGTTCCAGAAACTGGGCTGGGCCCCGGGGAAAGAGGTATTTATAATGTAGGAGGTTGGGAGAGATGCATTTGCTTTTTTCCAAAGAAGATCGTGACATTGTATTGTGCTCATCTGTGGTTCGAAGTGGGGTGCACTATTGAGGTGTTACTTGGGCGGGGGGATAGGATGGGCGGGAGTGACAGTGAGATGTCTGGAAACCTAATTCAAAGTAGTAAAATCAACATGTAACTGAAAGTTGATATTTGCAGATGAACTCTTTGAGAAAACAGTGTTTCCCAAGAAGAGTAAAATTGACTTTGTCTATAACTTAAAAATTCTTTATGGAAGAACGGGTTCCTTATGGTGCTAGAGGAGCCTCCAGGAAAGGATGCGACAGTCTGTTTGATGGCTGCTGTTTCCTGAGGCAGCAGAAGAAAGACGCAGCTAATTTCTTAAGGAACTGTGGAGGAGACTAAAGTACAAACATGAAGCGGGTCATATTTACAGGGTGTCCTTGTCTGTTCATGTGCTATAGCAAGATACTGTCGACTGGGTGATGTATAAGCCAGAGAAGGTCATTTCTCACAATTCTGGAGGCTTGAAAGTCCAAGATCGAGGTGCCAGCAAATTCGGTGTCTGGTGGAGCCCACTTCCTGGTTCACAACAATATTTTTGTTGTGCCCTCATATTGCAGAAGGGGTGAGGGAGCTGTCTAGGGGTCTCTCTTATAAAGGCACTAATCCAATTCATGAGGGCTCCACCCCCATGATTAACCAACAACTTCTCCAGCACTCTACCTCCTAATGTCATCGCTTTGGAGATTAGGACTTCAACATAGGAACCTTGGGAAGAAGCAGTCAGTCTAGTACAGAAGAGTATATAAGTAACTGACAATTAATTTATTAAGGACAAATTAAATAGGAGGAGCATGAAAGTCAGGTGGGTCAGGGACCACAACCTCTAGCTAGGAAAATCCAGTTTGAAGACACATTTAATGTTTTTAGAGAAAGGTTGCAGAGGCAGCCCTCATCTGTTAAATAGATTCTTTCCTAGGGAGGAGGTGGAGTAGAGGTGAAGTGGAGCAAGGATGTGATATTTTTGGAACAGTTTGAGATACTAAGTAACTTCCTGATAAGATTAATTTTCTCCTAAGTTAAATCTGCAGTGTGTCACGCTCTTACTAATGAAAAAGTCAAAAGTGGATAAGCTGGAATGATCTGGCTTCCTAGCTGTTGTGCTCAGTTCTGAGGTGTGTCCTGAGTACACTTGAAAGAGTTGGTTTGGGGATAAGGGAGGGAATCTGTTTTTGTGGAATACCATTTTTTTTAATTAAAAACTTTTTTAAATTGAAGCATAGTTGATTTACAATGTTATGTTAATTTCTTTTGTACAGCAAAGTGAGTCACTTATTCATGTACATCCATTCTTTTTAATATTCCTATCCATCATGGTTTATCACAGAATAGTGAATATAGTTCCCTGTGCTGTACGGTAGGACCTTGTTGCTTATCTATTCTGTGTCTACTACTTTGCATCTGCTGAACTCAAATTCCTTAGAGTACCTGGTTTTGATTTGAGATTTGTTTGTGAATTTCACAATAAAAGTAAGTCATAGTCTTTTACTTTCCTGTCAACTTTCCACTGTGTACGCGTGGCAGGGAGAGGGAGTGGTTTGCAACAATTCCGAGTATAGCAAAATTTAAAAGGAAGTTTAGAAAAATCACATACTAAGAATTATTATCCTAATGTGGCTGGAAACAAGTCCTCTGCTTTTTTTTTTTTTCCCAGAAAAAGAAAACTAGAAAATAATTAGTGATACCTCTTTCTTTCTACATGTTCACATTCCATTCGTGTTAACCAGTTACATTTAGAAGTCATTGTAATAGCCATTTTTGGAATTTATCCCTGGTAGCTCAGAGGGTAAAGAATCTGCCTGCAATGCCGGAGGCCCAGGTTCGATTCCTGGGTCGGGAAGTTCCCATGGAGAAGGAAATGGCAACCCATTTCAATGTTCTTGCCTGGAAAATTCCATGGGCAGTGGAGCCTGGCAGGCTATGGTCCATGGGATCACAAAGAGTTGGACAGGACTAAGTGACTGACACTTTCACATTTTCACTTTAATTTTTCTTAATTTTTTTTTTGTTTTAAAAAATGTGAACCATTTTTTAAAGTCTTTATTGAATTTGTTACATATTGCTTCTGTTTTATGTGTTATTGGCCCCCAGGCATGTGGCATCTTAGCTCCCTGAGCAGAGATTGAAACTCTGTCCCCTGCATTGGAAGGCGAAGTCTAACCCTTGAACCAGAAGGGAGGTCCCTGTAATAGGCATTTTAAAGGAAACTAATAAAGTGCTATGTCATTTTGTTTAAAGATGTGAATACTGAAGAGTTTGTGTTGGCCTATGAGAAAACTGCTGCCTGAACCTGGCTTAGTGCTGTCAGCTCTGGGGGACCAAGGCTAATACTTTGTCATTATTCTACTTTCTTGATCTTTAAGGAGTAGGTCACAAATATATGTATATTTAAAAAATAGGTGGTGATATTATCATTTGTTTTTCCTCATAAAGTCTAGGGAATTTCTTTTCACAATAGATTTTCCCCAGTGACTAAAATAACATATACTCAATGCAGACAACTTGGAAGTAGAAAAAAATAGAGAAGTTAGAGAAGTTTCAGCAAAATCTATCCCTTTCAGGGAAACGATTGACTTTATTTTGAGCAATCTGTGTTCCTGCTGACTTGCCTTTTTCTCATCCCAGCAGATCTTTCTGGTTTGGAATCTCCTTCGTGGAGGGCTTGTCAAGGACACAGCTGTCCTTTCTGCCTCCACTCTGGTCTCTTGAGTTTGGAGGACAAGGCAATCACCTTCTCACTCCATCTACTTCCTGTCTTTCAAATTGTTAAACGCTGAAATCCATAAACTGGTTAATGGAACATCCTTGGTGGCCCCATACTTGTGAACATGAGTCACCAGGGCTTGTGTCTGAGGCTTGACAATCAGAACGGATCTTGTAGAGGAAAAAGACCCCTTATGCAGGAGGCACTGGGTCCAGACTCTGCTCCACTTCTCAGTTGAACTGTGTATGGTGTAAGAATCATTCAGTCGTGACCCTCTTTGCGACCCTGTGGACTGTAGCTCACCAGGCTCCTCTATGGAATTTACAGGCAAGAATACCAGAGTAGGTTGCCATTCCCTTCTCCAGGGGATCTCCTACCCAGTGATGGAACCTGGGTCTCCTGCATTGCAGGCAGATTCTTTACCATCGGAACCACCAAGGAAGCCCTCTCAATCGAACTGTAGCTGTGACTGAAAAAATTGCACAACTTGAAAGTTGAGAATTATGTTTTATTTGGTGGTTTTCTGAGGACTTAAGCCTGGGAGGCAGCCTCTCAGAATAGGCCTGCGGGACTGCTCTGGAGAGGTAAGGGAGGGACCAGGATATATAGGAGGTTTTGCAAAAGCTAAAGCTAAAGCTAAATCGCTCAGTCGTGACCAACTCTTTGCGACCCCGTGGACTGTAGCTCACCAGGCTCCTCGGTCCATGGGATTCTCCAGGCAAGAATACTGAAACAAAAAACAAAAAAACAAACCCAGGTAGTCAGAATACCAAAAGATTACTCTTGAGACTTCCCTTGTTCCAGTGTTTTAAGAATCCACCTTCCAGTGCATGGGACACAGGTTCAATCCTTGATTCAGTAAGACCCCACCTGTTGTGGAACAACTAAGCCTCTGCACAACTACTGAACCTATGCGTTAGCACCCACAAGCTGCAGCAAGAGAAGCCACCTTAATAAGCTGCACACTGCAGCTAGAGGGTAGCCCTCGCTTGCCGCAACTGGAGAAAATGTGTGTGCAGCAATGAAGATTCACCACAGCCAAAAATAAATAAAAATAAAAAAAGATTACTGTTAGTTGAGAAAACCAGACACCTCCAGTTAATGAATTTAGCACTTTTCTGTGTATGAGAAGATGGAAGAGTCTGGGCTCGCTGACATCTTTCCTTTGATATGCACCTTGGCATATCACATATGAATAGGATACTAGAACCAGTATCCTGTACTTTCTCATCCTGTGTCCCCTCAGGGTGCACCACTAGGGGTGGCTGGCCACAACATACTTTGTTTACTGATATGGCAGACAAATTTCTTCCTCCACGGTGATAACAAAATTTTTCAGATCAGATTATCTGATTTTTCTGGTACATAGCATGTTCTTAGAATTCTTTCCATGGATATATGCCCACCAAAACCTTTTTGTTTCTTTCATTCAGAAATGTTTACTGAGCACCACCTGTGTACTTGCCCTTAGGAATGGATCCCACAACAGAAAAATCTTTTTCTTCAAGGAGCTCAGATTTTTGTGGGGGAGGTGCGTCAGTCGTGTCTGACTCTTTGCAACACTATAAACTGTAACCCGCCAGGCTCCTCTGTCCATGGAATTCTCCAGGTAAGAATACTGGAGTGGGTTGCCATGCCCTCTTCCAGGGAAACTTACCAACCCAAGAGACAGTAATAAATAAGGACTAAATATATGGTATTTTAAATAGTGGTAAGTTGGTGATGGACAGGGAGGCCTGGCGTGCTGTGATTCATGGGGTCGCAAAGAGTCGGACACGACTGAGCGACTGAACTGAAGTGCTAAGGAGGAAAGCCTGGAAACGGAGATATAGGGTGTGTGTGTGTGTGTGTGTGGGTGTGTGTGTGTGTGTGTATACACTGGCAGAGAAGGAACATTGACTTATTTAGCTTGTAACGTAGCTATGTATGATTTCACTATGTAATGGGTCTTTAAAATTTTTTCTTTTACGTATTTTATTTATGTGTATTTGGCTCTGCTAGTGGTCTTGGTTGCTGTGCGGGCATTTCTCTAGTTGGAGCAGGAGCTGCTGTCTAGTTGCAGCGTGAGGGCTTCTCTTGTTGTGGTGCACAGGCTCAAGAGTTTTGGCACACAGGCTTACTTGTTCACTGGCATGTGAGATCTTCCAGGATCAAGGATCCAGCTGGGGTCTCCTGCATTGGCAGGCAGGTTCTTTACCGATGAGCCATCAGGGAAGCCTTGTAATGTGTCTATGCTCCAGCTAGGGGCAAGTACTCACCCCTCTGTTGAGCAGGACTTCCTCTCTGTCCCTGGAATGCTGTTTCTGGGAGGATGTAGGTTCTGGATATTGCCTGGCTGGAAATGAGGGCTCCACAACATGGTTTGGACTTTGAGAGGAGTGTGTGTGTGTGTTTCTGTTATAAAACTCAGTTTTAAATAGAAACTGGAGGGGCCACTTTCTTGGAAAAAGTGCCCAGTGCTAGAAGCAGTAATGACGTAAGTGCCGGATTTGGAGCAGAGACGTAATGTTGGCACACTGCCCCCCACCCCCCCCCCCCCCCCCCCTCCCTCTCCC
>SJXQ01003353.1:53651-79267 GCA_006408695.1 Aepyceros melampus | reverse complement strand
CACACTGGTACTTCTCTTTTTCACATACTGCATATTCTATCCTTTTCCTTCTTTCATCCCTTGAGGCCATTTTGGAGAAAGAAGTTTTTCACGAACTACAGTTAGCTTATAGGCCGCCTTGTGTGATAATCTACTGAATCAATAGGCAAAAGGAAGAAGCTTTTCAAAGAATAATCAGGTGTCTAAAAATGTACATGGGTAAAGGGAAGAGGATAAGAAATCTACTAAAGATGTGGTGTGTGCTGATTGATGAAAATAAAAAAAGCTTTCCTAAACCCTGGCCATATCTCGTTTAGTGGCTAAGCGTGGGTCTTAGAAACTATGGAACTCCATTCCAAAGTGCAAGCTTGTTCAGTGTGGTTTGTACCTGCAATTTCTCATTACTTTTCAGTGATGCTTTTTAGTTTAAGGAATATGGATTCCATTACTGGTTTTAAAAGTTATACTTCAGAAAATTTATTGATGGCTACTGCTAATTATTTGAATTTTCTGTGCAGTGTGGGTACCTCAGTATTAACAGTGGTCACCAAAACATTTTAATAGTAGGGCTCAGACTTCTCTGGGCTTCCCTGGTACCTCAGTCAGTAAAGAATCTGCGTTCAGTACAGGAGACCTGGGTTCGATCCCTGAGTTGGGAAGTTCCCCTGGAGAAGAAAATGGCAACCCACTCCAATATTCTTGCCTGGAAAATCTCATGAACAGAAGTACCTGGTGGGCTACAATCCATGGGGTCGCAAGAGTCGGACACAACTTAGCAACTAAACCACCAGACTTCCCTGGTGGTGCAATGGATAAAAATCTGCCTGCCAATGTAGGGGAAAACAGGTTCGACCTCTGGTCCGGAAGCAGTTACACCTGTGCCCACAACTGCTGAACCTGTGCCCTAGACCTGCGAGCCGCAATTCCTGAAGCCCGTGCACCCTAGAGCCTGTGTTCTGCAAGAGAAGCCACTGCAATGAGATGCCTTTACACGACTAGAGAACGCCCCCAAAATTAAAAAGTAGGCCTCCACTAGAAAATACTAGAAACCACCTCTGCTTAAAAAATCAGAGATCCAGAATTAAAAGGAGCAGGGGTTGCTGTTGGTTAAGTATTTTGTGGCCTAAACTATCTTCTAAAATCAGAAAAGCAGCGAAGTATTGTGGAAAGTTTAGAATTTGCATGGATCTGGGTTAGAATATCAGCTCCTGTTTCAACCAGTTATGAAACAATTTGGGCAGATTAGTCTCTGCCTCTCAGTTTTCTCACATGTGAAATTATTATCTCACAGAGTTGTCAATGGCATCTATATGTGTTTGGCACAAAGTAGATGTTAACGGGTTTTGAAAAAATGTTTTTTAAGTGTTTATTTTGCGATGCTGGGTCTTACTTGTAGCACTTGGGGTCTGTGATCTTTAGTTGTGGGATGCGAACTCCTAGCTGTAGGCTCTAGTTCCCTGGCCAGGGGATCAATTAAAATATCAATTTTGAGAGCCCTAGTCAGACTGCCTGATTGACAGACATTGCTTTTTAATGTTAGATCTTCACTTAATGTAATAATTAAGCACTAACTAGTAATAATAGTAATAATAATGATGATGGTAACAGCCATCATTATAAGGTGCTTTTGTGTGTGTTGTTTTGGTTACTCTGAAAGGGACTACTTGAGAGCAAGTATTTGTGTTATGTTCATTTTGCTGACAAGAAACTGAGGTTTTGTGAGATTAAGAGATTTAGAAAGTAAGGAAAGAAAAATGTTACCTTAAAAGATCACTTTTTGTTGATTAAGATAACATCTGAGTTGAAAAGTCATGGGAGATTGTTTACATAAGATAGCATTTTGAAGCAGTTCAGCCTTTTGCAGGGTAGAAGCCCAGACCTCCTATGGCTGTAACATGGAACCATTGTTGGTTTCACACATAAGTACTGGGCCTTTGAAATCTGAATGAATGGAATCCTAAAGGTCTGGCGTATTGACATTGCCTTCCTGAAAATTCCCAGGAAGTGTGTAACTTTACTTTGCTGTCAACGGATCTGTTCACCTGGGAAATAACTGGATTACTGCTGATTACTCTCAGGTCCTGCTGGAATGAGAGTCCAGCCTGAAACCTCTGTTTTGCAGGGAAGGAAAAGGTTGGAAAACCACAACAGATAGGTCTGCCCAGGGTGTCTGGTGATGAAGCTGAACTGTGCTTTATTTCTTTTTTCTAACTGTTATTTATTTATTTTTGGCTGTGCTGGGTCTTTATTACTCTGCAGCCTTTCCCTCTAGTTGTGGTGATCAGGCTTCTCGTGGTAGTGGCCTCTTTTGTTTTGGAGCGGGGACTCTAGAGCTCTCGGGCTTCAGTAGTTGCAGCTCCCAGTCTCTAGAACACAGCCTCAATAGTTGTGGTACTTAGTTGCTCCTTGGCATCATCCGGATCAGGGATCGAACCTGCGTTGGCAGGTGGATTCCTTACTGCTGAGCCGCCAGGGAAGCCCTGACATGTGCATGATTTCTGTCACTTTCTCTCTTCCTGTGGGATTTCTGATGCTGAGGCTCACCAGGCAGCTGGGAATTTGTGGTGAATCAGCAGTTGCCTGTCATTAAATTTAGAACTCTTAATACCCTCCATACTCTAGCTACCCACAAATGAAAAATATAAAGTTCTAGAATGTGAAATTCTCCCCTTATGGTTATATTTGTGCTTATTTCTCCATTTGGATGCCGGCATTTTAGTGAATTCGTAGAGAAGTTGTATTGATCTCAGAGTGTTATGAAAATAAGTCCAAATGGACGTGACAAACCCAAGATAAGAACCTTGATTGGATCAAAAACAGCTATAAATGATATTTGTGGGACAAATAAGGAACTCTGAATATGGACTTGATACTGAAAAATGATATGAAATTATTGATTTTCTTAGATATGATAATAAGGATGTTTTGATTATGAGGCAGAATGGCCTTATTCTTGAGAGATTCATGCTTAAGTATGAAGGGGAAGGATGTCATCATGTCTGCAGTTTACAGATGATTCTGCAAAAAAGTGAAACTCACTCCCTACACAGAGGGATAAGATTAAACTCTTCCAGGGCAGAGCCTGCACCAGAACCAAGTACCTGAACATGTAACTGCATAGTAGGTATTTGTCAAGTGGGAATTCATTACAGAAAACCAGCCTGCACCAGCCACCTCTGTCCCTTCCCTCACCCTGAGCTCCTCCAGGTCTTTGAATCTTCCCCCAAGCACCTTGCACAGTGCTGGCTCTCATTAATCTCTGTTGGAGGAATGGGAAAAATGCTGAACTAGTAAGAATAGCAGTGGCCACCTGAAAGTGGGTTACTTTTTCCTTGCAGACTTGCGGACCTGCAGAAATGCAAGGATGAGGGGGAAATCTGTCTAGTTCTTGGGGGCTGTTTCAGGGAAGTGAGGCTGAGTTATTAATAGTAACAGATCTGAAGAAGGAGCTGCAGGGCACTGGATGATACAGCTGAAAACCCTAAGTATTTGTGCAGAAAATAAGCAGGTGCCATTGTGCGTCACGAAAGCTGAGCTTTCTAGAACGTCCCATCCTTAACTTTGGAATTTGGTTTGGTTTTAGGCTGGGCTAGTTTTTAAGTTTTAAGAGCCTACGGTAAACCTATGGCTGCTCTCAGGTTTTGAAATGCATTTAAATGCCTCTTGTTGGGTGGTATTGAGAATGGAAGGAAAACTTAGCAATTTGTCCAGATTGATTGCCTATTGTTCATATGTGTTTTACAAGATATGCAGTGAGAAAATTCAGGCCGTAGTCAACTTTCTTCCCCAAGTACTAAGCACATGATTATGGTATTCAGGCATTGAATGGAGTTAGTTACAGAATGCCTAATGTCAATTGTGTATTTTCTGTTTTAGGATGAAAGAAATGGGACTCAAAAGGGAAAACAACTTTTTACTTGTTACAAATTTGAAATCTATTTTTCTTCTTTTTCTAACTACTGAGAAATCAGAGTAGTTAAATAGACTCTAAAAATACTCTTTAGCAGCATGCTAAAGTATTTTTTCTTTGTCTAAAATTAGCTGATTTGAGCTGGGCGCGCTCTGTTTTTCAAAAGCCTTCCAGTAGATTCTCCAGCTCCTCCTCCCTGGTTTTAAGAGCTCTCCATAACATTTTTGATGGGGAAGCAGAATTTACAAACACCTGAGGCAGGTTCGGCTTAGATCTCACCTCCTCCAGGAAGCCCTCCTGAGATTTTTCTCTCCTGCACTCATTTCTGACCGCTGTGACACTGTAACCTCCACTAGTACCACTTTTCATGTCCCAACCTGCCCTGAAGGGCACACCCTGTGCTCTGCTTACTATCATCAGTGCCTCACACAGCTGTTGGTTAAATATTTAGTGAAAGTGTTAGTCGCTCAGTCGTGTCTAATTTTTTGTGGCCCATGGACAGAAGTCCACCGGGCTCCTCTGTCGATGGCCTTCTCCAGGCAAGAATGTTGGAGTGGGTAGCTATTCCCTTCTCGGGATCTTCCCCAACTCAGGGATTGAACCCAGGTCTCTTGCATTGCAGGCAGATTCTTTCCTGTCTGAGCCACCAGTAGGCTCTCAAATTTAGGTGCTGAACATGTATTTGTTGAATGCTAAAATTGGTCCATTGGCTAAGCATATAGAAAGAAAAGTATTTGTTGGCAGTCTTGACAGAGTATTATCAAGAAGGAAGTGGGGACAGAAAAGAGTGGGAGAGAAACTAGTTGAAATGGGAGTGGCTCAGAAATGTTGACAAGGTCAGGATGTGGTGGGAGAAGCCTTTTGCCTGGAAGAGGGGTGTGGCCAAGACAGCTACTACTTGCCCCTCCTCCTCTGCCTGAGCCCTCTAGATGGCTTTGGACAGTAGTAAGGTGTGTTTTGTTTTTAAAACAATGTGCTTTCAAAAATACTATTTACCTGCTTTGATTGGGAAATGACATTTATTTTTATGAAAATATGTGTACTTACTAAACAGATTCCATTTGTTAAGTATCTGGTAATGTATTTTAGTTGGCGTGTGGGATGTGTGTGTATTTTCTATCACTAGTTCCTTGAGAGGCTTCCCTGGTGGCTCAGACGGTAAAGAATCTGAGAATCTGCCTGCAATGCAGGAGTGAGTGAGTGAGTCGCTCAGTCGTGTCTGACTCTTTGCGACCCCGTGGACTGTAGCCCATCAGGCTCCTCCATCCATGGGATTCTCCAGGCAAGATACTGGAGTGGGTTGCCATTTCCTTCTCCAGGGGATCTTCCCAACCCAGGAATCAAACCCAGGTCTCCTGCATTGCAGGTGGATTCTTTACCACAGAGCCACCGGGGAAGCAATACAGGAGACCTGGGTTCGATCCCTGGGTTGGGAAGATCCCCTGGAGAAGGGCATGGCAACCCACTGCAGTATTCATGCCTGGAGAAAATCCCCATGGACAGAGGAGGCTGGTGGGCTGTAGTCCAGTTCAGTTTAGTAACTCATTTGTATCTGAATCTTTGTGACCCCGTGGACTGCAGCAAGACACGCTTCCCTGTCCATCACCAACTCCTGGAGTTTACTCAAACTCATGTCCATCGAGTCAGTGATGCCATCCAATCATCTCATCCTCTGATGTTCCCCTTTCCTCCTGCCTTCAATCTTTCCCAGCATCAGGGTCTTTTGCAATGATTCAGTTCGTCACATCAGGTGGCCAAAGTATTGGAGTTTCAGTGTCAGCATCAGTCCTCCCAATGAGACAATGAGATTTGTGTCAAACTCTTTACAGTCTCATGGATTATAGTCCTTTTCATACTGAGAACGCCATGAACAGTATGAAAAGGGCTATCGTTTGTGGGGTCTCAACGAGTCAGTCACGCCAGTGACTAAGCACAGCACAGTTCCTTGAAACAAGGGGGTTATAACTTCTATTTTAAGTCTTAGACATGTTCCCATTTTACAGGACCAGACTTCATCCCATTGAGTTCTGAATCAGTTGAGAAGACTGGACTGAGGAGGATAAAGACCAAAATTTACCTTCACTGCTGGTTTGGAGCTGATATGGAGAATGTAGCTTATCCCTGTGGGCAAGAGGCCTTCCTGAGGCTGACCTCCTGTGCTGTACTGGTGAAGAACCCCCTACAGGGTCAGAGCAGGATGCTGGCCCCCGACTGAGGACAGAGGGAGGGGCTGATGTACGCGCATGCCCACTTTTACCTTCCAAACTCACTGCTCCCTGGGGTAGAGAGAGGATGCCTTCTCTCCCTTTAAGTGATAAGAAAATGACACCCGTAAAGGTTATATACTTTCTTAAAGTCACCCAGCTAGTTGGCAACAGATTTTTCTCCTGGACTCTAGAGGTCATTTGGTATGCATACAAAGGACATGGTTTGGGAACTGGCCAGGATTTGTGTTCACATGCTACCTCTGTGACCTTTGCCTGGGTTTATGCATCTGTACAGTGGGGTTAAACTTTCTGCCTCAGGGCTTTTTAGGGTTCCATGAGCTCTAACCCGTGCTTAGTAAGCTGGCCAGTGTTCTGTTTCTTTAAATGAGCATCACACGCATCAGCCTGCAAAGACTGGGTCATTTATCAATCCTCTAGTTCTTTTTTTTTCTTTTTTAAATCTGGCATGGAGCCTCAGAAAACTTGGTGATTGCGGGATTTTGATGTTTTAGAAGGAAAATAAAAATTGTCCCTAAATTTCCTTATGTCCTAAATTGAAAGAAATATACATGTCCCACTCACCCTAGAAAAACTTGCTTCATACCTAGAATAAGTCAGGAGTTGGAAATGGCCTATTTAACTTTGGGAAGCCAACGTCTTTATTTTGGCTGCACCACATGGCTTGTGGGATTTTAGTTCCCCAACCAGGGATTGAACCCGGACCCTTAGCAGTGAAAGCGTGGAGTCCTAACCACTGGACCCCCAGGGCATTCCGCTAACGTCTTTCAAATCTAAATATTCACGTTTCTTTTCTAGGACTTTAAGTGGCGGTTTGAAGAGTTTTGTTTTGTTCGGTATTGGGGATGGGGTGGGGGAGATTCACACATCAGTGGCCCGGGTGAAGGGGTGAAAAGGTGAAGCAGTTTTGGTGCCAGGGATCTGGCCCAGAGCTTGTACATTGTGGTGTGGTGTGGTGTGGGCTCTGTCTTCACGTTTCCTTAGACGTATTGGATGAAGCAGTTCCCTGTGCCCGCTGGGACACTGTTGTTTCAGGCGGTGCCCCACGTGGGATGCAGCTCTAAGCCGGCCCATATCCTGTGTTGAAAATACTGGCATTGACCCTCGCTTTGAGTGTCTGCTATTTCCTTCCTGTCCAGATCTTCAGTTTAGTGAGGTCCACACAACTTTGATCCACATGTTTGTTTCAGACCCCTAATGCCAACACATTCATTAAATTCCGTTTCTCTTCTTTCTTCCCCTTCAAATCAAGCCTTTTACTTTGTAGTCCACACCTCCTAGCTGAGCAGCACCTCCACCCGCCCTTGCCTCCCCCAACTGGCTCCGGGTGTGGGGGTGGCTGGGCGCCAGGCTGCTGACCCCTAGCACTGAGGAAAGGTGGGGCGGCAGGGCGCTTCCTCCAGGCCTTGGACTTCCTGTGCTCGCTGGGAGGAAAGCGGAGCTGGAGGGTGTGTGAGCCCTCAGGTCTTGGAAGTGACAGAAACATTCCTGCACAACAAAGCAAATCCACGTTGCTTGTAAATTACCCCCCACTGCCAACAGTTTCCAGGGCGACCGGACTGTAGCTTTATTTATAAATTGGTCGCCCAATAGGGTGTTGTTTAAAAAGCGACTTTTCCTTTCCTTTGGTCCGTCCTTTGCGATAGATAGCAGGTTGCTGTTGTTTAATGGCCAGAAGAAGCCTTCTTTATCACCTAGATCTCTCTAGCTGCTCTGTCCTGGCAGCTTCCACACGTTGACCTCTGTTAATGCGTTTGGCTGCAGGCATGAGCTCGGTTGCTTTTGTGCTTTTGTTCTCACTGTCAGAGTCGTTTCCCCGGGGGTGGCTCGCCTGCCTGGGGATGGCTAGCACATCAAAGTTTGTTCAGTTACTCTGCCAGGGTGCTGGACTACTTTGTGTTGACTGTTTCCTTGGCTGTTTAAAAATTTTTTTAAATACATGAACGTCTTTTTTTTCCCCCCTCCCTAGATTTTACTCCCCACCTCCACCCCTGGAAGAATCCCGTGGACGGAGGAGCCTGATGGGCTACAGTCCATGGGGTCACAAAGAGTCAGACACGACGGACCAACTAACATTTTCAGCACACTTTCCACCCCAATTAACAGTCATACAGACCAGAGAAGTTTTGAAAATTTTGTCAAAATTTTGTACGGAAAGAGAATTAAAGCCTCAAATCTTACCAATCAAACACAAACACTTAACATTTTGAAATATTTCCTTCTTGTCTTCAGGCACATGGTTACGTTGGATGTGCCGTTTCTCCTGACTTTTTGTTTTGTTTGTCTTCCATTAACATCTCTGTAAGCATCATGTTAAGAGCTTATGGTCCACTCTTAAGGTATATGAGTGCATTTAGCCATTTCCCTAACACTGGGCATAGAGTTTGTGATTTTTAACTAATTCTCTGTAGACTCAGCCAGGTGACCAGTGCCCCTGGTAACTGCTAGTTGTGTTAGTACCTCACCCTCCAAAATAGGTTGTGTATCAACCGCCTCACCCTCTGGAAGCTAGCGATGCACAGACCTGATGGTCTGTCCACGAGCTTTCACCTCCTCCATGGTCCCTTCCCTCCTTCTCCTCCTTTCTTGGCTGAATGGGCTTTGAGTCAGACAGACCTACTGTGACCTCAGCCCCTGCACTAACTGCATGCCCTCGCCATGTGAATTCTTCCAAACCTCCATTTTCCTATTTGCAGAATAAGGATAAGAATGATTCCTCAAAACAAGTTATTATAAATGAGTTCTGAGTCGGTGTAAAGAGTGTGGTGGGGGGGTCTGACCTGGGTGATGCAGCTGCCGCCACCTCCAGCAGCCTTCCAGAGCTTCAGGTTGGCTAATTTTGCCCGTCTGGTTTTGAAATAAGAACAGAGAGAATGGGGAAGCAAAATGGGGGAGGTTTATTGAGAAGATTTTTCTTCCCGTTCTCAGTATAAGGGCTTCCCTGATAGCTCAGTTGGTGAGGAATCCGCCTACCATGCAAGAGACCCCGGTTTGATTCCTGAGTGAGGAAGATCCCCTGGAGAAGGGAAAGTCTAACCCACTCCAGTATTCTGGCCTGGAGAATTCCATGAACTGTATAGTCCATGGGGTTTCAAAGAGTCGAACACGACTGAGTGACTTTCACACTCTCAGTATAAAGTGAAAGTGTTTTTTCAGCACTGCTTGAACCCTCAGAGCAGGGTGTCTGGGATCCCTGGCTGGGCTCGTGGGGTGGGAAGCGTGGGCCAGGGTCACCAGGCCCTTGCCTGTTCTCCTGGCAGGGGGTCTGCCTTCTAGTCTCTCCCCTCTGGTCTTTCTGTTGGTGTCTCCCAACTCACCCCAAGCCTTAAGGTTCTCGTGATGATTTCATGTTTCTCAGCTTACCCATAACCAAGCAGGAGGGCAAGGAGCAATTCCCGTGCAAAAGAGTATCTTTAGAAATTGCAGGAACTTCACTGGTGGTCCAGTGGTTAAGAATCCTCCTGCAGGTGGGGACCGTGGGTTTGATCCCTGGTCTGGGCAGATGCCGCATGCTGCAGGCCATGTAAACCCATGTGCTGCGACTCCAGAGCCCACACCCCAGAGCCCATGCTCCAAAACAAGAGAAGCCTGAGCACTGCAGCTGGAGAGCAGGCCCCGCTCACCGCAGCTGGAGAAGGCCTGCACACGGCAACGAGAACCCAGCACAGCCAAAACATGAATAAGTAAATTAAAAAAGACAGCTTATGTGAGACTCTTCAAGGCACTTATCGCCCAGATTTTTGATTCAGTTGCTCTAACTTTTCTTTTAATCCCTCCAGAGTACTGGAGGAATCTGTAAATGTTCTTAATGTGCCCATTTTCTGCACAGAACATTGTCCTTCTGAGAGTGGAGGGCTCGTGAAGAATACACAGATAGAGAAGAATGAGGCTTTCTACATTTGGTACTTCAGCCATGCCTTTTAAGGGCTATGAAGAAGCTTAATCAGAAGTACCATCTTGAGTGCAGTGGAGCATGGAGGGGAGGAGAATTCAGGCCGAGGCAGTGGATTGAATTAATAGGAACATGGGTGATATAAAACAGCTTAACTCCTCATGGGCTTCTTCAGACTTCCCACTTGTATGTTAAAAAATTGTTCAGAGTCTGGGGAATTCCCTGGTGGTGCAGTGTGCAGTGGTTGAGACTGCACTTCCATTGCAAGGGGCACTGGTTCGTCGCTGGTCGGGGAACTAAGATCCCACGTGCTTCTTATACCATAAGGCAGGGTCCCCACCCCCCTACCCCAACCCCCGCAAAAAAAATGTTCAGTCTGGACATGTGACTTGGAAGGACTGCCAGTTCTCTCCCTACACCTGTGGTGCCATCTCCACACCTCAGTTGGTTGAGAGCGAGCTATGCAAATATGTTTTTAATTGGTGCATTAGCAAGGCTGCACCGAGTAAGAACTGAAGATGTACAAACCCACGCCTTCCAGGAGCTGTATGTGACTGTCTCCTTGGACATTATCAACTTGAAGAAGGTGTTGTCATCTACATTTTTAAGCTTTATGTCACCTGAAAATGGAGAACCTAAGTTGCTTTTTAATTCTCCTATTATACCGTGATGGCAGCTTGGACTCCTTACGATAATTGGCAGGGAAGAAGATACCAAGCTTGCTTCTGACAGTTTTCCTTGGAGTGCTTGTCTACAGACATTTCTTATTTGCTTTCAGGGACTCTCCGTCTTCTGTTCAAATTTGCTTTCAGCTGGCAGCTGAAATTTTCAGGGTGACAGCCCCTTTGGTTTGCAGTCTCTGCCCCTGGTTTTCTGATTCCTGCTGTTGGCGGAGCTGGAGCCTGGAGTTTCCCAGATGGGCTCCACCTGCCTCATCCCTGCCTGCTGCCATGTTGCTTTGTGCTTCCTGTCTGATGCCCCTCCAAATGAGCCTGCTCATTTCCTTTCTCCAGAATCTCCCCTTATTGCCAGGGTTCAAAGGTTTCATCAAGGATACGGTGGTCACCAGACCTGACCTCCAAACTCTGACCTTTGAGTCTCTAGTATCCTTGGGGTAATCTCAATCAGGGGACTGTGACCACAGCTGTTGAAGGAGATGGACGGCTGTCAGATGACCTCTAGAGCCTTGAGGAGTGACAGGTTTTAATCTAAAATTTAGGGCTGATGCTTTGTCACGTTCCCCATTGTAGCGTCTTGTCTCTTTTCCCTCTTGGTTTCTTGGCCACCTCTGATATGTATTTTCCCATTAATTTTCCTGCTGCCCAGTGGGCTTTGTAAGCATTGTATTTGATTAGGGTGGTGGAAGGTGATGGCACCCCACTCCAGTACTCTTGCCTGGAAAATCCCCTGGACAGAGGAGCCTGGTAGGCTATAGTCTATAGGGACGCTGAGGGTCGGACATGACTGAGCAACGTTACTTTGACTTTTCACTTTCATGCATTGGAGAAGGAAATGGCAACCCACTCCAGTGTTCTTGCCTGGAGAATCCCAGGGACAGGGGAGCCTGGTGGGCTGTTGTCTATGGGGTCGCACAGAGTCGAACACGACTGAAGCGACTTAGCAGCAGTAGATGGTACAAAGTCTTAGAAAAGTTACTGCTGAAAGGGACCATGATCCAGTGCTCTCTTAATCAAGGAAACTGAGTTTTTGAGGCCATGCCTTCTTTCGGAAACCTGAGGCCCTTCTGATGGAGACCTCAGCGAAATGGGCTTCCCGGTGGATTGGGCCAGGGCAGGAGTGCTGGCTCATCTAGGGCCACATTCTTCTTGTAATGATCACAGCTGATTAGTGGGATTTGGTTGTGCTTGGCCCTGAGGCCTCTCATAATCTCCTTTCTTTGTTGCCTTAGAATTTAAAGAAAGTTAAGCCAGTTGTGAAATGTATCACCTTTCAGAAAAGGATAGCGTCTTAATTGACTCCCTTTGAAAACATGTCAAACTAGGATTTTTTAAAGTATACCGTGTAATCTGGTATGCCTTGAGGTTGAGACCTCCAGCTGGGGCACTCTGGGGAGACTGGTCCACCTCCAAGTTTGTTTTCTGGCTCCAAACAAATGAGTGACTGTTTGACGATTGGCACGCGACCCGGTTTTAAAAGTACAACCATATAGGGTATGGCAGACTGGTAACTGAGAGGGGGGCGGTTGAAAGAGCGAGGTCATGGAAGGCCCAGATGAAACGCTTTTAATGTGTATCACAACTGCAATTAATCTTATTAACACACTGGGCTGGGGCTGCTCACCCTGCCCCGGGTGATCAGGAGTATGGCGGGGCATGCTTTGAAGGACTGTTTTCTTTGATGGTGCAGATGGATTACAGAAGCGTATCAGACTTTGTATCTGGTACCAGAAAGGCCTTTTGTGTGCCCGTGCAGATGCATTCCCTTTTGAGAAGCAAACAAAACTTGATGCAGATTGATAAGATGTACAAAAGAGGGTGGGTTTTCAGTGTGGTCTTGTAGCTGTGGGCTCTGGGACCGGACAGGATCAGCTGCAAAGGGAGGGAGCCTCCTCCTTGGTGCTCGGCATCCGGCTCGTGACAGCTCCGGGAGCAAGAGATTTAAAAACATGAGTTGTTGGGAGGCAAGAGTGAAATACAGCAAACACCAAACCAGAGAAGGTGCTGTGATGAGAAATCCGAATTGATGGGGTGGTGCCGGGGTTCCTGAGGCTGCTGTGGTTAGAATGGCTTCCTGGGTGGGGTGGCCTTGATCGGAGGGTCACAGGGTGAGTGTTGGGAGTAGGGGGCACTTGTGGGGGAAAGAGAGTGGGCCAAGGGGTAGGGTGGTGTAGTGGTCAGGGGTGAGGCTGGCCCATAGATGGCACACTTTGCTCTGTCCATGTCTGTCCCCCACATGTGCGTGTGAGAGAAGCTGGTACAGTGCCGCATCCTTATAAGGCTGCTGCCCAGGTCTGTTTTTGCCACTCCCTCTTTTCTTTTCCCAGAAGTCCTCTAAACCACCTCTAGATTCCCTTCTGCTGTAGTCTTTGTTGTTGTTTGACAAGTAGCCTTGGGGACAAAGAGGTTGTTTGAGATATCGAGTTCAACAGATGTGGTTTGGGTATGCTAATATCCTCTGATGAATACACAATCTAGTAGCTAAGTGAATAATGGATGCGAAAAGAAATATCTGTTCCTGTATAATGTACCCATTTGCTCATAATTAGTGAATGTCACTGGAGAAGACAGTGGCACCCCACTCCAGTACTCTTGCCTGGAAAATCCCATGGGCGGAGGAGCCTGGTAGGCTGCAGTCCATGGGGTCGTGAAGAGTTAGATACGACTGACGACTTCACTTTCCCTTTTCACTTTCATGCATTGGAGAAGGAAATGGCAACCCACTCCAGTGTTCTTGCCTGGAGAATCCCAGGGACAGGGGAGCCTGGTGGGCTGCCGTCTGTGGGGTCGCACAGAGTCGGACATGACTGAAGCAACTTAGCAGCAGCAGCAGCAGCAGTGAATGTCACACTTAAAACATTATTAAAGATCTGTTCTCTTCAAGTCTCCTTGCTGTGTGTGTACATACGCTGGTTTCGCACCTGCAGGGCTTCTCAGAGACTTAGCATCCTGAAGTTCTTTGGGAATCAGTGAGGGGGAGTTGAGGAGGAGGAGGGGGACGGCCCTTGCTGTTCACAGGACATCTTGGAGGATTAGCAATGCTGTTTGACAGTGTTTTGTGCGTTGCCCTTGCTTCCTCAGCTGCCCTCCACTTGGTCCATTTACTTTTCCCACCTTAAGACAATAGTGATGTATCTCTTGAACCAAGGAAGTTGAGGGGGCTGTTATATCCCCACTTCCTTTTTCTTTGCTATTGGAGCAGCAAACAGACGGCTGCACAGAAGAGTTGCCTACAAGTTAAATTTGGGCAAGACGAGTCCCTGAATCCTTATATAAATGGAAATAGAGTCCTAGCTCTATATCCTGCCACTAAAAAAAAAAAAATCTTCCTGTGTGGTAGGGGACACAACCCGAGAGCGGCCAGAATGAATCAGTGCCTCATGGCCAGACGCCTCTTGTCGTGGCACCCGTCAACCCTGGGGCCGTGAGAATGAGGCAGCAAGCAGCACGCTGTGCTTTTAAGGTCAGAACAGCACCTGGGACTTCCCTGGTACTCCAGTGCTTAAGACTCTGTGCTTCCAATGCAGGGGGTACAGGTTCCATCCCTGGTCGGGGAGCTAAGGACTAAGATCCCGCATGCCCCATCACATGGCCCAAAAACCCAAATAAACAAAACAGACAAACAGAAAACAAAAAGCAGCAGCACCCAACCTTCCAGAAACAAGTGTTCTGATTCTTTCCTTCAGGAATAACTCTTCCTTACTCCAGAATCTGCCTGCAATGCAGGAGACCCAGGTTTGATCCCTGGTTTGGGAAGATTCCCTGGAGAAGGGAATGGCTACCCTCTCCAGTGTTCTTGCCTGGGAAATCCCATGGACAGACGAGTCTGGTGGACTACAGTCCATGGGGTCACAAAGAGTTGGACACAGCTGAGTGAGTAACACTTCCACTATTCCAGAGCAATTGTCCTTTTACTGTAATGTATTTCGCTTTGCTTGCTTGTGGGTTTTCCTCCCTCATTCTTTACCCCTGCCCACATTGCAGTTCAGCTTTACACTGTCCACTGGAGTTCCACTAGCTGCCTGAGACTGTGTACACTTAAGTTATTCAAAATGAAATAAAATTTAAAACCCAGTTCCCCATTTCAAACTCTCAGCTGCCATGTGTGGCTTGTTCTATTTTGGACAATGCAGATATAGAACATTTCCATCATTTCAGATCATGCTGTTGGATGGAACTTTCTGAGTTCCCACAACACCTCTACCTACTTGAACACTTAGAGGTGTGGTACTGCAAGCGAGGAATGTCTGACAGATGTTGACTGTAAATATGAAGCTGTGCCCCATGGACTTTCTTGCGAGCATTCATCAGGATTGAGCAAGGCATTTTGGGTGTCTGCTCAATCTTGTCCGACTCTTTGCTACCCTTTGGACCGTAGCCTGCCAGGGTCCTCTGTCCATGGGACCTTCCAGGCAAGAGTACTGGAGTGGGTTGCCATTTCCTCCTGCAGGGGATCTTCTGGACCCAGGATCGAACCTGAGGCTCCTGCGGCTCCTGAATTGACCCTCTTGGGATTTTGCAGGCTTAGCTTTGTGTGACAGCGTTTCTGTATTCATCACAGGGTTTCTGCTTTGCACATGTAAAGGACATCTCGGGACAGTGTTTTCCTACCTGCTAATCTGATGCTTTAAAATACAATTCAGGAGCATTGCATCTGACTTGCTGAAAGTGTCTTCTGAGCCCCACAGATGGCTTGCTCACTAGTTCTTGGAATCACTGCTTCATCCTGTGCTTTTATGTGCAGACCTGCTTTGGTTTGCTGATAGGTTCCTCCTTGATTGCAGTAGAAGAATCTCTCCTGGAGGAGATTTTTCTGTTTTGCTTAGTTCCACGATACTTTATATGATGTCTTTGTTGGAACAGAACCTGGAAGGAAGATGTATGAAGTCTTTACCTAGACTACATTTCTCTCAAGCTATCTGTGAATTCCATTTGCAGCATGGCCAACTGGTCCAGGGAAGTGTAGTCTCAGGAAGGAGGGTGGTTTTTGTTTTATGCCCTACGCTATACAAGGCTGGCACCTGTTCCAGCTGTAATTGCACCTAGCATCCCAGTCTTCTAGGGACATCAGTAGGTCACTGCCCTTTTCTTCAGCTGGAGAGGAGATGAAAAGTAGGAATTCATAAGTTTGGAATGGAACCTCACTTAGAGAAGGCACCTGTTGACTTGATAAGTTTATCCTCCTCCACTGAGAGAGGCTGGTCCCCAAACTGGTCAGGAGTCAGAGCTGTTCCCCATGAGAGCCGCAGGACCACCAGTGGGGAGATGACACTCTTACTCCTGTCTTGGCATGATGCGGATATGTATTGTCCTCCACTCAACCTAGGAATCTGGGCTATTTGCAATTTTTAAAGAGTCAGTCGTTTCTTGGAGAAGTCTGTGATGTAAACAGAACAATGCCACTCATGCAAGGGGACGGGGCAGGGAGTAATGAAAATAACAGTCATGTCCGACTCTTTGCGACCCCATGGACTGTAGCCCACCAGGCTCCTCTGTCCATGGGATTTTCCAGGCAAGAGTACAGGAGTGGATAGCCATTTCCTTCTCCAGCGGATTTTCCCAACCCAGGGATCGAACCTGGGTCTCCCACATTGTAGACAGACGCTTTACCGTCTGAGCCACCAGGGGAGTCATGACTAGGCTGAGAACCAAGAAAAGGCAGAAAGGCTGGGACCAGAGTGGTCTCTCCCAGTTTTAAGTGCTTGGTACAGAGCCTGGCACCAGTAGGCACGTAAAAGTAATTGTTGAATTGCCCATGGGTCACAAAGAGTCAGACATGACTGTTATTTTCATATCAGTTCTGTAAAGTTGATATTGTTCTGTACATTTTAAAAAGATGAGAAAACTGAGGCTCAGGGTAAATAACTCACCTTTGGTCCCACAGCTAGAATGTGGCAGAGCCGTGATTCAGACCTAAGTATGCCTAAGCCTTAGACCAGCTGCCTTCACTAGGCTCAAACAGAAGGAGCATTAGGGCCATATTCATCTTCTCTCCTTCTTCCTCCCTCTGCCCTCCCATCTCTCTCCATTTCTCCCTGCTCCCACCGTGTAGTTACTCTCAGATGCTTTATACTTTGTTTAGGTTTTTTTTGTTGTTATATTTTTAACTCAGGAAATTATGCTGTTTTATACAGTGCTGTTGTCAATTATATCTCAATAAAACTGGAAGAAAAAACTTTAATTGTGATATGATTTCAGAATTAGACAAAAAAAATGGCAGGAAGGGTGTAAGCAGTGTCCAGGTTTGCAGGGGTCTGTATGTTCTTGGACAGTTGGGTTGTGAGCTCCTCCAGCCTGGAGCCGGACCACGCTGCCTTCACACAGCCTGAGCCACGCTGCCTGGGATTCCTGTGTGTCTGGGAGGTAGGGCGTGCCCCTTTTGAAAGTTCGTCGGTGTAAAAACAGCAATGTGACCTCACCCAGGAACTGAGGCAAACCCCAGAGCAGCTGTCCAGATTGCTAGGTATAAACATGAGCAGAGTCTAGGGTTTATAGTTTTGCATGGAAGAGCTCACCCTCTGAGAAACTGGAAGCTTTGGGGAATGTAAAAGAAAAGTGGCTTATAAAAAAGATGACTGGTAACTAACTTCCCAAACAGACACTCTCAGGCGTGGCACCATACCCTCCCCAGCTGCCAAGAACAATAGCGGATGCGTTCAGAGACTCCTGCGACCATGCCATTTCCTCCTCGCCATGCAATTACAGATGAATGTTTATGCTCCAAGCTCTCCTCCACGCCCGCCACATGGTTTTTTTTTAACCCTCTCCTTGCTGTCCCCTTTGTACTCATGGAATCTACTTTCTCCCTTCTGGGTTCTGTTCTGCTAGTATAGTAGTAGTGTTAGTAGCTCAGTCATGTCCGACTCTTCAAGACCCTCATGGACTGTAGCCTGCCAGGCTCCTCTGTCCATGGGATTCTCCAGGCAAGAATACTGGAGTGGGTTGCCATGCCCTCCTCCAGGGGATCTTCCCGAACCAGGGATCCAACCTAGGTCTCCTGCATTGCAGGCAGATTCTTTACCATCTGAACCACCCGGGAAGCCCATAGGCATGCATTGTGTTTGGAGGACATGCAGGAGAATTCTTCCTGGTGTGAGAGGAAGGGCGAGGGTGTCCTCTTTTAAAGGGTTAAACAATCTAGACGTTCCCAGATCAGGAGACTTTCCTCGGTTCCGACACTAAAATAAACCAGTGTCCTCACTCCAGGGCCTCACCTGCGGCTCCTAGGCCTTTCCCTTTGCTGCCATACTCCTTTGCTCGGAGGAACTGAGCTTAGCTAACCTCCTGGAAGTCTTTTTTCTCTGGCATTCCTCACTCACACCTGTGCTGGACAGGTGCCATGAAGATGGAAGATGTGTGACGTTCCCTCATGGGGCAAGGTCTGGCCCACAGCTTCTGTTCAGAAAATACTTGCTGAATGAGTAGGCCTTGGTGAACAGTTGGTACCTCAGTTGACTGAAAAATGCAAGATCACAGAAGAAGAGTGTAGATCTTAGACTCTTATTAGAAGGGAAAAAAAAAAACTATGGGTGGTGATGAATGTAAACTAAACTTATTTTGGTGACCATTTTTATGTACATATAAAGTGATTATGTTCTACACTTGAAACAAACAGGATGTTACATGTCAGAGTCACTTCAGCCGTGTCCAACTCTGCGACCCTATAAACTGTAGCCCACCAGGCTCCTCTGTCCAAGGGATTCTCCAGGCAAGAATATTGGAGTGGCTTGCCATGCCCTCCTCCAGGGGATCTTCCTGAACCAGGGATCGAACCTGCGTTTCCGTGTCTCCTGCATTAGCAGGCGGGTTCTTTACCACTACTACCACCTGGGAAGCCTGCTATGTTATATACCTTAAACTATTACAATATTGTAAATCAATTATACTTGATTTACAAGTATATATAGGTATTTAAAGAAAATACAAGCTCACAGCCCTTTAGGGTTTAGTTGCTTCTCTGGGATTTGCTTTGCACTTGATCGTCTAAAATGAGATTTTAGGTTTGGAAGAGATCTTGGGGATCTTTGGATCCAGCTCTTTTCTGTTGTTGCTTCCTGTGGTTTGCTGGGTTTTTAATCTCCGAGAAAGTCGGCTAAGTGGTTTACACAGGCATGTCTCAGTTATGCATGTGTGGACGACCCAGGGCACGTTTCTCTTCCCAGGCTGGCCTGCTCCTTTGACTAAAGCCCCTGGGAATGCTGACCTGAGGGGGCTGCAAGGTGGGTCCCAAGTCCAGTGTCATCAGCAAAACCTGTGACCAAGGACTGAGCGAAATGGCCTGACCGCCTGCGCGTCCCTCTGTGTGCTCCCCCAGCCTTTCTCTCCTCTTCTGCTTTCTCCACGCAGGGAGCCCCGGGATCACAGGTGTGCCCCAGTGCTCAGACAGCTCACTGTTCTGTGTGTGTTTAATGGTGAGCCTTTGGTCTCCTTGATCCCTTGGGTGGAGCCGTCCTGTTTCATTGGTCACACTAGTGGAAACACATTTTTGCAAACAGAAAGCCAGGAAACACTTTGGAGATGTCTACTCCAGGATCATTTCTTATTTGGTAAGAAATGAGAGCGCAGACTCAGGTTAGTAGCCCAGGGCACAGCATTAGTTTTGGTGACCTGGCCTAGTCCCAAGTCTGGTTGGAATGGGGCACTTTCCCAGCACCCTTTGCCCTGCCAGCATCACATCCCACACCCATGAAATGGAAAGTCTCTTACTGTATACTTTTGTTTCAAAAATGTTGCATATATATTTTGTTTAATGAAAAGTTATTTTTGGCCGCAATGTGTGGCATGTGGGATCTTAGTTGGGATCCTAACCAGGGATTGAATGCTTGTCCCCAGTAATGGAAACACAGTCTTAACCACTGGACATCCAGGGAAGTACCATGTATTATATCTTATAATTCTTTTCTTTTTTTTCTCAATTGAAGTGTAGTTGATTTACTGCGTTTCAGGTGTACAGCAAAGTGGTTCTGTTTCAGATAGATTCTTTTTCAGGTTCTTTTCCTTTATAAGTTGTTAGAAGATAGTGAATATAGTCCCCTCTACTATGCAGTAGGTCCTTGGTGTTTATCTTTAGTATTTACTAGTGTATATCTGTTAATCCCAAATTCCTAGTTTATCCCTCCCCCTCTTATTGTATACTTCTTAGGGTATGCTTTGAAGAGTCTTTGGATAGTTCATAGTGAAGAAGGAATGCAGGAAGACTCATTTTCTGCTTCAGCCATGACCTGTAGCTGGCTAATTGTGGCCTGGAAAGAGCAGGTCAGGCAGAGAGATGTGAGAGACATGTTTTAAATTTCCTTGGAAATAGTCACTGAAGCTCCTGAAAAGTTACTTTAATCTACAGCTTTTTCCTTCCCCAACCATTGACACCAAAAATAAGATTGCTCTGGGACTTGACACTGGTAGATAGAATGCTTCCCTAGGGACTTGAGGTTTGTTTCCAAAGCTGGGCAGTGACCACGCTGGCCTCCCAGCACTCATCCGTCAGACCTCACTAGGACAGCACTGGAATCGAAAAGTTCCTGAGATGACTTTAGTCAGCACAGCTCTCTCTGGGTCTCCAGGCAAGGAACTTGAGACTTGAATGGATTTGATGCCCTTAAAGTTCTTTCCTCGCTGGTGGGGGTGTGTTTATCACACTAGCTCACAGTGTCTGGTGGGAGCAAATGCCTACTCGGATAGCCTGCAGCTGCGAGGATGGGGTGATGTATCTGGCTGGAAAAGAGGTACTTTTTAAAGGTTTTATTTAGGGGGTTATTAAATCATCAGATCTTCTATCTTGAAGGTTATTAGGACCCTTCTTTTTTTTGAGTTTATTTCCCAGGCTGAATCTGATTATGCAGCCTTTCTTTAAGTTTTCAAACGCCCACACAGGAATGGTGGGGGCCTGTGCTTCAGTGGGAACAGCACAGAGGACCTGGAGTAGAATCGAGCTTGGTCTCTTAACAGTTGGGTTGTTCCCCGCAAGCCACTTGACCTCTGTTAGCCTCAGTGTCTCTGTAACGTGGGGATGCTGACGGAGATTAAATGAGGACCCCGGGGTGAAGTACTTGGAGTTATTGAGGGTGGGCGGGCTTTGGGATCAGGCTTTTTTTTCAGGTAAGTGCCAACACTTCTACAGAGCAGTTTTTATTGGTACATTAGTTTATGTCTTAGAACTTGATCTCGGCTAGAAACGGAAGTAAAAATGCCTGCTTGGTTAGGTTGTTGGGAGAAGCAAATGCCGTTTAAGTCGAGTGCCTGGCATGCCTGGCTTCAGGGGCCACAGTACTCTGGAGTGAGGCCGTCGGTGGTTGACATCAGCTGTCACATGACGTCACGCACTGCTTGAGCTCTTTAGACAAAACAGTGAAACTTTCACGGTCAGGAGAGGATTTCGCTAAAATCCTCCCCTCCAGAGTATGGGGAGAGACTGGAGGGGTGGGGGTTGAGAGTGGGTGGGTCCAGAAAGTCTGGCTACTTGTATCTTCCTTTGGAAGATTAATTTACCTTCTGGCAGTTGTGTTGAATTTGACAGGTCAGTGATTAATGCCAGTTTAACACTTATTAACTACCATACTTTTTGCTGATAAAGACTGTAAAGCTATAAAAATCGTAAAGGTCATAGGATGTGTGTGCGTGTGTGTGTGTGCGTGTGCGTGTGTGTGTGCGTGCATGTGTGTGAAGATAAAGTGCTCCATAGTTATCGTTATGTGGCATGTGAAAAGAATCCTGGCTTTTCTGCATTTTTTCCTGTAATTGCTCATGGATGGTTTGGCTTATTTTTCTTCTAGGATGTGGAGAAAGAGAAGGAAACCCACAATTACCTCAGCAAAGAGGAAATCAAAGAGAAAGTTCATAAATACAACTAGCAGTCACAGACAAGTTGAAGATGACCTTGGTGAGCACCCATGCTAATAATACTGTTTAGCTTGACAATGTCAAAGGACAATTATAAGTTGTTGGTACCACAGTCTGTATGTTTTAAAATGTCTGAATCACGCTTGCAGAAATTTAAAGATTAAGGTATATAGGACTGGAAAAGCAGATATTTCTGCATCTTTCAAATGAAAGCTGTGTTTTGAAGTCGCTTTATCTCAAAATCAGTCAACACTTCCTAAAATTTTATTTTGAAAGATGTTATGACCTCCAAAGGGTTCTTAGCATTGAGTGTAATCCTTGCCTGTTTAACACAGGGCGGTGACTCAGATTCTAAAAAGGCCTTAGATAAGTTTTACCTTATGCAAATAAATCTGGAAGTGTCAGGAAAAGGATTTGGTCACCACGGATTGGGATATAATTGAGCTCGGAGTTTTCTCAGCTGGTTGTGAGTGTAAGACGGAGCGTGTATTAATAATACTCAGCTTCCTACACTGTTGCTTCAGCTTTGTGTTTTCTGCAACTCTGTGTGGGAGCTGTTTGAAGCTCAGTGGGGAGCGAGGGTGTAGGAGGGAGAAGCCCAGGCTTGGTGACACAGGAAGAGAAGCCCATAGCAGAGCCCACTGCGGGTTCCTCTGGCTGGTCAGGCCTTGCCCTGCCACTTGGTGACCTTTCTCGAGGCACCTGCCAGCCTTTGGTGCCAGTGTCCAGGGCCCTGAAGCCCTGCCTGGCCGTCTAGTGACCCTGAACTGACAGCTCTGCCAAGGATAGGATGACCTGGTTAGAACAGGTCCGACTGAATTCTGTGATCCTTGGGGAGGAGCTTTTAAAAATATAAACCCTTGTGAGAAAGGATCCCTATCTGGTGGGATTCTGCCCAAAAAGGGAGACAGCAGATAATCTCAAGATTATTCCTCTTTATTCCACCAGTCTTATTTCTTTCTCAAACATGGCTTTTATCAAAGCAGAACATTCTCTCCTTTTTGGAGATTAAAACAGATGCAAATTTCCATTCATTTCAAAGATTAAAAAGAAAAAGTGAAATGTTGTATAATACTTTCCACAAGAATAATGAATGAATTAGTATTATAAATTGATCTTGTGGAAAGGAAGAAAAACAATGGCCCATAAAGGAAATTTTTCATGTTCTGTGTTAACTGTCATTTATGTATAACTTAACTTGAAGGCTCATTTAAATAAAGCATTATAATATTTGTTTTTTTTCTGAATATACTAGAAGTTAAAAGTGAAGACTAGACCATTATAACTATTTGTAGCAACTAAAATATTCTACCACCAGTTAAGACACCACCTGTTATTCTACCACCTGTGGTCCAGTGGTTAGGACTCCACGTTTCTACTGCAGGAGGCCCTGGTTAGGGTATTAGGGTCCTGCATGCTGTGTGGCCTGGCCAAACAGAAAAACAAAAGGAAACACAAGTGTTTGTATCATAATGTCTGTGGTTTACATTGTAACTTGAATTTGTTGTAAAAATATTGCTGCTTGAGGTGTCTGAAGTGCCTCATTGTGTATCCCATGCTAGTGCGGAATCCTACGCTATATAAAATAGTTTATGCAAAATTGGTAATAGCTGGTACATAGGAGCCACTAGGAATGAAAATAGCTTGTTTTCTTCCCGTCTGCTTCTTGTTATTGGAGTATTTCAGAGTCCTAATTGTGACTTTCCTTTTTTGTGTAATAGCTGGTCATCAGTTGGAGATGTTTCCTTTGAGCAGTTAGCCTGCACATGGCCCCAAGCTTTAACAAGCCCTGTGGTTTGGCCAGCATCTGTGTCAGGGGATGGGAGGCTCACCCATGGGCCTCGACCTTTCACATGCAGCTTCGCAGGCTTTGGTCCCCACATCTGCCCTGCAGACCTTGCCTGAGAAGCACTTTCCTGGAGTGTGTTAACCTTTCCGAGGTCATCTCCCGAGGGGCCATCTTGAGTGAGCCTCTGCCACAAGGCCATAAAAGAAGAGAACAAGAGAGGGAGTGTTTCACCTTCCTTTCTGTTGTTGTTTTGATACGCTCCTTCCTAAAATGCCCAGCTCACGTGTGTGTTCCTCTTCCTGCCTCAGAATTCAAATGGGATTTACACTGGCTTCATTAAAGTACAGATGGAACTCTGCAAACCTTCACAGACTGCTGGAAAACCCGCTCCCAGTAGCAATGGCTGTATGAACACCCTTCACATCAGCAGCACAAACACGGTTGGCGAAGTGATTGAGGCCCTGCTTAAGAAGTTTCTTGTGACCGAGAGCCCTACCAAGTTTGCACTTTATAAGCGGTGTCACAGGGAAGATCAAGGTACCATGCTTAAAATGAAAATGGTCCCTGCTTTTGTTTCTGTCTTTTGACTTCATTCATGGAAGACTGGTGGATGTACCTGTATCAGTTATGTCAGAGCCCAGGGACATATTCTGGAATAAATGGTGAATGCATCCTGGCTATCTGTGTTTTTCAGGTGGACAGCTCTCGGTCTGCGAGCTCAGAGGTATCTGTATGTGAATTATGTGATGGGTATTTATGGAGGATTTATGGGATAACCTCCCTCCTCCTTGCCCCTACCACCCCACCCAGCACAAAGAAGAATGCCTTTGTGCTTAAGTTTTCAGTTGCACATTGATGTTGGATGTGATTGGTCAACTTGTAGGCTTCTGTCAATGGCGCAGTCCTAGGCTCTCCCTTTTCCCAGTAGTGACCCTGGGATGGGTTGACACCCTGCTCACCCCCCGCCTCCCACCCAGGGGCACATGCAGTGGATGAATAACATTTTGATCTGAGGTCTACCTGTCTGAACTTAATACCCACAATCAGTGGATTAAAAAGAATCTTAAATTATTGCATGAAACTGAAAAAGATATTCCAGATCAGGTCATCACTGAACAGAAGTTGATAGCGCTGGTGGACAGCAGGGATTTAGTGATTCACTAAGTACTGATTTGAAAATGGTGTATATATGTGAACACTTGTGCTTTCCCTAGTTTTTCTAAGTTGAGCCTATAGCAGCTGTGGCAGAAAATCCACTCACCTTGGCATGATGGGAAAGTCCCTTGTTGCCTAGAGATGAAACCTAGCCAGATGCTGAGTATGCTCACGCTTCTTCAACATGGACTGTGGGCTGAGCCTGCAGAATACAGGGATGAATAGGCCGAGGTTCCCATCCTTCAGAGGCCACAGGCGCTCAGCAGTGGGGGGAAGTTTACATCTCCAGGGGAGATGTATATATAATGTATAATGCAGTGGTATCCAGGAGGGAAAAAATAAAACAGATCAATTCAGATGGCATTTTGTCTTGCCACGTTCTTTGCCTGCCCCACCTGGTCTTTAGCTGCATAATCTAACAGTAATAGCATCCTACCGACTTATTACCGACATGACAAATCTTTCAACCCTACAAAGCATAGAGAGAGAGAAAGAAAGAGAGAGAGAGAGAGTGTGTATGTATGCAGAGCTTGCGTTCAGACAGACTGCTTTGTTTGTGCCTGCTGATTCTAAATTAATCTGTAGGAAGATTTGCTTCTAGAGTTGTGATTTCATGTTCTTGCGACGGTATATTTTTATTGTAGGAGGGATTACAGATCCTTTTTAAAGTTTATCTTTCTAAAAGGAGGAGCGGGATTAATTATAAGCCCATTTTGAGAGTGATACTCATTTAAATTCATTCTCAAGAATTATTTCCTTTTTAAATCAAGGCCCAGTTTACATTATGCAGATAGCATGGAAATAGTATAGAATTCATTCCACTGTGGGCTGTTTATTGGTGACAAGATGAGGGTGGTGCCCAGGTGGCTGAGGTGATCACACTGTTGCGTTGATCTGGGGGTGGGGAGGGCAATGATGTTGTGCTGTGCTTGTGACATGCCTCTCGTTCTCGCCAGTCTACGCCTGCAAGCTCTCGGACCGGGAGCATCCACTCTACCTGCGTTTGGTAGCAGGTCCCAGAACAGACACACTCAGTTTTGTTCTTCGCGAACATGAAATTGGAGAGGTAAGTGATTGTTCATTCTTGCTTTAAACTCTGCAGACCAGCTGGTCCTGTTTTATCGCTCTGGTCTAGTGACTCTACCACTGACTG
>SJXQ01003353.1:18626-53428 GCA_006408695.1 Aepyceros melampus | reverse complement strand
GGGGAGGGGTGGGGAGGGGAGGGGGAATGTGTGTGTCTGTGTGTGTCTGCCTGTCATGGGAGGAGAGGTGGTCCTGTGGAGGCAGGGTGTTTTTGAATTGTTAGAAATGAACCCAGAGTTAGTCTACAATATAATTTTCTTGTAACACTCATTATTTTGGTCTATAATTTTCAGAGGTGGAAGGATATACACTTTTTTAAAAACTTGATCACTACCCAGTCTCATTTTCACCCCCTCCACCTCCAAATTACTCTAATCCAGCTGAGCTTTGAAAGTCGACACTCTCCATATGTTTGCTGGTAATCAAAGTCTCCAGGCTCCTCTGCTCTAAAGGGAATAAAGGGAAACACAGTCTCTTTACTATGAAAGCCATTTAACTTTCTAGACTCTTCCTTTCCTCTTTGCCCAGATGATTTAAGGATTTATGTCTGTACGTGCATTATTTGACAACATCTCTCCAAGAAGTATTGTATTTAGGTCAGTTCAGTTGAGGGAAAAGGCACTTTAGACTGTCCTTCTAGATGAAGTGTCAGTTGAGTAAATCTCTCAAGCTCTGGGTCTCAGCCTTTTGTCTAGAATCGGATATGGCATGAATTGTCCGTGTAGAACATTTTGTGATGTAGGGAGAATAGTTCTAGGTTAAAAGTTAAAAAAAACCAAGACTCTGCTTCCTGCCATTCCTTTTAAGGCCAGATTAGGAGTACAACCTTGGGTAAATCTACTCTTTTCAGTCCTCAGTTTTAAAATCTGTAAAGTGGGACTTGAAAAGGTGGTTTTGAGTCGCAAATTAGAAATGTATGTAAACATGCTTGGTAAAGAGTATGTGTATGTCAGTGTAAATAGGAACTTTATTTAGGGGAGTTTTAGGAAGACAGTGATTTGGGACATTTTGGAAGTTTCTTTTGATCTTTATGTTTTGAAATCTTTAAAATCCACTCTTATTTTGAAGAGAGAGCTTGGTTACAAAAGTCTAAAATTTGAGGTTTTGGTTGGCACGCGATAGTCTACCCTCTGCAAACCCGAGTCAGACACAGCAGCATAGCCTTGTCAGCATCTCACCTTTCTCAGTGCTGGTTCTGAGTGTCGCACATGGTTTGGTTAAGGTGATTGGAGCTGCACTGTCTGGAAGGGTTTAGTTCTGAATTCACTTTACATTGTGTTCCAATGTTCCAGATTGCTTTCCTGACCTCTCTGTGGCATGCTTGTGTCTCAAGTTTTTGAGGTTAACTGAATTGAGAGAAGAAACTTTCCATAGCTGTCAGAGAGTGGGAGGGAGATGCTATTTTATAATGTCTTTATTTTGGAGAACTTATGTGAAAAATAAATTGTTAATTTTCAAATTAACAGAGTATTCTAATGTAGACAGTTCTGTTCTCCTGCTTCATGTCTCATTTTCTTTAGTAACTAGCTCAATCAGTCTCCAAGAGCCAATATCCATCAATCATCGATCTGCTTGGTGATTTTATTCTGAATCCTCTCTCTGCACTTGTAATAGGTTATCCTGTTTTTCCCTACCCCACATGCCCCGGGAGTCCCCCATCAGACATTGCTCTTGGCAGAGATAGTGGTGCTCAGCCCAGGACTGAGAGCCTCCTTTTGGGAGAGGAGGACATGTAGTTTGGAAAGAAACCTCCCAGGTGATGCCACATACCCTTCTTGACATTTACTTCTTAAAAAAAATTTTTTTTGTGAAAAATACCATGAACATTTTGTGCTTGCCAGATACCAGGTGCTATTAGGGAAAATAAAGTCAGAAGCTCAAGGGCCAAAGACAAAGCCCGCGTAGCTGGAAGTATAGCAGATGCAGGGCAGACAAGAGAAATACTGAGCAAAGAATTATAGCACTATTCAGACCCTTTGTGATCAGGCAGTGATCGAGGCGTCCAGTGCTCAGTGAGAGTTTCCAAAAGGCGTAATTCTGACTGAGAGAGAAGGGAAGGAAATCAGGAAATCATGGAAAGCTTCTTAGAGAGTGGCATTGAATCTGGGACTTGAAGGTTGAGGAGGAGCTTGCCAGGCAGAGGGGAGGAGGGGAAAGCACGTGCAAAGCCACACAGGGTAATGAGTGAGGGGCACAGGGACAGAGACGGGACTGGAGGAGGAGGGTCTTTCAGACATAGCGGAAACAACCACGAGAAGCCATTGAATGACTCCAGACATGGAGGGTCACGCCTAGATTGGCGTCCTAGAGAGAGGATTCAGGCTGGCTGTTTGGGGGAATAGATTAGGGAATGGAAAAGTGGAGCTAGGAGGCTATCCCAGGGTTGGAGGGGACGGTGGTGGTGGATAGGAGGGGGTGAGATTGACAGTGGGAACTGGGGAAGAAGGCAGTGATGACGAGGACCCCACGGAGAGGGAGGGTGAAGGGAGTGTGGAGTTGCGTTTCAGGCTTCTGTGGGTTAGTGTCTGATGGAGTTAGGTGTTTGCTCTTAGAGCCCTTTTGGAGGATGCTGGGAGGAGGGGAGCAGCGGGCAGTGGGAGTGAGCTGAGATGGGGATGTAAGGCTGGTCAGCAGGCTTGGCTCTCGTCCACCAGGCCTTCTGAGAAGGCCGGGCAGCGGTGGGCAGTGTGAGTCAGGAGGGGAAGGCAGGCAGCCCCCTGTGCTCCCCGCCCTCCTGTTCGTGAGTCCTGAAGTATAAACACCTGGCATTTTTCACTTTTTGGATTCCCTCACAGTGGGAAGCCTTCAGCCTGCCCGAGCTACAGAATTTCCTGAGGATCTTGGACAAGGAAGAAGACGAGCAGCTACAGAACCTGAAGGAGCGCTACACGGCCTACCGACACAAGCTGGAAGAAGCCCTCAGCCAGGCGTGGAAACCGGGGTAAAGTGTGGGGCTCCCTGCCCCTCAGGGACGGCACGGGACCTGCGTGTGCACCGGCAGCCAGGGTCTCTCTTGTCGGAGGGCGGTTTTCTTGCCCTATGATGCTAGGGCCTTTCCTCTTTACAAATCTCTAGATCTAGTTCCCCCAAACTGGTCACGCAGCATCCTGCAGCTTGGGCGTCCTCTGTCAGGGATTCTGCAAGCTTGTTCTGTTAACGGCACCACGGTGTTACCTCTTGGCAAGCTGTGAACCTGTGGTCTCATCTGGAGCATTCTAGAGTGCTTTGAAGCATGGACTTGAGGTTTTTTATTTTTCCTTATTTTCTTTTAGTTAAATATATGATGATGTTAAGCTTAAGGTTGTGCAAATGATTTTAAAAAAGCTTAACAAGGACTCTTTCTGAATACTTGTCTTATGTTGAAACTACCTGTCTGTTACTGGGTTTTTTTGTTTTGTTTTTAATGTCAGAGGAAACAGTTCATGTGAATTGAAGGGCACAGGAAGCTAGGGACGCTGAGGAGTTGGTGAAGGATTTTGGAGGAGTCTGATAAAGAGAGAAAAGAGGAAGTATGGAAGAAGGTGGAGGGTGGAGGTGGGGAGTCCTAACGGACGGTGGCTTGGGTAAGTGGGTGGTAGAGAAGGAGGTGAACTTGCTTATTAAGGGGTTAAAAGCTTTCAGTTTAGAGACATTAAATCCATTGTCATATAGCTTGATTTCCTGGTGAGTAAAATGTGGGAACGGAAACCAAAGAAAGTAGGAGCTAGACGCAGAGGAGGAACTGACTGCGGAGGACCAGGGAAGGCAGGAGGAGCCCCATCTTGGTGAACCAGTGCCCTCCAGGAGCGGAAGGTCTGAGTGGTGCAGCTTCTCTGCGCCCTTCTGGGCAGTGAGCATCAGCTATGACCCCTGTGAAGTTACAATTTCCCTCTGAGGTTGTTTTTCAAAGTGGAAAAGGAGTTTCTGGAGGAGGCAGTGTACCCTCCAACCCAACCCCTTCCCCGCCCCCGCCCCCAGGACTTTTCAAGTGATTTGTAGAGTGAGGAGCTCTCAACACTGTTTTGACAATCGCTCCCTCCTTTCCCTTTAGTCTTCCCCTCCCTTCTTCCTCCTTCCCTCCCCTCACTGCTCTCCCTTCTCCCTTTGTCTTATAAATTGAAGTAGACTTGATGTAGAACAGGGGTGTGGATTAAGGAAGCACAGGAAGGACCATCAGATCCTCAGTTCCAAAGGGTGACTGTAAAGTAGGGGCGGGGGTGGAGGGCTGCGTCCACTCCCAGCGGACCACAGAGGGGGGGTTCTTTTTAACAAAAGTGCATGTCCTGCAGACCAAAGAAGTGCATGTGCAATAGGAGCCTTCCTTAAAACAGGTTAAATAATCTCATTTTACGCAGTAGTCTGAAACCAACAGGAAAGGTGTGTTGTGCTTCTAGAGGGGCCTTCCAGTCTGTTTGTAGTCTAGATAGTGTTTATAAATTCCCAAGGAATTGTTAACACTTTGGTGACACCTAATGGATTCTTTTTGAAATTCAAGGTGCTTCAGTTCTTTGCCTCCTAAGTGAACTGTGCCTTTTTTGAAAATTGCATTTCTGTTCCCTTCTTGGTGGCTCTTCTGACTTTTCAGAGAACACCCGTCTTGTTGGAGGCAGATGTGTCGCTTCTGCTATGCCACACACGTTACTGAGACAATCATATCTCCCTAAGCTTTTTATGGAAAGTTGGAAAGAAACCCAAAAAAGTAGAACTAGCTATAAAATATGTATGGCACATCTTGTTTAATTTTGCATGTAAGTTCCTGTTAGTGCCTCAGTGAGGTTTTAGTGACATTGTCAACCAATACTTTACCTTCATTGTTCAGGGAATGCCTTCATGATTTTTATACTGGTTTTACTCTTCAGACTATGGCTTAGGTGTGAGTGTACTGTTATCAACCACCTGGTCTTTTAATTACCCACCCCAGTAAGCTCATATTTTGTGAAGCCTTTGTTTCTCAGATCGACACTGTTTGAACCTTAAAGTAGTACCTGATGGGTATCTGTGAAAGTGGTTTTTTTTTTTTTTTTTTTACTTGAAGTAGATTGTCTAAATTAGGCATCCTCGTCTGTGTGATCCGGGACCTCGCTCATTCTCATGTGCACTACAAGTTTCAGTTTGGAAAACTTACTGTGTTGAAGTCCTGTCGGTTCATGATTCTTGAAGACCAATGGTCTCTCCTGAACACTGGTGACTGCAGCGTTTTTAATGTGTAAGAGGCCACCGAGGCCAAAAGATTTTAAAAAATTATTGTACAAATTTTCTTATGTTAAATTTAACTATCTAAGCTTTGCTGTAATACTGTTTTCTTTCAGTATGTGATGGTACAGGAACGAGGTTAAATGAAGGGGTGGTATTGCAGGGGAGCATTTTAAATCACAGGAGTAAAAAAAAATTATAATATTTATAATTTTCATGAGTTTAAGTTTATTTTTGTGGGGAAGAGTTTTTTTTCCCCTAAAATTGTTTCTGGAATGGCAAATTGTTTCCATTAATAAAAGTTTAAGTTGTTAGTTGATGTTTGTGTGTATTTATTTATAGTAATATGCTGGATAAAAGAAGATCATGGGAGTGGGAGGAACTGCTTTTGAAGATAATTGTGGACAGGGGCTGAAATGTGACAATTTTCAATAGTTTTGTATGGTTCACGTTTGTTCTTCCAAATGTCACTTTGCCTTTGCCTTACCATCTGGGGAAGAGAACTGGAGGTGAGTGTCTGCCACATTCCTAAAACAGTGAAATATACATATGTTTAGAAGTGTATGAAGTGTGTACATACAAGTGTATGAAGCACATGAGTAAAGAATTATTATGAAGTGCCTGCCCTGTGACCACTACCAAGACAAAACATTGTCCCTTCCTTAGCAAGTCTCCTCCTTCCCCACCTGTTCCTTTCCTGAGACCTCCCACTGTTGGCTGCACCGGGTCTTTGCTGCTGCGTGCAGGCTTTCTCTAGCTGTGTGCGCAGGCTTCCCATCGTGGTGGCTTCTCCTGTTGCATAGTGTGGACTTCAGTGGTTGTAGCGCATGGGCTTGGCAGTTGGGGCACACAGGCTTAGCTGTCCCTCAGCGTGTGGAATCTTCCCAGACCAGGGATCAAACCCATGTCCCTTGGATTGGCAGGTGGATTCCTAACCACTGGACCACCAGGGAAGTCCCCTCTCACTCTTAAAATAGACCACTCTCAAGGTTACCTTATCTCTGCTTTTTGAGTCACTGTGACTATCACGGGATTGAGTGCACAACTGCTTCTCTTCATAGGCTTCCAAGCCTGCTGGTGACAAGTGATTTTACTACTGCACTGACCCCTAGAGGAGGTGGGGAAGTAGGTGCAAGCTGTACCAGTTGGTGAAGGGGAAGACATTTAAGTGCCATACCTGCTTCGCAAGTAAAAATATTATGATAGAAATGATGGCTCAATATAGGTCTTTTTCACAAAAATGTCCAGGAGAACCTAGTTTAGAAGTTTGGCCTGGGTTACTACCCAAGGTGCCATTGGGAATGTCTGGGAATCTTTATCCCTTTAAGGGAGTTAGCTTCTTGCCCAAGGAATTTGTCATCAGTTGATAATTAAATGAATATTCTTATGTTGCAAAGTTACTTCTCAAGGATTTGTACATTGTTTTGGGGCTTTGTCATATGATTCTAATTAGGAATTTTTCTGTTTTTGAATGTTTGAATGAAAGGAGGAGTCTATATACAGATCTTTTATATATGTGTGTGTATATAAGTATATATTATTAAAATATATTTTTCATATATATAATTTTTATTATCTTTGGCTGCACTGGGTCTTTGTTGCTGCACAGGCTTTTCTCTAGTTGTGTTGAGCAGGAGCTACTCACCAGCTGTGGGGTCCGGGGTTCTCATTGCAGTGGCTTCTCCTGCTGTGGAGCACAGGAGACAGGGGGCACAGGCTTCAGGAGTTGCAACTCCTGGGCTCTAGAGCGCAGGCTGAATAGTTGTGGCACGTGGGCTTAGTTGCTTCGTAGGATGTGGGATCTTCCCAGATGAGGGATCAAACCCGAGTCTTCTGCATTTTCAGGTGGATTCTTTACCACTGAGCCATCAGGGAAGCCCCGTATACACATTTTCATTGATTGACCATGGGGTTATGTTCTGATAAACCCATCATAAGTTGGAAATATATAGTAAGTCAAAAATGCATTCCATATACATCATCTCCCAAACATCATAGTTCTGCTTAGCATACCTTAAACCTGCCTGGGACACATGCATTAGCCTACAGCCAGGCAGTCATCTGACACAAAGTGTGTGAAGTGTTGAATATCTCATGTAATGTATTGAATGCTCTCCTGAAAGTGGAAAACAGAATGGCTGGGTACGGAATGTTTTTTTTCCCCAGAATGTTGTTAAGTATATTGGTTGTTTACCTTCATAAACAAAAAAATATCACTAGTGTGGGAAAAGATCACAATTCAGAATCCCAAGTACATTTTCTAGTGAACGCATACCACTTTCACACCATCAGAGTCAAGAAACCGCTAGTCAAACTGTTGTTAAGTTGGGGACCTTCCATACTGTAATAGCAAATTCAGACACAGTGCTTACCATGTTCTAGGCATTATTCTAACAAGTTTAATATGTATGAACTCAGTTTCCCTCCATGAGATAGGTATTGTCAACACTCTCATTTTACAGATGAGGAGACAGAAACCCATCGAAGTCCAGCAGCTTGCCCACGGCCACTCTGTGAGTGAGTAAAAGATGTCCCGTCCTGTGCACCAGCTTTCCCTGTAAGGTCTACCCTGTTTTTCAGTGAAACTGCCTAATAAGGGCCCATCAGAATGCCCGTAGTGGGCAGTTCAGCTGAAATCAGGCCTGTTAGTAGAGTTGGGATCTGTGGGAAATGGAAGGCGACAGGCTTGATGTCAGAGCACGCTATCATCCTTTTGTTGTTCACTTAGCATTCCATTTAAGTGGTTATACTAAGTTACAGAGAAGGAGATGCCTACCTGTGTTTTCATTTACAGGTTCTGTTGCGTGCAAGAAGCTGACAGGGTAGGTAACCGAACCTCATGTTCTCACTGCAATTAGTAAGATAATTCTCTGGATCCACTAGAAGAATAGCTTCAAGAAGTCACAGTTCCCAGGACCCACTAAATACTTGTGAAGACTGGAGTTTTGCTTCCTCATCAAGGATGAGCCTCTCCAAAGAAACATGGGAAACTAAGTATGCAAATTCTTGAAAGTGTACATTTGCCTAGTGTGAATCACTGCTTGCTTAATTAAGAAAACAGATTTGTATAAGGATGGGGTGAGAAATGGGCCAAGGGGTGGTGGTGGAAAGGAGTGGGCAGGTTAAATAGCTGTCAGTTGAATGTATTAATTCTAATTGTAGGATTTTTTTGGTTTTAAATTTTTCCTGATTTTTGGATTTTGAGGTTGGTAGTTTGGGGTTTCATTTCGGGTTTGTTTTTTGGCAGATCTTTCTCTTTAATTCTATAAGGTGAGGCTGACCAGGTAGAAGACAGACCTTCTAATCTTCGTATTAGTTTCCAAAGTCACTTGTGACTCCCTTGGTGGCAGTTGAACTCAGAAAGCCCCTCTTCCCCTTTCTGAGAAAGGTGAGTATTGGCATTTTTAAATGTTTGCACACAAACAGAAAGTATCAGGACCCTTTGTAAACGTCATAAGAAGTTGGGTTTGGCTTTGTGTCTGGGAGGGAGTTCCTTTATCCAGGAGAGTTGGTTTTGATCTTTCTAGGCAACGAGGCTTACCGTGGATGCTCCTCTGTCTTCAGCAGCCACAGGTCTACTTGTGGCCTGGTGTGTGCACCCTCCCCTCGCTGTAGCCACCCAGTGTGGACACGGGAGATTAATTAAACCCTGTGCCGTTCCTTTTCTCTGGAGTTCTAGGGGACTCTGATCCAGAGGATGTTCTGATTTTCAAATGAGAGAAAATTTGCTGAAGTTCTAGTCATTCTGGAGCAGCACTCTGAGGTGTCTTACCACAAGTTAGAATCCTTGAATTATGGGCTGGGAGGTGACAGCTTAAATTCACATCTTTTTCATGCATGTGTGATCCCCCGAGGAAAATGTTCCAAGCCCATGACTTTTAGGTAAAACTGAGCATGTTATTAAATGCCTGATCAATAAAAGATACTTGTCTGAGAATACACAGCAGCCTTAGAAATCAAAAACTTGGCTATCAGCCTTCAGAAAAGCCCAAGCCTCACTGCCTTAGTTCCAGATAAACTTTCTGTAGGAGTTTGTGTGCTCGGGAAGGGTCTATGTGTCAGGCAGATAAGGAGCTAGTGTGCAGGATGTGGGTGAGGCCTGAAGTGACGTTCCTGACCCTTGTGTCACGCCTGTGTCTCCCTGGTGCCACCCTCTGCTCCCGGCTTGTTTTTAAAACTTTCCTTCTATTCCAAGCAGTTCACTATAATTCTTGGGGGAAAAGTTGTTATGAAGCTAGTAGTTGGGAAAGGGTAGTGTTTAAGATCTGTTAGATGAGATTTCAAGACAAAAATGAGGTTATTACTCGTTTCTTTATATAGACTACCTATAGGTGCTGATTTTTAAAAGGCAGACCTTTCTGTACCCTACCCCAAAGCTAATACTAAGCCCTGAGAATCTCCTACTTTAACAAGCACCTCATTTTTTTCCAAATACTAAGTGTAAATCTTAGAACTCTGCAGAGTATTTCGTAGATTGAAGGGATATATCCAGGTGCACTGTCTTTAAACAAATTACTTCTGCACTGAGAGTAACGGCCAGCCTGCAAAGAGACTCCCCGTCTTGCCTCATTTAGCCCTGGAAAGGATAGTTCTTTGTATAGTGTTACCCTGTGCCCCAACCATGCATGGCTAATTGGATTTTAGTTAGGCCTTGGATACAAGACTGTTGATCAATTAGCCTTTCTTAAAACTCTAAATAAAGAAACAGGAATTGTAGTTAGTCTGTAATGGGTACTCATAAGCCAGGGGACTGAACCCACCATTGAGCCTTGTGTCAGAAGCAGAGAGAGACTGCAGAGAAAGCAGGAGAATGGAGCAGCAAGAAGCCAAGAGGAGAGTGTGTGTGGCCTCTGGAAGGTGAAGAGAGTAAATTCAGAACCTCCTTGATACTTGTTAGCTGTTGAATTTCTCCTGGTACCCTCTTCCCTCAGAAAGGAATTATCTTTGTTGACATGAGCTCTGTACTCATGTGCCCATTTCTACAATGGGGTCAAGAGTAGAAACAGAGGGAAATTTATGGTACTAAATGCCTTTTAGAAAAGATGAAAGGGCTCAAAGGCATGACCTCAGCCTCCTCTTAAAGAAAAGCAGAAGAAAGGAAGTGATAAAGAGTGGTAACAAATGAAACAGAAAACAGAATCAGCGAAACCAGAAGTATGTTCTTAAGAGATCAGTAGAGTTGATAATTCTCTAACCATACTGACCAGGCAAGAGAGGACACAATTAACAGCGCTATTAGGAACAGGAGTGGTGACATCACTACATATGTTCATATTTTAGGTCCTTGCATTGCAATAAGTTTCCTTAAAAATTAGTGTTTTTTTTTGAAAAAACCAAGGTGAGTTCTACACATTCCTAATTTTGTCTAGTTTTGAAAAATTTGCGAAGTGACAAATGCTGATGTTACTGGTACTATCAACTGTTTGGTTCCCACAGTTATTTACAGTATTGTAACTTTAATGCATATGATCAATACTATTCTAACAATATTTAAGATTACTTTCATATTATTAGAAATACAGTAGGATTTCTGCTTATTAAAATGTGATTATGCTAGTTTCCTCCCTCTCTTCCATCCTCCCCCTCCTATTCCCCTCCCTCCCTCCTTTTTCTTTCTTTTTCCACAAACAGCTTAGAACTAATTGTAATCATAGTTGAGGAATGAGTCTGTCTGTTTTACTGTTGGGTTCTGTGATACCTATCTTCTTACAACGATCCTTTTTATTTTTTCAGTAACTTTTCACTTCTATTAGTTCTTTCTGTTCTTCGCACAAAAAGAAACTTGAGCAGAACACCAAGTGTTTTAACTTCTTTTATTCAACAAGTACTTTTAAATTACCCGAGGATGTTAGGACTGTGTCGATTATGGTGAGAAAGAACATCATGGTCCTGTCTTTACCAAAACTGGTTTGCTTCAGTTTCCATGTGTAATGAAAACCAGCAAGTGTCACAAAGATGAAATACAGAGCACTGTGAGAGTTTATTACTTAAGCTTTTAGAGAAGGCTTCCTAGAGGAAGTGATTTAGAGCTAAGATTTTTAAGGATGAGTTGGAGTTACCTGGCATAATTTATGATTTACAGGAAAATTTTCTATGTAAGAGCAACTGGTTTCTCAAGCCTTTCTTTTCGTGGTGTGTTATATTGGCGTCACTCTTGCTGTCTTGCCTGTTATGAGAAAGGAACTTAGAGTGCTAAATAATTCTCAGTGGGTTCTGAGTTCATCTTTGGCAGGAGCAGAGTTAAATTTACAGTAGCAATTGCCCTGGATCAGCTGTTTTCCCCCCTGTAAAGTGGAGAGGGCATCATGTTTGCTTTCTTCATCAGACTCATGAGGACCAAATAAGATCATGAAGGTCAAGGTGCTCTACACCCTGTAAAGCCTGATGTAGTGTAAGGTGGTCCTGTTTTCCAAATTATTCTTCCTGTAGTGGTGGTATGGCTGCTTTACTACTGGGCCAGGATGTTTACATATCATGTTGACACAGACATTCATCCAAGAAGCATCACCTAGGATGTAATTTCCAAGAGGGACATTTTTTCAAAGTGAAATCTTTTGCTTTTATTTTTTAACCTCATGCTTAAGGGAGGCAAAACACTCAAGATCCAGGGTGAAAAAATCTGCATTCAATGCCTTTCCATGTGCCCCCTGTAAATATAATGGCAGAGCGGTCTTCCTGCTCTGACAAGTTAGACCCACAAGGCTCAGAGCTGCAGGGACCAGGGCTGCCACGCTGTCACGCTCCTGTAGGTGCTGAGTGATCCAGACCAGAGGGTCACGTGTGGGTGTCATCTGGGGGCCTTGGCCTTTGTTTCTCATCCGGTGTTGTCATGTGTGTGAATTCTCACCCCAGATAGCAATCTGGGGACTGCGGCATGTCTTCAGCTCATTTCATCTCTCTGAGCTGGGGGGCGTAACGTCTGTGGGACTAAACATTTCATCGAGTCTGGAAACAGTCAGTTGGGTAGCTTGGAGAAGGAATGGGGCTGTTCTGCAAGGCTTCCTGCCTCCTTGTAAAGTCAGTGTCACCCCCGGCTGAACCCTTCACCAGGGCCCTAAGTGGCAATACAGGGAGGAAGGGGGCAGGGTGACCGAGGCCCTGTTCTTGTGTTCCTCTGCTGTACAGAAGACCAGGCTCAGCATCCCAGGCTTCGTTCTCTGTGGAATCATCCATAAAAGTGCAGTCACTGGCTGAAGGCTGCCTGACAGATGACTCAGTAAGGGGTCCCTCATTCCAGACTGCTGAAAGGATCCAAGTTCTTGTGTGATGTCAGGTCTAATAAAGTTGCTACTCACGCGATCTTGGAGCTGGGAAACATGGGAGACCTGGGGAAGAAAAGGACATAGGGAAGCCACTTTTCTTCAGGACTTAAACAGAAGCGGCTGCATTTCTGAGCTACTTTCCTAGCATCAGGACAAGGCAAAGGAGTAGTGTCTGATGGTCTTGATTGGACAACAGGTGCCTCAGAAGCCAAGCCAAGATCTTGGCCTGCAGCAGCTGCTGAAAGAGCAGCTCCGCCCCTGCACTGGGCTCTCCCACACACCAACTTTTGTGGGTAATAGAGACCCTCCGGAGGGAAGACTTGGACTTGTGTCTGGGGCCTGCCAGCCTAGAGTCCATTAAAATGTTTTCCAACATGTGCTGAGAACAATACTTTAGCAACCATATAAAGAAGCTTCTACTAGGTTTTGGTAGTTATAGCTGCAAACTGGTATTTTATACCTTTCAGTTATACAATGTGCAAAAGATTTTCTTCTGCCTTTGGAGATAAGTTGAGCCTCTACCACTGGGCAGCTTTGCCCTGTCCCAGGTACCTACTGTTTTATAGGTTTTGGCTAAAGGTTGTCCCATTTTCTCTTGGTAAATTAGGTTTGGTCATTATGTTAGTTATAATTGTCATACATAGTTAAAAAATATTTTTTTTCTTATGATGAGGACGTTTAACATGTACTCTTCAGTTCAGTTCAGTTCAGTCGCTCAGTCGTGTCCGACTCTTTGCGACCCCATGAATCGCAGCACACCAGGCCTCCCTGTCCATCACCAACCAACTCCCGGAGTTCACTCAGACTCATGTCCATTGAGTCCGTGATGCCATCCAGCCATCTCATCTTCGGTCGTCCCCTTCTCCTCCTGCCCCCAATCCCAAAGTACTGGAGCTTCAGCTTTAGCATCATTCCTTCCAAAGAAATCCTAGGGTTGATCTCCTTCAGAATGGACTGGCTGGATCTCCTTGCCGTCCAAGGGACTCTCAAGAGTCTTCTCCAACACCACAGTTCAAAAGCATCAATCTTCTGCGCTCAGCCTTCTTCACAGTCCAACTCTCACATCCATACATGTACTCTTAGCAAATTTCAAATATGTAATATAGTATTGCTAACTATAGTCACTATGCTGTATGTTACAGCCCCGTGGCTTGCTAGTTATAGAACTAGAAGTTGGTACCTTTGGACCCTTGTCACCTGTATGTCCTACTCCCCAACCCCACCTCTAGCAACCACCATATCTGTTCTCCATAGCAATAAGCTTGGTTTTCTTTCCTGTTGTAATTGTTCATTATTATTTTTTAAATTCCACATATGAGTGAGATTGTAAAGTATTTGTCATTCTTTGTCTTACTTAATGCCTTCAGGGTCTATGCATATTGCCACAAGTGGCAAGATTTCATTCATTTTTATGGCAGAATAGTATTGTGTATATATACATCTTCTTTATCCATGCCTCCATTGATGGATACTTAGGTTGTTTCTGTATCTTGGCTATTGTAAATAATACATAGGTTGTTTCTGTATCTTGACTATTATAAATAATGCTGCAGTGAATATGGGGTTTCAATTTTTTTTTTCAGATAAATACCCACAAGTGGAATTGCTGGATCATATAGTTCTATTTTTCATTTTTTGAGGAACCTCCGTACTGTTTTCCACAGTGGCTATTTCAGTTTACATTCTCACCAGCAGTGCACAGGGATTCTCTTAACATCCTTGTCTTATTTTTGGCTGTGTCGTGCAGCTTGCAGGATCTTATTAAATAGTTCCCTGACCAGGGATTGAGCCCTGGTCAGTTGTTTCTTGTCCTGCTCAAAGCTTTCTCAAGGTTTCATTGTTGAGGAAGATGTTAGCTGTGGACTTCTCCTCTATGGCTTTTATGTTGAGGTACATTTCCTCTATAACCATTTAATTGAATTTTGTCAAATGCTCCTTCTGTTATCTGTTAAGATGATTACCTTTGTTATCTTTCATCTTATTAACTTGGTATATAACATTGATCTGTGGATATGGAACCATTCTTAAATCCTTGTGCTAATTCCACTGATCCTGGTATGTGAACCTTTTAATGTGTTGTTGAATTCAGCCTGCTGATCCTTTGTTGAGGATTTTTGCCTCTATGTTTGTCAGGAATATTGACCCGTTGTTGTCCGGTTTTGGTATGAGAGTAATGCTGGCCTTGTAAAATGAGTTTGGAAGTGTTCCTTCTTTTTCTACTTCTGGAAGAGTTTGAGGATTGGTGTTAATTCTACTTTGAACGCTTGGTAGAATTCACCAGTGAAGCTACCTGGTCCTTACCAGGTAGTCTAATAGTGATTAGACTAATAGTGATTAGTCTAATAGTGATTAGACTATTCACATTTCCGGTTTTTTTCATGATTCAGTCCTGGAAGGTTGTATGTTTCTGGGAATTTATTGAGTTATTGGCATCTAATTAATTGTGGTACTCTCTTAGGCTCCTTTGTGTATCTGAGGTGCAGTTGTAGTGTCTTCCCTTTCATTTCTGATGTTACTTATTTGAGCCCTTCTTATTCTTGGTGAGTCTATTTAAAGGTTTGTCAGAGGAGCTCTGTTTTGAAAAGTCAGGCTGTGGAGCAGGACCAGAAACCATTTCAATAGTAGTGTCAACTCTCCTTCTTAGTCTGAAACTATTTTCCCTATAAATACAGATATCAGGGACAAGTTTTCTTTTCAATCTACATGATGTCCTGGAGGTCAGAGAAAGAATATTTCTCTTTCATAACCCAGCTCACTTCCAGAGTAGGCACTCAGATCTAAGAGAGTGAAATCCTTCTTAGATCACGGCGACAGCAGAATAGAAAGATGTCTTCAAAGCCAGATCTTTGAAATCTTGACTCTAATTAGCTTTATGAGCTTGGGTAAACTGAGTTAAAGGGCCTAGTCTGCAGAGCCCTTTTTGTCACAATAAATGCTAATTACAACCATTCTTTGTATTCCTCTGCTCTTTGAGGACCTGTCAGCATGTCAGAAGTGCAGGTCACAAGGATCTAGATCTCAGGTCTCACCAGCTTGAAGTGTCATGAAAGCGTCCTCTCAAATACTGAGTTTAGAACTGTCATCTGCTCTGTGGTCTTCCTGAAGCCAGCTCCCATGTTCCACATGTAAATCTTGTCTTACGGAGGAATCCCTAGGCCATCGGTAAAGTTCTCTGCATCGAGCTTTCAGCTGGGGGCCTTAGGTTCTCTGCTTTTGCCACAACAGACTTCAAGGCACACATATGACTAGCCCATTAAACCCACTGTGGGTAGAGAAAGAAGATGAAACAAATACTAAATGTGTATGATGTTTGGTTCTACAGGGCAAGGTAGTCTCAGTGGGAATAGGCAGGGTGCAAGTTAGAAAAACGGATGGAGTCAGCTGTACTTACCCTCACTTTGAGTCTATGCAAGTAAAGTCTCCTCCCCCTAGGTGACTTGATATTGTGATAAATCCAAGTATTTGTGTTTCTGATGGTAGTCTGGAAACTTAATGGGTGTCTTCTCACCTCTTGTTTTTCTGGTCTTCAGAACTTCTAAGAGGAAACCCTACTACATCTGAGATTGGCAAATTACGGCTTTTTCCTTTTTTGATGATGGAACATAGCCATGCATATTCAGTTGTGGGTTGTCTATGGCTACTTTTGTGCTGAAACAGCAGAATTAAGTATCTGCAATACAGACATGGCCTGCAGATCTAAAATACTATCCCTTAAGAAAAAAAGCATGTCAACCCCAGTAGGACTTCATTTCTCATTTACAGCAATGGATCACGTGACTAGATATCAAGGCAAAGCACCTTTGGAGGTGAGTTTATCTCATTAAAGCTGGCTAAGTTTTTTTTTCCCCCCTCCAAACTGTAAATGCATGAAGAATTATCAGGAAGATTTTCTGCATGCTACTCATCAGGGACACATACATGAGCTTTCCATGTAGGGACTATAGTACCCCATGGAAACAGCCCATCTCCAGTACTAGGTGAGCCACTAAAACATTAAACAGTATATCATAACAACAAAGAGTCAAAATTACTACTTGTGGACTAAAACAAAGGACACATTTCCACTACAACAGAAATAAATTTTAATTCATGAAAAGTGCAGCAGTGAACAGGGTCCTTCGAAGGGCACTTTCTAAGTCAGATGACTGAGATGACACAGAGCCAGGGCAGGAGAACTTCCAGGAACAGATGAGGCAAACACAGAAATTCACACATTCCGTGGGACCTAAGTGGTGGTGAAACAAAAGAATTCCCACCTAGTTCCACTGGTGGATCAGTTTAAACACCCCTTTGCTGTTTCTTAATAAGGATCCTGGGACAATTTATCTTCTTCTGTTCAAATACTAGTCCTGAGACACTTAAAAATAAATTTAAGAACAGCTGCCAGACTACCCTAGTGTTAATTAAAACATTTAGAAACAGCACCGCTGGTCGAATTCAAAGATGCTCGAAAGGCAGTCCCTACTTTTTAGTTGCAGGGAATGTTATTATATTTGAGGGAGAGCTTTGTAATAGGAAGTCTTGTAAGGCAAAATCTTTATTCATCCCCAAGATCTCTGTTCATTCCTAGTAGTTACAGTTCTCTATTCGGAAGGGCACCTGGTCTTCTTAAAAGGGAAAATAAACCTCCAGTCAGTACAATTGAGAGAAAAAAGGCAAGCCTCCTGCAGTAAGGCCCTTATACATAGTCTGAAGAATCTCAGTGCATTTTGTGGTCTGTTAGTCTATAAACCGAGGCTTCTTTATGAAAGATGATTTTAGCATAGATCCAGAGAATGAAGCCAGTCCAAGAGAAAAAAATTAGAGTCCATTTAAAAATGAGAGGTACAAAGAGGGCTTCAGTCCATCCCCCTACCAACCCAACCCAAAATCTGCTGCATGTAAGAGCAGCTAGTTGATCTGAGTTACTCTCATGACCTCATCTGCTTTTAGGAAGCAGCATCATAAAACTGAATAATATCACATCACAGTACAAGACCTGGTAAGAGTTGGTTTCTTTTATTCGGGAATAACTGGTCAACTTTCATTAATGTGGAAACTGATTGATTAATGTTAAGAATCATAGAATAAAGCTGATACCCATACTCAACACTGTAGTTTGCTTTTAGTTACAAACTGTTAGAATTTCTTTTCCTAAAACAGCTCAAACAGAAGTATTCATTTTTCTTGCCCATTTCACCTCTAAATACCACCATAGTTACTGGGATTGTGTGAGGTAAAGGAATAAACCTAATGGCTATTGACCCAACATGGCAATCTGGGATTGTGACAGAAAGTTACTTCTTATGGCCATGTGTTACAAAGTGCTTAAAGCTCAACCTAGGACCTTACATAAAGCTAAAATCACGACTGCCTGAGCTGGACAGATTATAAACCATAGTTCCTCTTCTTACCTGCTGCCCCACCATCAACTAGCCTTCTTGTGAAGACAACATAAGAATGGGGATTAGTCTTTGAGCCAAGAGACAGAAATATAGGTGTTCGAAACAGTGAGGAAACGTCAAAAAAAATCTGATTTTGACAGAGAAATAGTAAACAAGGCCCAAGTTGCACCAGACTCCAAAAACTCAGGAAGAAGCTGGCTGAAAGGGAAGAAGCTAAGTAGCTGGTACTTTACATCAACTCTAAAATTCTTACCTCTTAGAACAAATGAACAGAATGTCAGCAAAGGGCAGAGGGAGTGTCACAACTTTACTTGTGGGCCTGGAACCCAGGTTCCCTGCTGGGCAGGCACTTACTACACCTAATTTATGGCCTTTCATCAACCCGAGAGCCCTACCTACAGAAGGCCCTCAGAAAACACAACCTTCACCAACCCTCGGAAGTCCTTCTCTGCTGAAAGACTGAACCCACTTTATTTTTCAGATCTTAGAGGGGAGACGTTCCCTCAACAGCCCTGGTGTTAACTGGCTCACGCTGTGAGCAGCCACTGGCAAGTAGAGGTCTATCACCTTCAGTAACTACTTACAATCAGCCTGTACCAAAAGCTTGCTACTGTTCTATTTCAATGAGGCACAAGCCCAAAATTCCAAAAAATGAACAGAGCTTGGTTGATAAGTTTTGAATTTGTGACCTTATCATATTGTGATGAATGTTATAAAAAGTATATTTTTACTAATCTAAAACCAGTGGTTTTGTTTTTAATCAGGTGGTTCAGCTCTGATGGTGGTTCTTCAAGCCATGTGATATTGGTATTTTTGATAGTGAAGTGCTTAATCTGGAATGCTATGCAGGTCGTCTGATTTTAGGTCAAGCTGGATACCAAAAACATTTCCCACCCCCGGCAAAGCAGTGCCATTTATGTGAATGGATTTATAAGTCCAGATCACATGGGGACTAATTAAAAACTGTGGCCCCAGGACAAAAAGGGTTTGGTGAGAACAAAGATCTCAGGAGTATTGTCATCAGCTGAATATAGGGACCAGGGACAGCCACTCCTGACACACAGGCAGAGTTCACAGTTTAACACATTGCACAAGGAAGTCAGCTGATTGGGTTGCTTTTTCAAACAGGACTTAAAGCCAGTCCAGGAACCCTTCCAGGCGTGGTCTTGAAGACTAGCTACAGACACCTACTCCAATCACTTCATCAGAAAGAGGTGAGCAGAGATCCAACTGCACAGGTGCTACAGAAGGTGTTTTGAGAATCTTCGTGTCCTGACGCTGCCATGGTTGCTGAACATGAGACGAGGGTCAAACCTATACCTGGGGACAGAAAAAGCATAAAACAATGTGGCAGTAACTGCTGTGAGCCATTGAGTACTTCATTCAGAATATTAACTGGAAAGACTGGCAGGAGGGGATACAAAAGCAGCAACTAAATCACCAGAAGAGGATCTAGTGGGAAAGTCTAGCACAAAGCAGGAGTACTTAGTAATTAGAGCAATTCCATCATAAGTCAGCAAGCACAAAATATCGTAAAAGTGGAGCAAAGAAAAACAGAAGTGAGGCAAATCTTGAAAGGTGTTAGGAGGAAAGGTGAAAGCTTTTCAGGGGAGGGAGGGAGCCCTAAACTATAAAGCAGCCTGGTGCAAGAGTATAGCTCTTGCTGAAAGCCCCTGCAGCATTTTCAAAGCCCTGTCGTCTTTTAGACACACAGACCGTGATGGGTAAGAGGTAAGGTATGCACTTCAGACAGGAGCTTGAGCCTGGCTTACCTGAACATAGGTGCCTAAAGTCACTGCCATCTCTGCCACCAATAAAATAGGAAGGCAGTTCATGTGCAGAATCTAGCACATAAAACCAGTTCTGCCTGCTGATGCAGAGACGTGGGTTCGATCCCTGGGTCAGGAAGATCTCCTGGAGAAGGGAATGGCAACCCACTCCAGTCTTCTTCCTGGAGAATCCCATGGACAGAGGAGCCTGGCAGCCTCTAGTCCATGGGGTCACAGAAGAGTTGGACATGACTTAGCAACTAAATAACTAAAAGCCACGTGGACTTTAAATAGCTTAAGCCAACATCAGCAAAGCCAGCATTGAGAATCTTAGCCCTAACCCTCCAGAATGTAAACAAGACACTTCCTAATGGTTAAAAAAAAAAAACAAAGCAATTTCATGGAAGAAGGCATGAGAGAGTAAGGTGTTGTTGAGACCATCTGGATTAGGTAAGTGGCTGAACCCCATTAAAGTCTCTATATAAACCTTAAGATTCTGCCAGGCGGGTGTGGAGACCTACTCATCTTGTGAACACCCAAGACAAGCCTCTCATACAAGCAAGCTGAGGCTTGTTCAAGCAAGATAATGTGTCCAAGGTCTACAGCTGTTTTGAGGATGGAGACAAGACGGCTGGGTAGAAGGATATGAACTTATGTCTTCTCATGAAGACACGAAAATCACAACTAACTGCTAAACAACCACTGGCAACCCCACCCCTGAACTTATCAAAAAGATACCCTACATCCAGAGACAAAGAGGCTACCGCAAGGCAGTGTGGATGGGAGGGGGAGGTTGAGAGAGACAGAATCACGTGTATATATGTGGGCAAGTTCCTCTGCTGTTTACCTGAAACTATCATGACATTGTCAGTTAGCTACAGCCCAATACAAAAAAAGAAAGAAAGCCACAACAAGACAGTAGGAGGGGTGCAACTGTGACAAAATCAAACCCCACACCCATGGGTGGGTGACCCACAAACTGGTAAAGTATTTTATCAGAGATTCTCCCCTCAGAGTGAAAGTTATAGCACACCAGGCTCCCCAGCCAGGTGGTCTGGCATTGGGAGGAGGAGCTCCCAAAGCATTTGGCTTTGAAGGCCAGTGAGTTTAGACTGCGGGAGGAAAGATAAACTCCACTCTTGGAGGGTGCAGACAGTGTGCACCAGGACTCAGGGGAAAAGCACTGTTTCCATAAAGTCTGAGCCAGACCTACCTGCTGGTGTTGGAGAATCTCCTGCGGATGCAGGTGGGCAGCTGTGGCTCACTGTGGAGACAGTGGCACTGGTGGTGGTAGTGCTGAGCAGTACTAGCTGACATGAGCCCTTCTGGAGGCTACCTTCTTATAAGACCTGGCCTCACCCAACAGCCTACAGGGTCCAGGGCTGGGATGCCTCAAGCCAGACAACCAAGAAGGTGGGAATACAGTCCCTCCCATCAGCAGACAGGCTACCTAATGTCATCCTGAGCCCACAGCACCTTGCTAAGCACAACCCATGACAAGGCCCTGCCCACCAGAGGGGTAAGATCTGGTGGAGCTGGACAGTGGGCCCAACTCCATGCCAATGGGCCCACACCAGTCTTCTCACCTCCTAGGAAGCCTGCAAAAGCCTCTTAGACTGGCCTCATTCACCAAGGGGTAGATAGCAGAAGCAAGAAGAACCACAATCCTGCAGCCTGTGGAACAGAAACTGCAACTAACTTTTCTACCAGAAAAGGGAGACCAGGTGTAACAGCAGAGGAATATGTCTTATACAAGGGAACTTGATAAATTCCCAGAACAACAACCGACTGAAACAGAGACAGGCAATCTACTGCAAAACAGATTCAGAGTACCGATAGTAAAGATTATCCAAGATCTTGGGGAAAAAAATGGAGGTACAGATACAAGAAATGCTTAATAAAGAGATGATCTGAAGAAGAAACAGATGAACAAAACCTGAAATGAAAAATACACTAGAAGAAATCAGTGACAGAATAAATGAGGGCAAAGAATGGTTAAGTGAGTTGAAAGAACGATGGAAATCACTGCCTTGGAAAAGAATAAAGAAAAAAAGAAATGAGGACAGTCTAAGAGACCTCTGGGACAACATTAAATGCACCAACATTATAGGGGTCCCACGAGGAGGAGAGAGAAAGGGCCTGAGAAAATATCTGGAAAGATAATAGCTGAAAAATTCCCCAATATGGGAAACAGTCACTCCAGTCCAGGAAACACAGAGTCCCAGGCAGGATAAACTTAAGGAAGAACACACTGAGACACACATTAATCAAATTGGCAAAAATTAAAGAGAAAATATTAAAAAAAAAAAAAAGGGAAAAACAACACATAACACACAACAGAATCCTCATAAGGTTGTCTGTAGATTTCTCAACAAACACTGTAGGCCAGGAGGGGGTAGCATGATATATTAAAAGCGATGAAAAAGAAGAACCTAAAACCAAGAACACTCAGGCTTTCATTCAGATCTGATGGTGAAATCTAAAGCTTTTAAGTTAGTCATCAAATCATAGGAGGAGAGAAAAAGGAAAGGGGGGGAAAAAAAGACCTACAAGACCAAATCAAAAAATGGCAGTAAGAACATACATATGTATCAGTAATTAGCTTAAACATGAATGGATTAAATGCTCCAACCTAAAGAAATACAAAAACCCGTATATATGCTGACCATGAGAGCCACTTCATGTCTAGTGAAGCCACTTCATGTCCAGTCACTACAGACACACACATATATACAGACTATAGTCACTACAGACAGTCTGCCTAGTCACACATTCAGACTGAAAGTGAGGGGCTGGAAAAAAGTGTTCCGTGCAAATGGAAATCAAAGGAAAGCTGGAGTGGCAATACTCACATAAGACAAACTGACTTTAAAAAAATAAGGACTCATATGAGACAAAGAAGGATCTTAGTTCCCTGACCAGGAATGGAAGCCACACCCTCAGCGGTGAAACTGCGGAGTCCTAACCACTGGACAGCAAGGGAATTCCCATTACCTAGTTTTAGTTTACCGGCATCCATGTCTCTGGCTCTACATACAGTGTTTGAAAGCAAAAGTGTTACATTTCTTTACAAATAGCCTACAACCCCATTTCTTTAGTCACATAAATTCCTTACTGACTTGAAGACAGCACTTCACGTATTAGGTGGCTAAATAATTAAGTTACTAATTTTCATCAGCCTAGGATATCATTCTTTCCTCTTTCCTATAATCAGAGTATACGGACTGAAATAATTCTCTCCCAAAGAGAGTTTGATTTTTAATTTTATAATCAAGCCAAAAATGACGGGTGGCTTGCCACATGCAGCTCAAATGCATAGGGTGTTGTGAACCATGTTACTGGTACAAAGTTACTATTTAAGAGGCATGAGAGTAGGAAGAACAGAAGTAACTTAGTGGGTGAGTTAAATGTCTTTCCAACCTTCATATATTGTAGTGGGCTTATTTATTTTGACATCTGAGAGTTCATACTTTCATTCTGTGTATTTAATATATTAAATTTACTGGCAAGTATTCAAGTTTCTATAATTGGGGCTTCTGAGAAATGAAAGGAAGGCAAGGCTCTGAGAAGCACTAGGACCACGGTAGCCCTTGGTCAGCTTACATTAAAGCAGCCCCAAGTGTCACCAGAGCAATCAAGTGGTAACATGACAGGAACCACAGGCAGGAAGGGGAGCGAGAGCCCTGTGTGGTGCGGAGCAGGGCTGTGCCTCCAGCTAGAGCACCCACTGCCTGTGGAGCGTAAGAGTTTCAAGCAGCTCATTTTCTCAGCACAACCAGCTGCTGCACTAAGACCCAGCATTCCCCATATAAAGCAGAGCAGTGAGAAACAGCTCAGCTCAGAGCAGGAAGGACCCACTGGGCTCCCTCTGCCTCCAGGAACGGCAGGACTGCTGAAGACAACTGGGCAGTCATTGAGGACGATGGGAAACTTACCCGGGGTCAAAGACCCCCGGAGTGCGGCAGGTTGGTCCAGAGCAGGACTGTAACATCATCAGCCGATAGTTCATCTTTCCCAGAAGCTCTGGGTCTATGCTTTTAGCAATGTTATTGAGTTGGTGTGGGTCTGCAGTCAGGTTATAGACTTCTACAACACCTACAGGAAATGAAAAGATGGAGGAAAGAGAAGAGCAAGGGTTATTACATCTGAAGAAATACGCCTCATGTGAGTTATTTCTAAATGGAAAGAGAGGAGGTAGATTAAAAACCAAGGTCTGGGAGAAGAGCATCCGGTCTCAAGATCCTCAGAGAGCCCTAGGGTGCGGGGCAGACAGTGGACCATCTGTTCTGAGGGTCGAATTACTCTTGAGTCTATGGCCCACGTGCTGGAAACAAGCCTCCAGCACCCCTGTGCCTTCAGGGAAAGTCAGGAGGGAAAAGCCTACCTTCTAGAATTAAAGCAGAGAACAGAAGGCAGGACTGTCAAATGGCAAGGGCTCAGAAACTAGACTAAGTAATAAGGTTACTGAGTGAGACTTGATATCTGAAGTTTATCTTTGCCTTACAGTTGTGAAGATTCAAATGAGAACAGATATGAAAGGAACCCATCTTATAAAAATGTTAAGTTTTCCTATTTTAGATATATAACACCACTTGAGGAAAGATACATTATTTCTAAAATGAGAGGCATCTAATAACACTATTTCCCCCTCCATCAGCACTTTGTTCTCCAAACTGGAGTTAAGTGATAGGCTCAGAAGATGTAGATAAATTCTGCTTATAAAGGCTTCAAGTAGCTGCCCTCGCACTGTCATTTATCAAGTGGAAGGGACTGAGTTTGAGGGAAGCTCTCTTGCTTTTCTCTGAAGTGCTTATGACCTACAAGTGACTAGTGAGCAAGTCAGTTTCTGAGAAACATGATGAGTGCTGGCTCCATATGGCAAAACGTAGGCTGCCAGATGGGGTGGTGTGCACTCGCTGATGAACAGTAGAAACAAGGGACTGGAGTGCGTGTGATGCTCCAGATAATCCACACTGATCCGGGCTGGCTGAAAGCCACCTTCATCCAAGCATGCTGCCTTTAACCTGCTGCTTCATGTGAGCAGCACTGGACTATGCTGTGCTAGGAGCAGGAGGGTCTGAGCCAGCTGGTGTCCAGGAAGCTTTCTAGGAAAGCCCCTGACTCCTTTCAACTCCATAGAAGTTCTTACCCTCACCCCAAACTATCAGGGGAGCAAACAGACCAGGCATGTAGCATTCTGAAAAAGTGAACTGTGTGTATTTCGGGTGTACGTGTGGGAAGTGGTGGAAGTAGAGAAAGCCCCACCCAGCAAGGTCAGTTAGAGCAGTCAAGTATGGCCTTGTGGAATTGTATCTCCTTAACCAATGGAAACATAACTGTGAGTACAGATAAGAACTGGGGATCGTGACTGACATATGTATCCTACCAGGTATAAACAGCTAGCTAGTGGGAGGCTGCTGCGTAGCACAGAGAGCTCAGCCTGGTGCTCTTTGATGACCCAGAGGGGTGGGATGAGAGAAGGGGAAGGAGGTTCAGGAGGATGGTGATATGTGTATACACTCACAGCTGATGCACTTCATGGTACAGCAGAAACTAACGCAATATTGTAAAGCAACTATGCTGCTGCTGCTGCAACTATACCTCAGTGAAAAAATAAACCCAATTTCCCCAAGGAACATTCCTGGAATTTCTCTTCTACCACCAAGTCCAGCTAACAAAGCCCTGGCAACAGACACAAGGGGTGGAGGGGCAGCGGGCCCTCTTACCTCCTGGTCGTCAAACTCGCAATACTGTAAGTTCCACAGTTCTGACATGGTCCTCACACAGGCATAGGTGTTGTTATATGCATCTTCACAAACACAGTCAGGGAAACATTGCTGTAGGGACATTAAAAAAGTTAGCTGAAGAGCATCTTCAATAGTGACAAATGCTACTTGCATACAGCGGCAGCCAGGCTGGCTCGAGCCAGACATACAACTGGACAGAAATGAGGAAACTTTCCACAGAGAAGTAAATTGAAAACAGACATGAGGCTCAGCTCCTACTAAGGGCTGACTCGATTAAGGAACATGAGGTGTGGCTGCTGTGTGTGTAGACTGCTGCCATCAGTGCCTGCTAATCTGATAGGAATGAGTTCTAACGAGCCCCTGTAAACATACAGGTTGGTAAGGAGAAGAATTAATACGCAGGTGAATCACTCTGCAGGTTTTTTAGGTACTTTCATCCTCAAGGCTTGGAGAAAGTCTGAAATGAGCTTTGTGGAATCATTTGCAGTAAGTTATGAGCACTCTTATCACCAAATAGGACTTGACTTTGATTCCATCAAGTCTTCCATACCATCTTTTGGTTGGGTTTTTACTATATTTTAACATGTCAGTGTCAGGCTTCCATTTGGAGTTGACTCATTCTCTAGAGTGGCTGATGTCGCTCATGTCCCCTCCATGACCAGTCTGGCTGCCACCAAATCAAGATGCTCATGCTGGCCAGGTTATAGGTGGAAACCCTGTCTCTCTGTTGGATGCCACCAATCACATCCCTAATGAAAAGTGGTACCACAGCTGGGATGGGTAGAAAAGAGGAAGGGGTCCTGATAAAGTAAGAAGGAGGGCAGATATGTGAACTTGTTATAAAAACTGGAAGAATTCAAAGTGCCCGTTCTTGACGGTAGGTCGGCAGATAATCATTTTCAGGATTACTTTTACCTTTGTTTATCTCCTAACCTCCCAGAGTCAAAGTGACAAAGTGACAGGAGGAGGACTCAGATTAACTGAGCTTCAGCACTTGGCACGTCTAAACCCGTGCCGGCTGTGCCGTCCGTGAGAAGCCGTCTAAGACAACTTGGGCCACACTCACAGACACTCCAGGACTCAGGGAAGGACACGTGGGGTCGGTGACGTTGCGGCCTTCTCCCTGATATTCCACCAGGACGTCTGATCGCCAAGTCAGATTACCGGCCCCTGTCTAGAAAGAAGAGCAAAAGTGGTTTTGGTGAGGCATACAGGGTAGGATAAAATCACAATGTTATTTGTTCTCCCACTCAAGGGGTCCTGGGAGTCAAAATGAACTGAGTGTTCAGTAACTGAAGGGAATGACTGAAATGGAGGCATTGAAGGCTGCAGAGTATCACATCCAGTTGTAGAGTCCTCACATGCTCTGCTGCTCAATCGTGTCTGATTCTTTGTGACCTCGTGGACTGTACCCGCCAGGCTCCTCTGTCCATGGGATTCTCCAGGCAAGAATACTGGAGTGGGTTGCAATTTCCTCCTCCAGGGGATCTTCCCAACCCAGAGACTGAACCCATGTCTCCTGTGTCTCCTTGCATTGGCAGGTGGATTCTTTACCACTGAGCCACCTGGGAAGCCCCTAGGATTCTCACAAGTGATGTCAAATGTTTTGCGCATAGTTATTTCTCAAGACTACTCCTGTGAAGCAGATCAGGAATGGAAACCAACGAAGTCATGAAGCAAGAATCAAAGTTGTATGGCAAGGTGCTGAAAGTTCAGATCAGAGTAAACAATACTGTCTATAAACTCTAAGAATTCGTCTAAGCTCATGCTGAGAAATTAAATATGGCTGATGAGCTAAGGACTATAACAGGGCTGAAGTACTTCTTGATGGTCAGAATAAAGATACCATACATATATAAACTCATTTCATTTTTGCTGCACATCAGTGGAGCGTTTGAAATAGGAACGTTTAAGACAGACACACAAATGGTGAAAGGGGGAGTGAGTTTGGGATCAAAAGGACAGTGTAAGGCCAGGATGGAAGCAGGACACCTGGTATATGGGTTCCTGATACCCAGCTTTCAGAAACGGAAGCAGTGCCAAGGCCGGTGGACAGGCAGGCTGGTACCGAACAGAAAAAGGTCCTGACAGCAGGCTGCCCACTTGTACTACACAGAATGGCAGGTGATGAGAGGCTCTGGGGGTTTTGAACAAGTAAGTGACACAGTCAAGGCTGTGTTTTAGAAAAGTCAGCCCAGCAGCAGAATCTGACCTAGGCCAGGCTAGAAGGGGCTCCTAAGGGAATTCGCTGGTGATCAGTTGTTAGGATTTGGCACTGTAACTGCCAAGGAGTGTGTGTGTAGGGGGAGGGAGCTCTTAAAATGGTCTATAGTCATAGTAGTCAAAGTCTGGTTGGTGGTCTATCAGCAGCACCTGGGGGCTGCTTAGAAATGCACCATCTCAGGCCCTACTTTGGTCTTAAAGAGCCTGTCTCATTTTTAATAAGATCCTCCGCTGACTCATATGTACAGTAAAATTCAAGAAGCACTGCTCCAAAAGAGTGGTGCTCAAATGTGCCCCCAGCAGCTGGAACTGGTTACAAACTCAACTTCTTTATTCCCAGTGGGGGCGGGAGCAGTCTGCACTTGAACCAGCCCCTCAGGCACTGCTGATGGATGCTAGTGTGAGAACCACTACCCTGAGGACTCGAGTGGACCTATCTAGCCTGGTGACCACAGCAGCGGGGAGTGTGTGGTCTGCTCAAGGCTGTAGGGGGTCACAGCTGCTTGGAAAGGAGAGTCAGAGAGGAACTGATGTTCTCAGTCACTGTTGTACGAAGAAACCCGCACCATCTCGTGCAGATGAAGGTCACAGAAATCCTGAGCTACAGGAGACTTCAGCAGTCACCAACTCCCCTGTAAGAACCCATTCTGCCAATCCTGAGCCCTGGAAGCTGGGGGTCAGGGGAAGAGCTCATCTGTAGGACTTGAGTGGACCTCAAAACCACACACTTAAATGTCAAAGTATGCAGGGAGGAAAAGAGTGCCTGGAGGTCGAGAGCAGAGCTCTCCAACTGGGCTGTATATTAAAACCACTGTGGGGTCACGTCACATCTCCAGTTAATCAGGCTTGCTGGGGCTGGGACCCAGGAGTTAGTATTTTTCTTTCCCAGGAGATACGAATGTGCCACCAAGTTTGAAACCAATGAAGGGGTCATTCAATGTTTTCTGTCAACAGCTAGATAGTATTTAGAGGCTGTAGCTACACAGTCTCTGTTTCCACTACTTGGTTCTGCTATTGCAGCAGGAAAGTAGGCCGAGCAACACACACAGATGACACGGATGAGCACAGCTGTGTCCTGATCCAGTTTCATTTACAAAACCCCCAGGGTGGGCTGACTTGGCCCACAGGGGTTTGCCACGCCCTGGTCTACAGCAGCCCTGTCCAGCAGAACTTTCTGACTGAAATGTTCTGTAACTGTTGCCTGATACAAGGTGTTTGGAGCAACTGATATGGGCTATTGCCACTGAGGAACTGAATTTCTCACTTTATTCTAGTTAAATAGTCACACGCGGCTAGTAGCTACCATATTAAGGCAGAGCCAGAGATACGACAGCCCTAATATGCCAGGGGTTTCCACAGGACTAACCTTCAAAAGAACGAGGAAGATCGCCAGGTCCCTGGTGGCATTTACAAAACTGCAGAGAAATTAACTATACAGCGCATAATGATTCTATCCCTATAGTGAAGTGTTTTTTTTTTCTAACTAGAAATAAGATTAACAGTCTAAGATTTGTCTAGGAAGAGTGAAGAGATGAAAATTTCCCTCTATCTGATCCTATAGATTTATTGCAATTCCAGCCGAAGCCCAAAATGATTTTTTAAGCTATCTGAAAAGCTGTTTTTATAAAGTTTACATGGAAGATGGAAGAAAGATAACTGTCTTTTAAGATACCCCTAAGAACAACTCTTAAGAGACCCCTAATAACCCTGAGAGAGAAGTGTACCCACGCAAGGTTTAATTATACAGCTTTACAACAACACACTGGTTGAGGGATAGACAGATCTGTGGAACAGAAAAGACAATTGAGTATTTATAGAAAAAGAAATGAAACTGAATTCCTGACTCCTACCATGCAAGAAAACCAGTTCCAGATACATCAAGGACTCAAAGCTAAGAGGCAGAACTTCCAGAAGAAAATTTGGGAGAACTATTTTCTGACCTCACAGTTCAAAAGTATTTTTATAATCAAGACACAAAGGACACTAAATCAGCTCATAAAATGAGGTGCTTCACACACTTAACTCCTGCACTGTCATACCTTCATGCAGGGAAAAGACAAGTCACAAACAGGGGGGAATATCATGGCAAAAAGAAGCATTTCACAAGGGAAGAAACACAAAAGACATAAATGAAAGATGATTCGCTGATCAAACACCCAGCTGAAAAAACAAGCAAAAGCTCTGAATAGACATCTCTGCCAAGAAGATACACAAATGTCCAACGAACAGGACAAGATATGTTTGACACATGGCACAAGTCAACATGATTAATCATTAGGAAAATGCAAATCAGAACCACAATGAGTCCCACTAAGACACAGTAAGAAGATAACAGCAACTGCTGGCAAGGACGTAGAGAAACTGAATCCTTTCACTGCTGGTGGAAAGGTACAGAACAGTGCCATCACTTTAGAAACAGTCTGGGAGCTCCTCAAACGGTTAAACAGAAAAATCACCACATGGCCTAGCAATCTACTAAGGGTACACTCAAGAAAATGGAGAACATTGGCTCACCCAAAAATCTATATACAAATGTTCATGGCAGTGCTACTCATAGAGTCAAACGGGAAACAATGCAAATGTCTACCAACTGGTGGCTGGATAAATACATGGAATACCACTGTTTAGTAACAAGAAGGAATGAAGTAGTAACGTGTTACAATGGGGATGACCCCTGAAGACAGGCTCAGTGTTTTCAGCCAATCACGACAGACCACATGCTGTATGATTCTATTTACAGAAAATGTCCACAGTAGACGAATCTATAGTGACAGAAAGTAGTGCCTGTCTGGTGCTGAGAGAGGGAGCCTGGAGTGACTGCTAGTGTATCTGGGGGTTTCTTTTTGGGGGTGATGAAAATGTTGTAAAGTTAAATTATACTGAAGTTGTACAACTCTGACTATATCAAAACCAAGTGAACTGTCAACTTTAAGGGAATTAAGCTGTGAAAAAAGTGATTCATCCCATTGATAAAGAAATGTACCATAGAACCAACTATAATTTTGTTGTTTCTCACCCCCTTGAGAGGTAAAAAATGAAGCAGTCTGATAGTTTCATATAGAGCAAAGGGAATTCTCATACATTACTGGTGGAATATAAAACTGATGATGATTTTGGACAATAACTTGGTGACATTTATAGGAATGAAGATGTGAGGTTCCCATGACCTTGGTGTGTATACACATGCTCACTGGGAAACACGTATGAGAACGCCATGGCAGCAGTGTGCCTAGAGCAAAACTAGAACACCACAAATGTACACTGATAAAAAATATATTAATTTTACATTGATTATAAAATCGAGTAGTTATATAATTAAGTGGTGAAGCATTCCTTCTTGTAATGGAATATTAGGTATCAGTGAACAATATGGATCAATTTGCAAACAATGCTGAACTTAAAAAAAAAGTCTTGATTACAACTAGTAGAATGTCATCTTTAGAGTGCAAAACAAGACAGGTATTTCCCCCCCAAGACAGGTATGTTGTTTCTGGCTACGTACATGATAACTACTAAAAAAATAAAAGCCAGAGAGTAACAACCATAAAATTCAGAAGTGATAACTGGTAAGGGCAGGTAAGGGGTGAGATGGGGAGGAATGCATAGGAGGACCCATCAGTATGAGGAGTATTTCAGTTCTTAAATGGGATGATGGGTTCATGGGTATTTCTTGTGTTTTATAACTTACACGAGTGACATGTATTCTCTTGGATGAGTCACACATCACCTAATAATTGTGACAGATTCATACAAATCAGTGAGAGTTATCTATAACATAGAGTACTGATCCGTCAAACTTCTCCATGCCTAAACACATTCACATACATTTTTAATGAAAAAGAGATGCTGTGTGAAACCTCCTTTTCTCCCCGCAGTATGTGGCGGGCATCTTTCTAAGTCAATGTATACTTACGCATGTCATTCAGTGCTGCTTTAACAGTCTTGTTTAATTTCACCACAGTGTGACCAATTCCCTACTGTATATTCAGGTTTAAATTTTTCTTCTATTAATACTGTATGTAGGGTTTTCTTAATTAAACTTTTTATTTTGTATTGGGGTACAGCTGATTAACAATGTGGTGATGGTTCCAGGTGAATATTACATGTAGTTCTTTATAGTTAGCATTGTGCAGTGCTAGACACAGTAGGTACTCAAATAATTCTTGAATGGATTTTGTTCTCTTAAGAGTAAATTCCCAGATGGATCTGCTTGACATGTGTATTTTGAAGTGATGGATCTTATTAAGTTAGCCTACTGATAGCTTATACTGATTACACTTCAGTGAACAGAGTCTGAGAGCTTTCATTTTTTCCAGACTTCTGTAATTATCAGGTATTAATCTTTTTCATCTTTGCCAGTTCTACAGCCAATAGGGGCCTCCTTCAGTTAAGCCTTTCTTTGATCAGCATTGAAGCAATCTTTTTGCACTGACTCTGGTCATTTTTAATTCCTCTGAGAATTGATTAGTTCCTTCTTTTGCCCATTTTTATACTGGGATATTAATTTTTGCTTTTAAGAACTCATCTATTAGGATTAGCTACCCTTTTCCATATATGCTGCAAATAGTTTCTCAGTTTGTTACCTGTCTTTGTTTATGATGGGGCTTTTAGGGGAAGAAGGAGAAAAGAAAGGATACAGAACTCTGTTTTTCTGTGTCTAGTCTTTTTAAAAGAAAGCTCCTTCTCACTACAGATATGAGAAAAACTGTATTCTTTGCTTCCCAAATTTAATAGTTTTAAGATTTAAAAGGTCTCCCCTGAAGATTTAAAGTTTAACTCTATTCAACCTGGAATTTACTTCAGAGTCTTGGCTCAGGGCTGATTGAGGCTTTATACTCACCAAAATGGGCAAAAAAGACATCCCATCCATCTGGGTCTTATTCAGGCTATAGCCTGCAATGTCCAAAATAGTAGGGCCCAAGTCAATGTTGGCAACGAGCATCTATGAGAAAGAGAAAGGAACAATAAATTGACTCGGAACACAGCTGGTCTCACTTTCCTTTTCTATCTACACTAGAGTTCTCTTTCCCCAAACCCATCCATGAAACAAGCAGCACTTTCTATTATCTTTTGCACAACCCATACTTCCTATGCATATATTCAAATATAATGATGACAATTTAAGATATAAAACATAAAGCCTTATAAAGTTTATAATACAGGCCCCTGGGAAGTTATGTTTATTTTACACACACTGTTATTGACCAAAACATTTTTCAAGATTCCTTTAGGACTGCCTTGAGTCTCTTATGAATGATGAGAAATATGTCAGGCTACTTTTTTTTTATTATTATTTTTTTTTGTCAGACTACTTTACACAGTGTTTTCCAACTTGTTTATTCTCACTAGTTCACTACTTGACTTCAAATTGACTCCTGACATTTTTGAAAGGCTCAAAGGTTGAATGCTTGTCACCCATTAGGGTATCTACCTTTTAAATACTTTTTCAAAGTGACAATATGGCTAAAAATATTGGCAGTAGGCTTTGGAGAATGCAGAAAATTTATCTCAACAATGCATCAGTAAGTTTCCTTAATGAGCACAAAACCTAGATGTTTTAAAAAAAATCCTAGAAATTAAAGACACTGTGTAGCATTTATTCCTTGACATATCTCCTTGATTTACTGGATAATTTTCCTTCTGTACACAATATCTCTTCCAGGTCTCAACCAGAATAGTCCAACAGAGGATAGAACAGGAGTCATATGTGTAACTTAAAATTGTCTAGTGACCACCATAGTGGCTCAGACAGTAAAGAATTTGCCTGCGATGCAGGAGACCTGGGTTCTATCCCTGGGTGGGGAAGATCCCCTGGAGAAGGAAATGGCTACCCACTCCAGTATTCTTGCCTGGGAAATACCATGGACAAGAGGAGCCTGATGGGCTACAGTTCATGGGATAGCGTAGAGTTGGACATGATTGAGCAACTAACACTCTCACTTTCAATGATCACACTAAAGTAGAAAAAAAAGGTAAAATGTATTGCAAATGTTTAACTATTACTATCTAACATAAAAGCAATACAAAAGAAAATGATGAGATTTTACTTTATAAAATTTTTGAACCCATTATTTGCAATCTGGTGTTCTGCATCTCAGTCTGGACTATCCCATATACGTTCTGGCTCAACAATAACGTGAACTTTTGTAGCAGAGGGTGTAGGTCTAGCAGTCACTTGGTCACAGGCTAGAAAAAGCCTTGGAATGATGAGACAGTCCAGGGAAATGAAAGGAACTAATGTTCACCAAACACCTACTCTAGGCCAGTTCCTAACGCATATCCTCATTTAAGCCTCATGACGATTCTAGGAGCTTCTCTGGTGGCTTGGCGGTAAAGAACCCACTGCCAATGCAGGGGAGGCAGGTTCAGCCCTTGGGTGGGGAAGATCCCCTGCAGAAGGAAACGGCAGCCCACTCCAGTATTCTTATCTGAGAAATCCCATGGACAGAGGAGCCTGGCAGTTACAGTCCATGGAGTCGCAAAGAATCAGACATGACTTAGGGACTGAGCACGCACACACCATCCTAGGAAGCAGTATTTCCCCCATTTTACAGATGAGGAAATGAAAGAGAAGTAACTGAAACAAAGTCAGCAGCCTGTAACTGGAAAAGCTGTCATTTACTAGAAATAAATACCAGTCAAGAAAACTGTAGAGAAAATTCAGATCATCTCAGGAGAAGCCAAAAGGGGATTAAAAAAAAAAACACAACTAACTAATCCTGCTACTTTTAATTTAAAAACAAACCCAAAAGTGCAGACATAAAAGGCAAGAAGACATCTTCTGAGTAGCAGCCAGGTTTCCTGGCTTCTGGAGGAGTGATGATTCCTAGAGGGCAGAGTGATATACATGTCCTGGCTCTGAATCAATCAGTGTAACTCTGCAGCTGCTGGAAATTAACCTTCAGCAGCAGGCAACTCAGGAAAAGCAACCATGTTAGTGAGGATAAAAAACACAAAAACTATGTCTCTGGGGATTACACAAGACCTGGTGTTGGGAGATATCTTTCCTGGTTCCACGTCCCCCAGGTTGACTGAGCAGCTTAGGAGACAGTCAACAAGAGTGAGTATGAATATGAAAGAGACCATGGCAGGAAAAGACAGACAAGCAGAGATACCACCTCCAGAATCAGAATAATGCAACAAGACTTCAAAATGTGACTGACTTATTTTCAACGATGTCCAGAACATGAATGAAGCCAGTCCCACAGGTATTATTAACATGTCCAAGGCACCAAAATAATAAAACGGACAGACATATAAAACAATGACTGCCCGGCTCAGTAAAAACAGCCTCTCCAGCCATCAGCTAGGGGTGGGAATGCCCTCTATTGGCAGTCTGCTCTGTGTGTGGGGGCGGTGCGGGT
>SJXQ01003353.1:0-18526 GCA_006408695.1 Aepyceros melampus | reverse complement strand
GTCTGCAAGATCCAGAACAAACCAAGTCGCTAAGATTCAGCACAAGTCATAAACACCATCCCCAGGATGCTTTCTTTCCAAGTGTCTACATAATCATATCTTCTCTAAAAATGATGGAGTTTTGTTTGACTAAGAAGCAGAGTCTCAAAATTAGCATACAATGTTAGGAGATAGACTTCTAGTAGATACCAAGTGTAATTGAAGAATTTAAGAGAATTATACCTCTCTGGTTTTTATACAGCCAAGAATTACAATGGATACCGTGAGTCTATCACCATAAGGATGTCTAGAAACATTCGCATTTCAAGTTCCTAAAATGGTACTGCTTTTATCACTGAGTGTAAACCTAAAGATTCATTTATGCATGGGAACAGAAAAGGCTCTGACAAGACCAAGGAAATCAGTCCATAAATCACTGCCTCACAATTTATTTGGGAATGGTCCTAGGATTTAAGTATATAGACATTTTGATCAAATAAAAGGCCCTAAAAAACTGAGGCATGAGGCATGAGATCGAGGGATATCTTGTCTTGAAACTGCTTATTTTTTAGGTCTAGAAACTACATAAAAGAATAAGGGCTCCGAGAAGAACTTTGAACAGACATTTAAGCCCTGATGTTAAAAGAGTTCATATAAGGCATTCAAAAGAAGACTGGAAGCACACCAGATAGCACCCCAAATCCATCGGGTGAGCAGCACTGAAAGCAGAGAATTCTACCCATCTGGGGCTGCTTCACCTCGATCTGCCCCTCATCCCCCACTTCCCTAACAAGGAGTAAGGTGGGAAGGAACAGAAAAGGCTCTGACAAGACCAAGGAAATCAGTCCATAAATCACTGCCTCACAATTTATTTGGGAATGGTCCTAGGATTTAAGTATATAGACATTTTGATCAAATAAAAGGCCCTAAAAAACTGAGGCATGAGGCATGAGATCGAGGGATATCTTGTCTTGAAACTGCTTATTTTTTAGGTCTAGAAACTACATAAAAGAATAAGGGCTCCGAGAAGAACTTTGAACAGACATTTAAGCCCTGATGTTAAAAGAGTTCATATAAGGCATTCAAAAGAAGACTGGAAGCACACCAGATAGCACCCCAAATCCATCGGGTGAGCAGCACTGAAAGCAGAGAATTCTACCCATCTGGGGCTGCTTCACCTTGATCTGCCCCTCATCCCCCACTTCCCTAACAAGGAGTAAGGTGGGATGAGACCTAGTAACACTAGAGAATTCACACTTAGCATCTTTCCAGTTTCACATGGGGAAACCAAGGCTTAGTCTAATCAAAGTCTTAAAGCCAGTAAGCGGTCTTCCTGACTCCCTGTTCAGTTCCGTTTCCCCTGAATCATGCTATGTCCTTTCCATTTTCCTACCAACATTTTCCTTTTTAACAGCCCTTCTGAACTTCCACCACCAAATCTAAAGCTAGGTTAATGTCTAGCCAGAGGAGAAGACCTCAACAGCAAGTGCTTGGCATCCGCCCACACCGCCTGCCCCTGCTCTCCTCAACAGCCAACACAAAGCTAAAGCCACTGCTCAAATGTGCCCTATTCTGGCCACCAGGCTGTTGCCAGCTCAGCTCATTATGCTCAACTCACCACCCTGTGACCCTCACACAGAACCTGCCCTGAGACAACTGCGCTGCCAGCACAGGATGAATCAGCCACCATCACTGACACTGTGTTATATGGAAGCTGGAAATTTCATACTTCTCACACAACTGTCAGCACAGAATGTCATAACCCATGGTGTTTTTCTTTTGTTGGCTGTACTGCATGGCTTGTGGGATCTTACTGTCCTGACCTGGGATGGAACCCAGGCCCTTGATAGTGAAAGCATCAAGTACTAAGCCCTGGACCACCAGGGAATTCCCCCAAACCCATGGATTTTTGAGAACAGTTAACTTTCAGACTTGGTTCTGCCACTTACTGTGTAACCTTGGCAATATCCATTCACACAACTTGGATGTCCACCATTTATGTTAAGGGCTAGGTGTTCTTTTTTTCATTGAAGTACAGTTGACTTAGTATGTTAAGTTCTGCTGTACAGTAAAGTGATTCAGTTATACACACACAGAGATACATTTTTTAAAAAATATTCTTTTCCATTATGGTTTATCATAGGATATTGAATGTAGTTCCCTAGACTACATAATAGGACCTTTTAAAATTCTTTATTTTATATTGGAGCATAGTTAACAATGTTGTGTTAGTTTCAGGGGTACAGAAATGTGATTCAGTTATACAAATACATGTATCTATTCTTTTTCAAATTCTTTTCCCATTTAGGTTATAACAGAACATTGAGGAGAGGTCCCTGTGCTACACAGTGGGTCCTTGTTTATTCCCTGCATCTCAAATGGCAAAGAATCTGCCTGTGAGGCAGGAGACCAGGGTTCAATCCCTGGGTTGGGAAGTTCCTCTGGAGAAAGGAATGGCAATCCACTCCAGTATTCTTGCCTGGAGAATTCCATGGACAGAGAAGCCTGGTGGGCTACAGTCTGTGGAGTTGCAAAGAGTCGGACACGACTGAGTGACTAACACACAGCTAATCCCAAACTCCCACTAAGGGTTGGGTAGTCTAAGTTTGGATAATACCTCTCAAGTAGGGACTCCTGGAATCAACAAGACACACTCAGTCAGGTGTGTTAAGTGTGAGGCCAGCTGGGAACCTGGGAAAGGCACCCACTCTCTGTGGGGCAGCTATCTACCTTGATGTCCCAGAGGACAGCCCTAAACCAAAGCCCCAGAGGACATTAACTTAGCCAGGTGAAAGGGGCATGAGGTGGGCATGCAGACAGAAGTAGCCAGCTGTGCAAAGGTAAGGGGGTGAGAGAGACATCTGGTCGGGGTATAAAGTGAAAGGGGTTCAGCACAACTGCCACCTTCTGCCCCTGAACCAGCTGAGCTCATTCTCCTCCCTGTGCCTTCACAGGCACTGTCCCGCTGCTGAGGACGCCCTCCCACAGATCTCCGCGTGACTGAAGCCTTCCGATACCCAGTCTCTGCCTAAATGCCTCAGAGGCTTTCGCTGATGAATGCAGCTCAAGTATCTGGCTCCCCCTTGACTCGGGGAGTTAAGAATTAACCTCCCAATGACAGCTCTTGCTGGGACTCCCAGGCTCCTTGTGTAGTACGCTGGCACAGGAAGATACCTGTCTGAACTGTAGTCATGGCTGAGTGTATGAATTCTGGTTAAGCGTACATCAGCCAGACTGCCAGAGTTCAAATGCAGGGCTCTGCTATTCTTTAGCTACACCATCTTGGGCAAATCACTGAAACTCAGTTTCCTCCTCTATAAAACGGGGATGGATAACTGTATTCATATCTCAAAAGGCTGTGAAGGTTAAGTGAGTTGATACAGGCAGTAACACCTGGAACAGCACCTGTTGCATCCTAAGTATTCAATGAAGGTTATTATTGTTGAAATGGCTCCCTGGGACCCGGTTTCACTTAAATGATTTACAGAAGGTGAAGTTTCTGATTTTAACATTTAGTGCCACTGTCAACTTGAGGAAAAAAGGAACAGTCTGTTTCCTGGGCAGCTGGCTGACATCTGGGCTCATCGGCCTCCCTCCTCGCACAGATGTGGTCCCAACAGCCCTCTTCCTGGGTCACACACGTGGCTACAGATGTGCCTCCTCAAAACACTCCCAACACCCAGAAGAAGCTTTCACGGTTGACTGGTCTTTCAGTCTCACCCAACTCTCTTGAAAGGAGACGTCCGTTTCCTCCTTTCAGAGGGTAATGGATTTGTAGTGGAAAGTGACTGGCTTTAGAAATGTGGGTCTTGAGAGAAAAAGAAAATTCAGAAGGCAATTATGAAGGCCACTTTAAGTTTCTAAGAGAATTTTAACAGAATTCCAATCAAGAGCATTGTGAAAGGAAACAAGTAAATGGCAGACATTTAAACAAAGTAAACATTAAACCCTCAAATTAAATTCAAGTACCCAGAATACCTAGAAATGCTGGCCTATCTTCCAATTTTAGCTTAAATGATCCATTTTCTAGTTTTTTTGTCTTCTCACAGAGCTGGGACTGAAATTGTGCTATCCAGGAAGACGGTAAACATAACTGGTAGAGCCTATCAATCCTCTCTCAAGGTTAGACCAAAGAGTTTGGATCAAGGTGCCCATCATCTGCCTCAGTATTAAAACCAAGTATGAAACCAGATGGAAATGGTAACAAAAGAATAATGTGATCCTTTATGACAGTTTTAGGAAAGAGAATCAGTAAAGCAGAAAGGCATTAGTAAGGGAAGAATCCCACAGAGAGGGACTAAATTCTCAGAAGACAAGCTTTCTGTAGCCTTATATGCAGAGGGAGCTCAGACCAGGTGGACGTTAGCCGGGAATACCTGGGAGCAGGCTGAAAAGAAGAATCAGAATCTGCATGTCAACAATGCCCCCAGGGGACGCACACACCCGACGAAGCCTGAAGAGCCTGGCTCTGCAGGGCTGTGGGCTCCAGCCTGGGCTGCCTCTCAAGAGTCATTGGGAACTGGAGGGAAAAAAAAGCAAAGTCCAGTCCAAGTGATTCAATCCAAAACTTTCTAGATGTTGAGCCTTTCACTTTCAAGAGGTAGTTTTAATGAGCACCCTGGGGAAGTGCAGTCACCATGTAAAGATTCAGTCTCAAGAGACAAGTGAAAGCTATTCATGCTGATGTGATACGTATACAAGGGGAAAATACAGGGAAGAGTGGGTGGCCAGCAGTTTACTGTTATTATATGTCAGACAACGAAAGACAAAGATATCACTTATTTGTGAAATCTAGCAAATACAACAAACTACCAAACATAACAAAACATGGATATGGAGAACAGATACAAACACAGAGAACAAACTAGTGGTCACCAAAGGGGAGACGGGATGAGGAGAAATGCAGGAACGGAAGGTTCAAAGGTATAAAGTACTAGGTGTAAAATAAGCTACACAGATATACAGTACGACACAGGATATACTGAAAAGCCTCTTGATGAAAGTGAAAGTGGAGAGTGAAAAAGTTGGCTTAAAGCTCAACGTTCAGAAAACGAAGATCATGGCATGTGGTCCCATCACTTCATGGGAAATAGATGGGGAAACAGTGGAAACAGTGTCAGACTTTATTTTTTTGGGCTCCAAAATCACTGCAGATGGTGACTGCAGCCATGAAATTAAAAGACACTTACTCCTTGGAAGAAAAGTCATGACCAACTTAGATAGAACATTCAAAAGCAGAGACATTACTTTGCCAACAAAGGTCCGTCTAGTCAAGGCTATGGGTTTTCCAGTGGTCATGTGAGAGTTGGACTGTGAAGAAGGCTGAGCACCGAAGAATTGATGCTTTTGAACTGTGGTGTTGGAGAAGACTCTTGAGAGTCCCTTGGAGTGCAAGGAGATCCGACCAGTCCATTCTGAAGGAGATCAGACCTGGGATTTCTTTGGAAGGAATGATGCTAAAGCTGAAACTACAGTACTTTGGCCACCTCATCAAAGAGTTGACTCCTTGGAAAAGACTGATGCTGGGAGGGTTTAGGGGCACGAGGAGAAGGGGACGACAGAGGATGAGATGGCTGGATGGCATCACTGACTCGATGGACATGAGTCTGAGTGAACTCTGGGAGTTGGTGATGGACAGGGAGGCCTGGCGTGTTGCAATTCATGGGGCTGCAAAGAGTCGGACACGACTGAGTGACCGAACTGAGTGACATTTGTTAGGCTATATGTGGTAGAATATTTTGTTTTTTAAAATGTGGTATTGTGCTGTGCTGTGGTCAGTTGCTTCAGTCATGTCTGACTCTTTGTGACCCCATGGAGCGTAGCCCACCAAGCTCCTCTGTCCTGGGAGTTTTCCAGGTAAGAGTAGTGGAGTGGGTTGCTATGCTCTCCTCCAGGGATCTTCCTGACCCAGGGATTGAACCCGAGTCTCCTGTGTCTCCTGCAGTGCAGACAGTTTCTTTACCACTGATCTACCAGGGAAGCCCTAAATTGTGGTGCAATACATGTTATATCAAATATACCATCGTAACATTTTCTAGGTGTACATTTCTATAATGGTAAGTATTTCCACATTGTTTGCAACCAATCTCCAGAGATTTTTTTTTTCAAAACTAAAACTCTAGACCTATTAAACTAAAACTCTAGACCTATTAAACTAAAACTCTAGACCTATTAAATTGAAGAAAGGGAAAACCACTAGACTCTTCAGGTATGACCTGAATCAAATCCCTTATAATTATACAGTGGAAGTGACAAATAGATTCATGGGATTCGATCTGATAGAGTGTTTGAAGAACTATGGATGGAGATTTATGACATTGTATAGGAGGCAGTGATCAAGACCATCCCCAAGAAAAAGAAATACAAAAAGGCAAAATGGTTGTCTGAGGAGCCCTTACAAATAGCTAAGAAAAGAAAAGATGTGAAAGGCAAAGGAGAAAAGGAACGATATACCCATTTAAATACAGAGATCCAAAGAATAGCAAGGAGAGATAAGAAAGCCCTCCTCAGTGATCAATGCAAAGAAATAGAGGAAAACAATAGAATGAGAAAGACTAGAGAACTCTTCAAGAAAATTAGAGATACTAGTAGAACATTTCATGCAAAATGGGAACAATAAAGGACAGAAATGATATGGACCTAATAGAAGCAGAAGATATTAAGAAGAGGTGGCAAGAATAAACAGATGAACTGTACAAAAAAGATCTTCATGACCCAGATGACCACGATGGTGTGATCACTCACCTAGAGCCAGACGTCCTGGGATGTAAAGTCAATTGGGCCTTAGGAAGCATCACTATGAACAAAGCTAGTGGAGGTGATGGAATTCCAGTTGACCTATTTCAAATCCTAAAAAATGATGTTGTGAAAGTGCTGCACTCAATATGCCAGCAACTTTGGAAAACTCAGCAGTGGCCACAGGACTGGAAAAGGTCAGTTTTCACTCCAATCCCAAAGAAAGGCAATGCCAAAGAATGCTCAAACTACCACACAATTGCAAATGGCTCCAAAGTACTCACCTCTCTAAAGCATAGTATTCTCCCTCACATTTAATGAAACATTTCAGTGAAAGAAAAAGAGTGTTTTGTCGAACACTCCTTTATTTACACAGATATGTGACAGATTTCACTGTCCATTAGCTGCAAGAATGAGAATGTTGAGCTTAACGTTCTGTTGTCCTATGGGGCTTACCATACCAACACAGGGATGTGACTTGATTTCGCCACTGCCATCTGAGGGAATGACCACAAATTTGAGATTGCCAATACTTCTGGATAGTCATCATGACAGTGTGGATAGTCCAACAAGCAAGGATTCTGCTTGAGTATTTCAAAATGCAATATATTTAGGATCAACCAATTGATTTTTATCCTTGCTTACTCCATGAGGACCATAAGTTGCCTCTCTCTTGTAGGATAGGAAAAGGACAGTCATGGGCTGACATATCGCTATACCAGACTAGAAATTTAGAAGGCTCCACCATCAGTCCAGAATAACTGCTCTGTAATGGTGATATAATGTGGTTCTGAGAAGTAGATGTAGTTGTAGTAGCAAAGTCCTCAATGTGGTCATTTACTTGAGTGTACCACTTATGTGAGTGCCAATTAAAAATGCACAAGTTTTTTAAAACAGCAGGTTGACTACCACAATCTTGTCTGTTTGTCTAATTCCTATTGTTGATTGGGAAGGTAATTCACATGGAGATATAGTGCTTGTATTAGTAAATATCTGGCTAGTATGAGGCTTTTGTATGAAAGGCACACATAAACTTATGGAAGCTGAAAATGCTCTCTCTCCACTCATTTCTGGAAGAAAATCAGAGTTAAAATCATCTTTGTTGACCCTTGCTTTAACATACTTCTTGTTATCCAGAACTAATGGAGATACTGGAGACACATTGTTAATCCCAACTCTTCTTGCATTCTTACTAAAAGTTGCAGATGGCTTGTATTGAATTTAAAGAGTGTTTTGTCGAACACTCCTTTATCTACAGAGATATGCGACAGATTTCACTGTCCATTAGCTGCAAGAATGAGAACGTTGAGCTTAACTTTCTGTTGTCCTACGGGGGTTACCATACCAACACAGGGACATGACTTGATTTCGCCACTGCCATCTGAGGGAATGACCACAAATTTGAGATTGCCAATATTTCTGGGTAGTCATCATGACAGTGTGGCTAGTCCAACAAGCAAGGATTCTGCTTGAGTATTTCAAAATGCAATATATTTAGGAACAACCAATTGATTTTTATCTTTGCTTACTCCATGAGGACCATAAGTTGCCTCTCTCTTGTAGGATAGGAAAAGGACTGTCATGGGCTGACATATCACTATACCAGACTAGAAATTTAGAAGGCTCCACCATCAGTCCAGAATAACTGCTCTGTAATGGAGATATAATGTGGTTCTGAGAAGTAGATGTAGTTGTAGTAACGAAGTCCTCAATGTGGTCATTTACTTGAGTGTACCTGTTATGTGAGTGCCAATTAAAAATGCTCAACTTTTTTAAAACAGCAGGTTGATCTACCACAATCTGGTCTGTTTGTCTAATTCCTATTGCTGATGGGGAAGGTAATTCACATGGAGATATAGTGCTTGTATTAGTAAATATCTGGCTAGTATGAGGCTTTTTTATGAAAGGCACATGTAAACTTATGGAAGCTGAAAATGCTCTCTCTCCAGTCGTTTCTGGAAGAAAATCAGAGTTATAATCATCTTTGTTGACACTTGCTTTAACATACTTCTTGTTATCCAGAACTAATGGAGATATTGGAAACACATTGTTAATTCCAACTCTTCTTTGCATTCTTACTAAAAGTTGCGGATGGCTTGCTTTGAATTTTGATTGATAGTAGGTCTGTAACTAAAAGCAAAGGATTAAATTATTTAGTTTCTTTATAAACCAAGGTAAAACTGACAATCAAAGCTAAGCTATAAAAATGTATTCCTTTAATGACACCAATTAAATAGCATCAAATAAACTTTTGAGAGGTAACATGTTAGAAAAAGTTATGCTCCTCAACTAAAAATATGTAGTATATATACAGTAAATACCACTTTAAGTAGCTTCAGGACTTGTATCTGGTTTCACGATGTTATGAAACTTATTTAAACATCTAATATTTTAATGTCCAGCTGTTCTCAACTTCAAAAAATGAAACTTTTTCAAAAATTTGCTATCTCAATTTCAAATTCCATTTTAGCTCCATATGTGAACAAATAAAACTTTTGAGAGGTAACATGTTAGAAAAAGTTATGCTCCTCAACTAAAAATATGTAGTATATATACAGTAAATACCACTTTAAGTAGCTTCAGGACTTGTATCTGGTTTCACGATGTTATGAAACTTATTTAAACATCTAATATTTTAATGTCCAGCTGTTCTCAACTTCAAAAAATGAAACTTTTTCAAAAATTTGCTATCTCAATTTCAAATTCCATTTTAGCTCCATATGTGAACATGCTTTCTAGGTCACATGTTTAATCTTACATATTGCCAGTAAGTGAAATTTTTGGAATCCCTTGCTCAAGAGAGTTATTTTGTTCTTCCAGAAAATCAGGTAGTGAAGCAGATCTTTGAAAAGTTTGTTGCTTTTTCTAAACCCATAAATGTTAAGCTGTCAAACTAAGCTTTTCACACTATTGGTTTCAAATATTCTGAAAGGTTCCTTTCTTTTCAAGACCTCTTTCTTAAAAAGTTCACCATTGATCATTATACATATGCAACTCTCATCCCATCAAATAGATTCAAGCTTATACCTTGCAACTATATTCCAAAGTTTTGCTGAGATGTGAATGAAAGAAAATCATTCAGCTCATCTGTTTCAGAGACAATATGTGTAATGTGGCTTTTTGACCACAAGATCCTCAGACAAAGCCTGAAAAGCATATTCTTCCATCATAGGTCTCAAAACAAGTTCCTTATAAGTGTACAATCATACAAAGCAGATCTAATGGAGGTTTCTAAACCAGTTGATTCATCCTTAGGAGGCCCATCTTGAATTTCTGAAGAAATATGTGCTATTTCAGAGAAATCTTTCTTCAGATACTTTTCTCATTTGTCTGATTTTACACACTGCAACTACTCAAAACGAGTTCCTTATAAGTGTACAATCATACAAAGCAGATCTAATGGAGGTTTCTAAACCAGTTGATTCATCCTTCGGAGGCCCATCTTGAATTTCTGAAGAAACATGTGCCATTTCAGAGAAATCTTTCTTCAGATACTTTTCTCAATTGTCTGATTTTACACACTGCAACTTCAAATGCTGCTTGACTGGCCTACAGAGAGATACTCTCCTGACCATCACAGAGGTTGTCAATGTCAAAAAGCTGTGACATCACTAAGTAACTGGTCTCCTAGCAATTGAAGAGTAACTGTGACATCACAAAGTCACTGGTCTCCTAGCAATTGAAGGGTAATGTGCAACCAGGGTTTACTTCAACATCAGCTAAAAATACAGACTGCTTACAGAAATAGTAACCAAAGCCATGAAGCCTGCAAAACCTCATTCCTAAAGAATTTTTACATGGAAAACTCACATCAACAAATCTACTTGCTATCTGAAATAAAAGTGATTTATCATCCATCTATAGATGCATTCTTAATACCCATTACTCTTACCCAAGCAAACTTGGGTCAACTCGCTACTCTGCAGTAAAATAAATCAACTCACTGTGGATTTCAGTGAAAGTACATTTTTGTTATAGGACCGAGCAAAGTGTCTAGCAGTCTTTGGTGCCTCAAAGCCCCAAATCCCCAAATACTTTCAAGGGAAGGATTTTAATGATTGATCACACACCACGGTTTTTGGACATTCTACTAATGTCCTGTTACTGAGGATATTGGGAGCCAACGTCATTGACGGTCTGTTTCCAATTACCCTGTTGTCTATGTACATGCATTTCAGCCTGGTTAGGGCTTTAGCATCTCTAAAACTGTTCACAGGATATTGCTCAGAATGTTATCGTTGGCCCGTGAGGAGGGACTAAAGACCTTGAATTTGCCTAATGGCTAAATTGTTACTATTCTCTATCACTTGATTATTTTCGTTTCTGTTTTGTTTTGTTTTTTTTTTCATCTCCGCTGGTCAAAATTAACCTTGGATAGAAGAGGTCTGCAGGCTTCCAGCGTTTGTAGTGCTTGAATCAGATACAATTTTGGCTATTTCCTATTGAGATGGAGCATGGAGTTGGAAATAATTCTTAGTTCTAAGCTTGGTATTAGTATTTTCTGTTATGGAAACATCTGTGTGTTTTATACAGATATGTGTATGTTTTTATACATAAATATCTATCTATCTATCTATCATCCATCTATTTATATCTATCTATTAATTAATTTATATATATATATTTTTTCATTAAACCTGGACAAATTTTTGAAAATTGGTAGATATTTATTAAAAGGAGAGAGGGGAGTAATATAAAGAGTCCTGATACTAAGTTTTAGCATCATTTCTTCCAAAGAAATCCCAGGGTTGATCTCCCTCAGAATGGACTAGTTGGGTCTCCTTGCAGTCCAAGGGACTCTCAAGAGTCTTCTCCAACACCACAGTTCAAAAGCATCAATTCTTCTGTGCTCAGCCTTCTTCACAGTCCAACTCTCACATCCATACATGACCACAGGAAAAACCATAGCCTTGACTAGATGGACCTTAGTTGGCAAAGTAATGTCTCTGCTTTTGAATATACTATCTAGGCTGGTCATATCTTTTCTTCCAAGGAGTAAGCACCTTTTAATTTCATGGCTGCAGTCACCGTCTGAAGTGATTTTGGAGCCCCAAAGAAACAAAGTCTGACACTCTTTCTACTGTTTCCCCATCTATTTCCCATGAAGTGATGGGGCCAGATGCCATGATCTTCGTTTTCTGAATGTTGAGCTTTAAGCGAACTTTTTCACTCTCCTCTCTCACGTTCAACAAGAGGCTTTTTTAGCTCCTTCTCACTTTCTGCCATAAGGGTGGTGTCATCTGCATATCTGAGATTATTGATATTTCTCCCAGCAATCTTGACTCCAGCTTGTGTTTCTTCCAGTCTAACGTAGATGGTGCAAACCTCTTGTCTCAAGGTTTTATTGGTTTTCCACGTAAACAAAATTATTCATCCTCCCTTTTCCCTCTAATTTCTACTATACTATTCTATCCTGAGCTATCCTTTTCTCTCTTATCCTGTCCTATCCGCCTGCTCTGTCCCCGCTTTGAATATCCCTGGATCCACTGGGGCTGGACCCTTGCAAGTGGCGCCTGGAACAGGCTATTCAAAGGTAGGTCTTGCATCATTCAAGACAGACGGGACCCCAATCAGGGTGTTGCGGACCCGCCTGCCATAGACAGATTTGGATGATTGGGAAGTAAGGGGTTGGAAAGATACTCGGATTGAGGAGTTGGAAAGAAACCTGGTTGTGAGGTTTGAAAGTGGTTGCAAAGAAACCCGATGAGTTAGGTTGAAACTAAACCACTCTTCATGGTTGGAACAAACCTTTTCCAGGTTGCAACACACATTTTCCAGGTTGCAACAAACCTTTTTCTAGGTTGGAACACACCCTCTCTCGGGAGGTTGAAAAGAAACCCATTTCTTACATACTCTGGGGGTTGAAAAGAAGCCCATTTCTTAAGCTTGGAAAGAAACCTCTTTTACAAAACTTAAATCTTCCTCTATATCAATTTCTGACATGGGTAACAATGAGTTAAAAGTATGACAACTCTTCCTAAAAGTAATTTTACATACTCTTAATTTAAATACTTGGGTGAAAGTACATCAACAGTTAAAACTTATTATGCTTTTGCTGTGTTAAATATAATTAAAAATGTTCTGGACTCCTGTCATGAGGCTGTTAGATAGACTATGGGAGAGGCTATAGCAGTGGATGGTAGTGGGTCTCCACCTTCTACGCAGATCCTATTTTCTGCCATTGGCAAAGAAAAGGAAGGAAATTGTACTCTTCCTCCCGAGGAAGGAGAGTGCTGACAGGACACAGCGGCTGAGTGCCCTGGTGAGCCCCCTGCCCCTCTACACAAACCAAGCCTTTAAAAATTTATCTTATTTAAGGCGACCACTGCAACCTCCGTTTGTGCCTCCCCAGGGCTTAAGAATTCCCCACTTTGCCTCCAAAACCTCCCAGAACATTGTCTAAGGTTGAGAACTATAGGAGAATACTTTTGAGCAAAAGAGCTTTTAAAACAGAGCCTGCAAATTGCAAGAAATCCTCAGGGGTGCTGCACCCAACCAAAAGAAAAAAAAAAAAGTAAAAAGAGAGAAAAAGAAAAGAAAAGGAGAAAAAGAAAGAAAAATAATTGTAATAAAAACGGATTTTACAACTATAAACTGTTTTTCTTGAGACCAAATGGAACATTTTTGTCCGCAATGTCCTGCTAAACAGACAAAAAGCCATGCCAATTAAACCCAGGCCAGGAAAAAAAAAAAAAAAAACGGAGCGAAAAGGAGACTTGGCAACAATATTAACCCTTGATGTGCCGCTTACTCTGATTCCAATGAGAGTGGCTAGCCCCCTGCCTGAGGACATTGTAAGACTTGTGCTAGCATGTAGCTCATTTTCTTTTCAAAAAAATTTCGGTGGTGCCTGGTATAGTAGATTCTGATTATACTGGAAAAATTAAAGTTTTTGTCTTGCAGCTTACTAAAACTGTGCAAATTAATAAAGGTCAAGGAACAGCACAGCTTTTGCTTTTATCTTATTATCAGATAGGAAAAACCTTGACTTTTCAAGCTAGGGGACCCAGAAGATTTCAATCTACTAATCTAGCTTTTAGGGTGCAAACAATTACAGCTTCTAGGCCTTTACAAGTTTAAACGTTTTTTAATTCAAGGAGATAAAATGTCAGGGCTGTTAGACACCAGAGCTGACATTTCTTATATTGCTGAGAAAGATTAGCCCAGCTCCTGGCCAATTTGTACTATTGAAAATGAGTTGCTGGGATTAGAGAAAATGGTATGCAGGATGGAAATGCTGTAGAGGAAAAAGTGAGAGAGAGTTTAAAACCTTGGAGAGTAGTGAGTTCCCAGTTGCTGAAAGTATTCAAGCAAAGCTTAGATGGTAGAGAGCTATAGACCAGATTTAGGTTACAAAAGGATGATTGGAAAAGCTTATAAAGATGTTGTACAACACCTGTCTACTTGCTTCTCATATTTAGGTCTGGCAAAAGTTTTAAACTGACAATGTTTCTCTAAAGCTGCAGAGAGATTGTTTACTAACTTTAAATGATTTCCACAAATTATTAGAGGATATTAATTAGATATGCCCAGATTTAAAACTGCCTACTGCAAATTTAAAGCCTTTGTTTGTTTGATTAAAAGGTGATCTTGATCCCAGTTCTAGGAAAATGTTGACTAGTGAGGCAGGGTTGGCTCTTGTTAAAATGGATGAGAGTTTATATGATCAGTCAATTAAGACTAATATTACCAAAGATGAGATTAAATCATTCTCACCACAAAATATATACTAACAGGATGCTTGTAACAAGAAGGCCCATTGGTTCCATCTACCAGTGACCCCAAGAAAAATAGTTTTATCTTATCCCAGCTTGGTGGCACAATTAATTATAAAAGAAAAAAAAAGTGTGGAACTTTTTGGGAAAGAAGTAACAAATAGATCAATTCCATTCAATGAGGATCAATTGCAAGTCTTTTACAAACAGTGATGATTGGCAAGTTGCCCTGATTGATTTCAGGGATCAAAGTTTGTTTCATTTGCCCTCAAGCCCTGCAGTAGCTAAAAGTGCAAAAATGTTAGATTTGTGGTTTGAGGATACCTGTAAAACTCTCCCAACCCTATGTAGTTCCTTCATTCCCCTTTACCCGATCGGGGAGGGACATGCTGTTTCAAATAGGAGATGCTCAGAGAAGAGATTTCTCAACTTCTTAGTTATCAACAGGTGGTACAATTAACAATACTTTATAAATATATTTGCCTAATTACAGTTTGCCTAGTTGGGTATGGGTATAAAGAAAATATAATAAAAGTTTAAATGTCTAAATTAAAAGAAACTTGAAACCCTCATGTTAATTCTTAACTGTAATATTTCTAACTTGTGAAAAGACAGATTGGTAGGCAGTCATTGTGGAAAGAGCACATCAAACACTAAATATTCATATTCAAAAACTAAAAGGAGGGGAATTTAAATATAGTTCACCCGATCAGATTTTGCAACATGCTCTTTTCATCATAAATAACTATTCATCCTGAAACACTGCAATGCTTTGCCATTGTTGCCCAGAGCAATCGAATGCAAAACCATTAGTAAAGTAGAATGTCCTCATCTCCAAATAAAGAAAAAATCCCAACCCAGTATTAACTGAGGGTCAAGGAAGTGCTTGCATTTTTTCCACAAGACACAGATTCACCAGTTTTGATCCTGGACAGGCTGATTCGTCATGTTGCAGTCCTCCAGGCACCTGGTTCCTCCACTGCCTAGACCACAGGGGGGAGAAAAAAAAAAAGGGCACTCTGCCACCACTCCGCAAAATGGCTGCTCGCCAGGAGCTGTGGGCGGGGCCAGCCTGACAGAGGAGACCCAGTGTGCATAGTTCCAGTCCTACCTGAAGCCGCTTCAGGGAAAGGCAGGGCAAGGGCTGCCCCTTGCCAGCAGGAGAGGCAAGGTAAACATTGAGATGCTGGTGGGACTGAAAGCTGCTGCAGCGTGAACTCTGGCCAGAAAATAATTCTATCTACTCTGTATTAGCATGTCTACTCTCTCTCATGTTTTTCTTTTCACTAATGACTCTGGAAAATTTAACATATGATTGAATTATACAGGTGGACCTAATGTAGTGTCTTGTGAACAATGTATGCTTTCACCTTGTTTAACTTCTCAATATAATGTATGCTCTTTTGTGGTTCTGAAGCGCCCACCTTATCCCATGGTGCCTCTAACTGTAACCACATATTGGTATGATAACCATGGCCTTGCTGTGTTGCAACAGCTGCAGGATTTAATGCGGACACAGTGGTTTGTGGGCATGCTTGTTTTGGGAATATCAGCTTTGATAACTACAATTACTTCCATTACTGTGACAGCTTTACTGTTGTCTCAACAGGTGCACACTGCCCAATATGTTGATACTATGTCCAAAAAAGTTTCTTTAATGCTGGCAACTCAGGAAATTATAGACAGGAAATTAGAAATGAGGGTTGATGCCCTAGAGGAAGCAATAATGCATATTGGGAATGAATTACGGAGTCTAAAAGTAAAAATGGTCTTTCATGTCATGCTGATTACTGGTGGATATGTGTTATACTCCTGAAAGTAAATGAAACAGATTTTGATTGGGAAAACATCAAAAATCATATTTTAGGTGTTTGGAACAGCTCAGAAATTAGCTTAGATTTAGGGAAACTTCATAATCAGATTCAAACCTTGGAACACTTCCGATTGGATTTTACTGCTGCAGGAGAAACCAATGACTTTTTCCACACCTTCTCTAACTTCATTTCTGGAAAAACTATTCTGTCTACCCTTTCCACCTATGTTGGCATAGGTGTCATAATTTTATTTCTTATGATCCTTCTTCCCTGTATGGTCAGGATTCTTCGGCAGAGCATTCAGAACATTGCAACTGAATTACACCTGATGATGTTAAAAAACAAAGAATGAGAGATGTTGGGAGCCAGAGTGATGAATCCCACCCGTGACAGAGTCACATGGCAGACTCAGATGGCAGAGCAATTTGAGTCTTCGGATTTCTCCCTGGTTCTTCCTGAGCATGTACCCCAAAAAAATAAGAATTTGTCAGTTTTCCCATTGTTTTCTGACTTCCTCTGGAAAAAGCTAATTCAGGGCTTTGGCCTTCTGCATTTGAAAGAAGTGTTTCAGCTCAACCCCCCTTCGATAATGCTCTAGCCTCCCTAACAAGTTCCCCTGAAGAGAGGAATCCCACCTGTGACAGAGTCACGTGGCAGACTCAGATGGCAGAGCAATTTGAGTCATCGGACTTCTCCCTGGATTTTCCTGAACGTGTACCCCCAAAAATAAGAATTTGTCTGTTTTCCCTTTGTTTTCTGTCTTTCTCTGGAAAAACTTAATTCAGGGCTTTGGCCTTCTGCATTTGAAAGGAGTGTTTCAGCCCAAACATCACCCCCCCTCTTTGATAATGCTCTAGCCTACCTAACAAGTTCCTCTGACCTACAAGATTGTGAATTGCTCACAACCTCCCAACTCTGAGGGACACAAAAGCCTTAAATTATCTTAAAGTTTCAGAGCCTTTTCAAATTCATATTGGTGACAGGATTTCATGGTTAATTCAATGATTGCTGCCAGACCATCTTATTTTATATCTATCAGACACCCAGGAAGATGTAATCAATGTAAATGGGATATGGAAAAGAATATATAGTAGTTTTGATGTTAGCAATACTAAACTTTTGAGTAAATTACTTTTTCTTTTGCTATAAATCACTGTACTTCCTTTTATTACAAATTGCTGTATTTTTATTTAGTGTTTGATGAGAGTGGCATTCAGACTTTGGAAAGATTAACATAAATGAGGCTTCTGGTTAACAAAACTTATCAGAAGAGAGCCATAAAAATGTTAACAGACCTCTTGGCCAGAAGATAATGTAAACCACCTGAGATCTTTCATAACAGGAGGGTATGCAAAAAAGAAAGCCTTGTCTCGATGAGGGTCAGGACTGCTTCCCCTGCATAATGATGCATGTTTCATTATGTACAACTTGGGGTATACAAGCTGATTTTGAAAAATAAACCCTTTTCTTTTGGAGTCTTGCACTGACACTGGGCTTCTCCATTTCGTTCTTTCCTCCCCCCTTTCTCCCCTTTTTCCGCTGAATTCCCATATGGGGCGAGGAGGCTCGCCATGTCTACTCACCTGTCCTGCCTGCTAAGATTGGTAGGAGAGAGAGCCTGGGGAGGGGCACTCTCAAATATTCAAAGGGACACCAGTGGCCTAACATAGATGGTGCAAACCTCTTGTCTTGAGGTTTAATTGGATTTCCACGTAAACTAAGTTATTCAGCCTCCTTTTCCCCACTAATTTTGTACTATACTATTCTATCCTGAGCTACCCTGTTCTCTCCTATCCTGTCCTATCTGCCCGCTCCATCCCCACTCTGAATATCTTTGGATTCACCTGGGCTGGACCCTGGCAAGTGGCGCCCAGAACAAGCTATTCAAAGGTAGGTCACTCATCATTCGGGTTGGACAGGACCCCAATCAGGGTGTCACAGACCCGCCTGTCATAGGCAGAGTTGGATGATTGGGAAGTAAGTGGTTGGAAAGATACTCGGATTGTGGGATTGGAAAGAAGCCTGGTTTTGAGGTTGGAAAGGGGTTGCAAAGAAACCCAATCAATTGGGTTGAAACTAATCCACTCTTTACGGTTGGAACATAACTTTCCAGGTTGCAACAAACCTTTTTCTAGGTTGGAAAACATCCTCTCTCGGCAGGTTGTAAAGAAACCCATTTCTTACATTCTCTGGGGGTTGAAAATAAACCCATTTGTTATGCTTGGAAAGAAACATCTTTTACAAAACTTAAATCATGCTCTATATAAATTTCTGACATGGGTA
>SJXQ01003352.1:107642-129273 GCA_006408695.1 Aepyceros melampus | reverse complement strand
AGCTCAACATTCAGAAAATGAAGATCATGGCATCTGGTCCCATCACTTCATGGGAAATAGATGAGGAAACAGTGGAAACAATGTCAGACTTTTGGGCTCCAAAATCACTGCAGAAGGTGACTGAAGCCATGAAATTAAAAGACGCTTACTCCTTGGAAGAAAAGTTATGACCAACCTAGATAGTATATTCAAAAGCAGAGACATTACTTTGCCGACTAAGTTCCATCTAGTCAAGGCTATGGTTTTTCCTGTGGTCATGTATGGATGTGAAAGTTGGACTGTGAAGAAGGCTCAGTGCTGAAGAATTGATGCTTTTGAACTGTGGTGTTGGAGAGGACTCTTGAGAGTCCCTTGGACTGCAAGGAGATCCAACCAGTCCATTCTGAAGGAGATCAGGCCTGGGATTTCTTTGGAAGGAATGATGCTAAAACTGAAGCTCTAGTACTTTGGCTACCTCATGCGAAGAGTAGACTCATTGGAAAAGACCCTGATGCTGGGAGGGATTGGGGGCAGGAGGAGAAGGGGATGACAGAGGATGAGATGGCTGGATGACATCACGGACTCAATGGACGTGAGTCTGAGTGAACTCCGGGAGTTGGTGATCAACAGGGAGGCCTTGGCGTGCTGCGATTCACGGGGTCGCAAAGAGTCGGACACGACTGAGCGACTGAGCGGAACGGAATAATGAGTGATGCTGAGCAGCTTTTCTTGTGTTTATTAGCCATCTGTATGTCTTCTTTGGAGAAATGTCTGGTTAGGTCTTTTGCCTACTTTTTGATTAGGTTTTTTATTTTTCTGGTCTTGAGTTACATGATCAGTTTGTATATTTTTGAAATTAATACTTTGTAAGTTGTTTCATTTTCTATTATTTTGAAAGAACAAAATAAAACCCCAGAAAAACCCTAATGAAATGGAGTTAATTAATTTACCTGATAAAGAATTTTTTAAAAATGGTAATAAGATGCTCACTAAACTTGAGAGAAGAATAGAAGAACTCAGTGAGAACTTCAACAAAGATTTAAGAAGTTAAAAAGAATCAACCATAACTGAAGAATAAAATCACTGAAATTAAAAAAAAATACAGTAGATGGAATAAGCAGCAGATAAGATGTTGAGAAGAGGAGATAAGTGATACAAAAGGTAGAATAATGGAAATCACAGGAAAAGGAAGAAAGACATTTTTAAATTGAGGAGTATTTAAGGAACCTCTGGGACCACATTAAGCATGCTAGCATTCACATTATGGGAATCCCAGAAAGAGAACAGAGAGAGAGAGACAGAAAACTCATTTGAAGAATTAATGACTGAAAGCTTCCCTAACCTGTGAAAGAGAACAGACATCAGGAACAGGAAGCACAGAGAGTTCCAAACCAGATGATCCCCGAAAGAGTCATACCAACCTACACTGTAGTTAAAATGGAGAAAGTTAAAGAGAAAGAGAAAATCTTAAAGACAGCAAGAGAAAAACAGCTAATCTCATACAAGGAGAACTCTATAAAAATATGAACTGACTTTTCAGCAGGAACTTTACAAGCCAGAAGGAAGTGCAGAATATATTTAAAGTGCTGAAAGGAAAAAACTTTTACAACCTGGAATATTCTATCTGGAAAGAGTATCATTAAGAATTGAGAGAGAGATAAAGAGCTTTCCAGACAGGCAGAAATCAAAGGAGATCATCACCACTAAATTGGCATCCAAAGAAATGTTTAAAGATTTTCTTTAAACCGAAATATCACATTTAGAAATAAGAAAATATATGAAAGAAAAAAATCTCATTGGTATAGGCAAATATATGGTAAAGACAGTGGATAAATCATTTAAAAAGCTAATATGAAGGTTAAAAGATAAAAATGTAGTATTTTCAGAAAGCCTTTGAACTTAACTGTCAGTTTAAAATAGATAACCACATATCTGGGTGTATAGAAATGCCTGCATGCATGCCAAGTTGCTTCAGTCATGTCTGACTCTTTGTGACCCCAAGGACTATAGCCTGCCAGGCTCCTCTGTCTGTAGGATTCTCCAGGCAGGAATACTGGAGTGGGTTGTCATGCCTTCCTTTAGGGGATCTTCTCAAACCGAGGGATTGAACCCATGTCTCTTACGTCTCCTGCTTTGGCAGATGGGTTTTTTACCTCTAGAGCCACCTGGGAAGCCTATATATACACCTTATGGTAACCACAAATCAAAAACCTACAATGGACATACAAAAAATAAAGAGCAATCCTAACGTAACACTAAAGGAATCCATGAAACAACAAAGGATGGATCCAGGGAAAAAAGACAAGTACAGAGAAGAACTACTCAAATGACCAAACCACGATAAACAAAATGGCAATAAGTGTATACCTGTCAATACTTACTTCAAACGCAAGCGGACTAAGTGCTCTAATCAAAAGACGTAGTATAGCTAGATGGATAAAAATCTAAGCCCATATGCATGCTGCTTACAAGAGACTCAGCTCAGATCTAAAGACACACATAGACTGAATGTGAAGAGATGGAAAAGGATATTCCATGCAAATAGAAAAGAAAACAAAACTGGGTAGCAATGCTCGTATCAATCATGATTACTTTAAAACACAGGCTGTAACAAAAGAAAAAGGGTATTGCAATAATGATAAAGGGGTCAATCCAACAAAGGATTTTCAATCATTTATGTACTCAACAGAGGAGTACCTAAAGTATGATATTGTTGTTCAGTCACTAAGTCATATCTGACTTTTTGTGAGCCCATGAACTGCAGCACACCGGACTTCCCTGTCCTTCACTATCTCCCAGAATTTGCTCAAACTCATGTCCATGGAGTCAGTGACGCCATTCAATCATCTCATCCTCTGTTGCCCTCTTCTTTTCCTGCTCTCAGTCTTTCTCAGCACCAGGGTATTTTCTAATGAGTCAGCTTTTTGCATCAGGTGGCCAAAGTATTGGAGCATCAGCTTTGGCATCAACCCTTCCAATGAATATTCAGAGTTGATTTTCTGTAGGATTGGCTGGTTTGATCTCCTTGCAGTTCAAGGGACACTCAAGAGTCTTCTCCAACACCACAGTTCAAAAGCATTAATTCCTCAGTGCTCAACCTTCTTTATGGTCCAGCTCTCACATCCATGTATGACTACTGGAAAAGTTATAGCTTTGCTTAGTTGGACTTTTGTTGGCAAAGTAATGTCTCTGCTTTTTAATATGCTGTCTAGGTTTGTCATAGCTTTTCTTTCAATGGGCAAATATCATTTAACTTCATGGCTGCACTCATTGTCCACAGTGATTTTGGAGTCCAAGAAAATAAATCTGCCACTCTTTCCATTTTGTCCCCTTTCTGTTTGCCATGAAGTGATGGGACCAGATGCCATGATCTTCGTTTTTTGAATGTTGAGTTTTAAGTCAACTTTTTCACTCTCCTCTTTCACCTTCATCAAGAGGCTCTTTAGTTCCTCTTGACTTTCTGCCATTAGGGTGGTTATCATCTGCATATCTGAGGTTGTTGATACTTCTCCTGGCCTGGTGATCTTGACTCCAACTTGTGAGTCATTCAGCTTGGCATTTCTTGTAATGTATTCTGCATAGAAGTTAAATAAGCAAATGATAGTATATATTTTAACATACTCCTTTCCCAATTTTGAACAAGCCCAATTTTCCAGCTCCAGTTCTAATTGTTGTTTTTGACCTACATACAGGTTTCTCAGGAGGCAGGTAAGGTGATTTGATATTCCCATCTCTTTAAGAATTTTCCACAATTTGTTGTGATCCACACAATCAAAGGCTTTATGGTAGTCAATGAAATAGAAGTAGGTGTTTTTCTGGGATTCTCTTGCTTTTTCTATGAACCAGTAGATGTTGGCAACTTGATCTCTGGTTCTCTACCTTTTCTAATCTAGCTTGTACATCTGGAAGTTTTTGGTTTATGTACTGCTGAAGCCTGGCTTGAAAGATTTTGAGCATTACCTTGCTAGCATGTGAAATGAGCACAATTGTGTGGTAGTTTGAACACTATTTCTCATTGCCTTTCTTTGGCATTGGAATTAAAATGGACATTTTCCAGTCCCCTGTCCAAAGCTGAGTTTTCCAAATTTACTGACATAATGAGTGCAGCACTTTAACAGCATCATCTTTCAGGATTTGAAATAGCTCAGCTGGAATTCGATCACCTCCACTAGCTTTGTTTCCAGTAATGCTTCCTAAGGCCCACTTGATTTCACACTCCAGGATGTCGGGCTCTAAGTGAGTGACCACACCATTGTGGTTATCCAGGTCATTAACATCTTTTTTTGTACAGTTCTTCTGTGTATTCTTGCCACCTCTTCTTAATATATTCTACTTCTGTTAGGTAGTTGTGGTTTCTGCCCTTTATTGTGCTCATTTTTGCATGAAAAGAGATCTCTAGTCTTTCCCATTCTCCTGTTTTTTTCTATTTCTTTGCATTGTTCACTTAAGAAGGCTTTCTTATCTCTCCTTGCTATTCTCTGGAAATCTGCATTCCTTTGAGTATATCTTTCCTTTTCTCCTTTGCCTTTTGTTTCTCTCTTCTCTTCCTCAGGCAACCATTTTGCCTTTTTGCATTTCTTTTTCTCTGGGATGGTTTCGGTCACTGCTCCTTGGGGGAACAGAGACATGACTCTGGAGAGTGCATACAAGGTCTCATATACACTGGGATCTAGCACAACGCAGCACCTCCATGGGAATCTGGGGTACATCTACCTAGGGATCTTGGAAGTTCTCCTGGGGAGGTGAATGTAGACTATTCCTGACTGTGGGTGCAGGACACTTGTAGCAGAAGATCCAGGGAAAATTTATCAGAATGAGCACTCCTGGTATTCTACATTTCAGCACCAAGACCGAGCTCTACCCAACAACCTACAGGCTCCAATGCTGGAAAGCCTCAGGCCAAACAACCAAGAGATAGGAAGACAGACCATCCATCAGGAGATAGGCTGTCAAACATACAGCTTGATACAGCTCTGCACATTCTTTTCAAGTGTACATGGAGCATTCTTGAGGATAGAATTCATGTTAGGACACCAAAAAAGACTCAACAAATTTAAGAAGGTTAAAATCGTATCAAGCATCTTTTCCCACCACAATGGTATAGAAATAAACTACAGGAAAAAAATGGGAAAAACAATAAACATGTAAAGACTAAAAACATGCTACCCAACAATCAATGACCAACAACAAAAAAAAATCAAAGTGGAAAGTGAAAAATACCTTGAGACAAATGAAAATGGAAAACAGCTGTCCAAAATCAATGAGATGCAGCAAACACAGTTTTAAGAGGGAAGTACAGGCCTACCTCAAGAAAGAAGAAAAATCTCAAATAATCTAAATTTATATTTAAAGGAACTAGAAAAAGAAGAACAAAGTCCAAAGTTAGTAGAAAGAAGAAGGTGATAAGAATCAGAGAGGAAATAAATAAAATAAACACTAAAAAAATAGGAAAGATCAATGACTCTAAGTGCTGATTCTTTGAAAATATTAACAAGTCAAAAATCTTTAAGGAGTCTCCTCAAGAAAAAAAAAGAACTCAAATAAATAAAATCAGAAATGAAAGAAAAGAAATTACAACAAACACCATAGAAACACAAAGGATCATAAAAGTATACAAGGCATAATTTTATGTCAAGAAGTTAGACAACCTAGAAGAATGGATAAGCTCCTAGAACTATACAATCTTCCAAGAACGAATAATGGAGAAATAGAAATTAGGAAAAGACCAATGACTTAAAATGAAATTGAATCAGTAATTTAAAATTCCCCCAAAGTAAAAGTTCAGGTCCAGATGTCTTTACAGGTTAACTCTACCAAACATTTTAAGAGGAGTTAATACCTATTATTCTCAAATTATTTCCAAAAATTGGAAGGAATACATACAAGTTCATTTTATGAGACTACTGTTACCCTGATATAAAACCAAACCAAAGAAAAAAAAAAGAAAAGAAAAAATTTACAGCCCAAAATCTCTGATGAAATTAGACGAAAAATCCTCAACAAAATATTGGCCAACTGTATTCTACCATACATTAAAAAAATACATCATGATCAAGTGAGATTCATTCCAGAGATGCAGAAATGATTTAACAGCTGTAAGTCAATCAATGTGATATATCACACTAACAAAATGAAGAATAAAAAATCATATAATCATCTCATAGATTCAGAAAAAGCATTTGACAAACTTCAACATCCACTATGATAAAAATTCTTGGAAAGTGGGTATAGAAGAAACATCTGCTGCTGCTGTTGCTAAGTCACTTCAGTTATGTCTGACTCTGTGTGAACCCATAAAAGGCAGCCCACCAGGCTCCTCTGTCCCTGGGATTCTCCAGGCAAGAATACTGGAGTGGGTCGCCATTTTCTTTTCCAACAAGAAATATACATCAGCATCATAAAGGCTATGTATGACAAACCCACAGCTAGCAATACATCTAATAGTCAAAAGCTGAAAGTTTTTCCTCTAAGATAAAGAACAAGGCAAGAATGCTTTACTCTTGCCACTTTTATTTAACATAGTATTGAAAGTCTTAGCCACAGAAATTAAGCAAGAAAAATAAAGAAAAGGCATCCAAATTGGAAAGGAAGATGTAAAAGTGTCCCTGTTTGTGGATGACATGATTCTGTATGTTAGAAAAAAGCCTCAAATATTTCACCAAAAAATTACTAGAACTATAAATGAATTCAGTAAAGTTGCAAGAGGATACAAAAATGATATAAAGAAATCTGTTGCATTTCTATACACTAAAATGAACTATAAGAAAAAGAAGTTAAGGAAGCAACTTTGTTTATAATCTTATCATAAAATAGTAAAATACCAAGGAATAAATTTAACTAGGGAGGTGAAAGATCTGTACTCTGGAAACTATAAGATATTGTGGAAGGAAATTGAAGGCAATACAAATAAATGGGAAGATTAACTATACTCACAGACTGGAAGTATTAATATTTTTAAATGTCTCTTTTACCCCATGAAATATACAGATTCAATTCAATTATTATTCAAAATACAAATGGAATTTTTCATAGAAATAGTACAAAAATGTTTAAATTTATTTGGAACCACAGAAGACCCTGAATTGCCAAAGCAATCTTGAGAAAAAAGAACAAAGGTGGAAGTATCATGCTTTCAGCCTTGAAACTATACTAGAAAGCTATAGTAATTAAAACTGTATGGTACTGGCACAAAAACAGACAGACACATAGATCAATGGGAAAGACTAGGGAGTTTAGAAGTAAAAACCACTATCATATGTTCAATTAAACTATGACAAAGGAAAACATCTATTTCAGAAAATAATCTGCTTCACTGACTACATTAAACCCTTTGACTGTGTGAATCATAACAAACTGTGGAAAATTCTTAAAGAGATGGGAATACCAGACGACCTTACCTGCCTCTTCAGAAACCTGTATGCAGGTCAAGAAGCAACAGTTAGAACTGGACATGGAACAACAGACTGGTTTGAAATTTGGAAAGAGTACATCAAGGCTGTATATTGTCACCTTGTTATTTAACTTATATACAGAGTACATCATGAGAAATGCTGGGCCAGAAGAAGCACAAGCTGGATTCAAGATTGACAGGAGAAATATCAATAACCTCAGATATGCAGATGACATCACCCTCATGGCAAGCAAAGAACTTAAGAGCCTCTTGATGAAGGTGAAAGAGGAGAGTGAAAAAGCTGGCTTAAACTCAACATTCAAAAAACAAAGATCATTGCATCTGGTCCTATCACTTCATGACAAATAGAAGAGGAAACAATGGAAAGTGACAGATTTTATTTTCTTGGGTTCCAAAATCACTGCAGATGGTGACTGCAGCCACAGAATTAAAAGATACTTGCTCCTTGGAAGGAAAGCTATGAGAAACCCAGACAGTATATTAAAAAGCAGAGACATTATTTTGCTGACAAAGGTCTGTCTAGTCAAAGCTACGGTTTTTCCAGTAGTCATGTATGAATGCAAAAGTTATACCATAAAGGAGACTGAGTGCCAAAGAATTGGTGCTTTTGAACTGTGGTGTTGGAGAAGATTCTTGAGTATCCCTTGGACTGCAAGGAGATCAAACCAGTCAATCCTAAAGGAAATCAATCCTAAATATTCATTAGAAGGACTGATGTTGAAGCTGAAGCTCCAATACTTTGGCCACTTGATTCAAAGAGCTGACTCAGTAGAAAAGACTCTGATGCTGGGAAAGATTGAAGGCAAGAGATGAAGGGGACGACAGAGAATGAGATGGTTGGATGGCATCACCAACTCAATGGACATGAGTTTGAGCAAGCTCCGGGAGATGGTGAAGGACAGGGAAGCCTGGTGAAATGCAATCCAAGGGGTTGCAAAGAGCTGGAAATAACTGAGCGAGTTAACAACAGCAACATGACAAAGGAAGCAAGAGTAAGAAATGAAGAAAATATAGTCTCTTCCATAAATGGTGTTGGGGAAACTGGAGAGCTACATGCAAAAGAATTAAATTGTGCTACTTTCTTATACCATACACAAAATAATCTCAAAATGTATTAAAGACTTAAGTATGATGAAAGTGAAAGTGAAGTCGCTAAGTCATGCCCTACTCTTTATGACCCCATGGTCAGTAGCTTGCACCAAGCTCCTCCTTCCATGGGGTTTTCCAGGCAAGAGTACTGAAGTAGGCTGCCATTTCTTTCTCCAGGGAATCTTCCCGACCCAGGGATCGAACCCAGGTCTCCCACATTGAGGCAGATGCTTTACCATCTGAGCCACCAGGGAAGTATGATACCTGAAATCATAAAACTTATAGAAGAAAACATAGGCAGTAACTACACTGACATCAATCTTAGCCCTTCTTTTTTAGATATGACTCCTAAAGCAAAACAAAACAAAACAAAACAAAACAAAAGACAAAGTAAAACTACAAACTAAAAAGATTTGCACAGCAAAAGAAACCACCAACAAAATAAAAAAGCAATCTACTGAATGGGAGAAGAGATTTGCAAATGATATACTTGATAAAAGGTTGATATCCAAAATATACGAAGAGCTTATACAACTCAATAGCAAAGAACCAACCTGGTTTAGAAATGGGCAGAGCACCTGAATAGACATTTTTCCAAAGAAGACCTACAGATGAACAATGGACACTTGAAATCCTTAACTATCAGGAAAATGCAAGTTGAAATCACAATGAGGTATAACTTTACACCTGTAAGAATGGCTATTATCAAAAAGGTAAGAAACAATAATTATTGGTGAGGATGTGAAAAGGGGAACCTTGGTGTACTGTTAAAGAAACTGGAAATCGGTGCAGTTGTTATGGAAAATATTATGGAGATCTCTCCAAGAATTAGAAATAGAACTACCTTATGGTTCAGCAATTCACACTCCTAGATATATATCTGAAGAAATTAAAACACTGATTGAAAAAGATATAGGCACTACAATGTTCATAGAAGCATTATTTAGAATAGCCAAGATAGGGAAACAACCTGAGTGTCTGTCAAAAATGAATGGGGTGGGAGGTGGGGGGGGGGTCTTCAGGATTGGGAACTCATGTACACCTGAGACGGATTCATGTCAATGTATGGCAAAATCAATACAGTAATGTAAAATAAAATAAAGTAAAAATAAAAATGTAATTAAAAAAATGAATAGGTAAAGAAACTTAAAAATGTATTTTTAGCCATAAAAATATCAAATCTTGTCATTTGTGGCAACATGGATGGACCTGGAGAATATTGTGTTAAGTGGAATAAGTCAGAAAAAACAAATACTGTATGATTTCACTTATACATGTATTCTAAAAAAATAAAACTAATGAGGAAACAAAACAAAACAGGAAAAGACTCAAATACAGAGAAAAAAAATGCTGATTGCCAGAGGAGAGGAGTGGAGGGACAGATGAAATAGGGTTGAAGAGGTATAAACTTCCAGCTAAAATAAATGTCATGTGAATATACACCTAAAGAAAACATCAATAATACCACAATACTTTGTATGGTGACCGATGGAATAGCTTTATTGATCATTTCATGATGTATAAAAATATTATAGGTTGCACACTAATACAATATTGCATGTTAATTATAATTCAACAAAAAAGAAAAAAGCATCATAATTCTTTTCAGTAAGTGGAACACTTTTCCATTTCATCATTCAATACATACTGATTAAATGTCTTTAACATATGAAGCATCTTGCTAATTGCTAGGAGATTCAGTGGCAAACATGGCACAGTTTTTTTAAAATAAGGAAATTCTGTCTCTTATTTATTTCATAAAATCAGTATGAGCACATAGGAGTTTCCCAGGTGGCGCTAGTGGTAAAGAACCCACCTGCCATTGCAGGAGATGCAAGAGACGTGGGTTTGATACCTGGATCAGAAAGATCCACTATATGGAATTTCTCCCCATTTGCATACTCTTTCCTGGGAAATTCCATTGACCAAGAAGCCTGGTGGGCTACAGTCCACGGGGCTGCAAAGAGTTGGACACAACTGAATCATTGCATGTGAACATATGGATATTTATTTTATTCTATTCAAGAGTATTAGTTATTTTTTGGCTTAAATTGCTCTAGCTGGGGCCCTTAGGAGCTCCTTCAGGTTGGTTCCTGTGCCCTTTTGATAAGTCTTATCACTTTTTCTTATAAATCTCTTTCAGGATTTGTTCTGAACCTATCGTCTATCAGGAACTCATTTATTGCTTTATTCTACGTGGCTTTTTTTTTTTTTTTTTTTAAAAAACTGATTTATTGATTTTTTTAAAAAGGATTTTCTGATGTTAAAATCTGCAGATTCTTCATAGTTTCTAAAATTTATGTAATGGAAGTCACACAAATTTCTTTCTGGCTTCTTTTATCAGCATAATTATTTTAAGATATTCATATTACTGTGTATATCAATATTTAATTTCTTTTTATTGCTGAGTAATATTCTACTGCATGGATATATCACTATTATTCCATACTCTGTTTATCTGTTGGTGGATATGTTGGCTGTTTCTTATTTTTCTTATTACAAATAAGTTGATATGAATAGTCTTATTATAAAAGTTTTTGTGTGAACTGGAAGATCTTGGAAAGAGTTGAAGAGAAGGTATAGAGACTGAGATTTTTATATGCTCCTTTCAGGAAACAGTTTTGAAAAACAATGTGTAATCCAGGAGGACTCGGATAGAGGCAAGGACTGAGGCATGGACTTATATGTAGGTAGTTTGATAAGTAATCCCAGGAGCAAAAATGAGACACAGAAGTGAGTGAGACAAGGGAAGAAGTAAAATCAATATCAGGTGCTTTTTTGAGGTTGCCATCTTGGGCAATGGGAGCTTGATTATTAATGGACAACTTGTGAAGCCAGAATCATCCATCTGACAGATAGAAGGTGGGAATGCCTACCCACCAGATCTTATTTCCTCTTGTTCAAGGGTTTTCTGTGGAGAAATTACTTAATACTTCTGAACTATGCATGTGCCAAAGCCCAGCAAACAGAGCTTGACTTTGTAGTTATTAAACAGGAAAGTAAAAAATGAGCATCTGGCTCATTATACATGGCATATGGTGTGAGTGCATCGGGTACCCTCTGAAAAGCATCATAAATCCAATAGTACTATTTTTCTTATATCATGAAAGCTGCAAAAATACCTCATCCATCTTCAACATATGGGCAATATAGAAAGATTTAGAATAGAAATGAAACATTACATTGCAATCCAATTCCTTCTGTGTAACTTTAAGGGCAATGAATAAACTGCTTTCATTATTTTCATGCCTGGGAATTTCTATGTTCTGTGCCCTCCAAGTATGTAATTATACTATGTTTGTAGTTGCTCATGTTTCTTGGGTGAAAACTTATTCCTGTTCATTGATTTGTGGAAGATTTACTCAATCAACAATGATTATGGAGAACTTAAGCTACATTGTGTTTAGAGCAATAAAGGAATTCAATTATTTTGTCAGTTCCACAGTTTTATATGTTCCAATTGATACACAGAATAAGAATACATAACCTTAGGAAATGAGGTTAAGTTTGACCTTTCAAAGCTTTTGAAACTAAGCATGAAATACTGATTAAAAAATTTAAAACAGTAGAACATAAAGCAGAAAGTAATAAAACTAGAAGAAAAATTGAATTGATATTAAAAATCAAAAGATAATTGTGTTAGTTTATTAGGACTCCTATAATAAATTACCATTAAGGTGGAGGCTTAGTGGAGGCTTAGAACAAGAGAAATGTATTTGCTTACAGTTTTGTAGGCCAGAAATCTGAAATCAAGATGTGGACAGGGCTGCACTTCCTATTCAGGATCTAGGGAAGGATACTTCCATGATTCCTCCAGCTTCTGGCGGCTATGGGCAATTCTTGGCTTCCTTAGCTTGTGGTCACATCCCTCCAATGTCTGCCTTCATCTTCGTATTACTTTCTCCTCTGTGCTGGAGTCTTCTCTTTTGCCTCAACTCTTCCTCTACGTTTCTCTTACAAAGATACTTTCAGTGGGTTTAGGGTTCACTCAGACAGTTGTTGAAATGAGGATGATTTGGTCTTCTCAAAATTCTTAATTACCTCTGAAAGGGCTGTTTTTCCAAACAAAGTAACATTCAGGTTCTGAAGATTAAGAACTGGACATATTTTTTTGGGGGGAGTCACCATTTAACTCAGTACAGTAATTCTTTGAAAAAAGTAATAAAACAGGTATATACCATATAAGTTAGATCAAGAAAAATAGAGAAGGCACAACAAAAGAATGGTAGCATAGGAAAGGAGGCATAATAAACGAAACAGAGATTTAAAATTACAGGGTAATGAAACATATAGCTTTATAACAATACATTAAAAACTTAAATAAATTTGACAATTTTCTAAAATGCTCTAATTTACTTTTCACTTGACTCCAAAAAGGCATAACTAAATAGATTGTGAATCAGAAGAGAATTGGAAATAAGTCAAACATCTTCAAAAATAGATATTATTCAAAATGAAAAAAAAACTTCGTGTATTTTTTGTTTTTGACTGTGCTGGGTCTTCATTGCTCTATGCAGGCTTTCTCTAGTTGCAGTGAATGAGGGCTACTCTCTAGTTGTGGTGCTTAGGCTTCTTGTGGTGGTGGTTTCTCTTGTTGTGGAGCACAGACTCTAGGGCTTGTGAATATCAGTAGTTGCAGCGCACCGGCTTAGTTGCCCTGCAGAATGTTGAATCTTCCTGGACCAGGGATCAAACCTATGTCCCCTGCATTGGCAGACGATTCCCTACCACTGGACCACTAGGGAAGTCTCAACTGGTTTTATGGATGAGTTCTAACAAACCTTCAAGGAATAGAAAATATTATCCTATATTCTGAAAGAGAAGTAGAAGAAGGAGGAGGAGAAGAAGAAGTAGGGGGAAGGGAGGGGAAGAAGGGAAGGGAGGAGAGAAAGGAGGGGGAGTCAGAGGCTGGGAGTAGAATTGGGAGGGGGAGGGAGAGAAAACATTATGTTATTTGGCTTGAGCTGCCATAACAAAATACCACAGGTTGGATGGCTTTAAAAACAGCCATTTGTAGTTGCACAAACTCAGAGGTGAGAAGTACAAGTTCAAAGTTAAAAAAAAATTCAGATTCCTGTGAGACCTTTCTTCCTGGCTTGCAGTTGGCTACGTTCTTGCTGTGTCTTCTTGCGGACTTTTCTCTGTATGCAGAAACAGAAATATCTTTCTTTTCCTATAGGGACACCAGTTCCATAACATTAGGGCTCCACTCTTATGAATTCATTGTAACCCTAATTACATCTTTAATGTCTTTTTCTATAATACCATCACATGGGGGTTAGAGATTCAACATATGAATTTGAGGAGAGAATATAATTCAGTCCAGAATGAGATAAAAAGTAAATGCCTGATTTTATGCCTAGAGCATAAATCTGTTATCAGAACAGGAAAAGAACATCAGAAATACTAACTTATAGGTCAATATGGAAAAGGCAATGGCACCCCACTCCAGTACTCTTGCCTGGAAAATCCCATGGATGGAGGAGCCTGGTAGGCTGCAGTCCATGGCGTTGCTTAGAGTCAGACACGACTGAGTGACTTCACTTTCACGTATTGGAGAAGGAAATGGCAACCCACTCCAGTGTTCTTGCCTGGAGAATCCCAGGGACGGGGAGCCTGGTGGTCTGCTGTCTATGGTGTCACACAGAGTCAGACACAACTGAAGTGATTTAGCAGCAGCAGCTGCTTACCTATGTGTATAGATGGGAAATTCTTAAAGTTTTAAGATAAAATAAATGTGCAAAGAATGAAGAATGCTTCAAAACAACAACAAAAATACCTGTTAATTTTTTCAATACAGCATAATATTAAAAATCAAATTCCATATTATTTTCAATATGACACTATGATATGAAAAAAAGCATAGTTTGGAAAAATTCATCATAGTAGAAAACTGCCTAAATTTGATACCTAATAAAAATTTTCATCAGATATCAGAATATGCTGGTTAAGATCAGAAACAAAAGAGTGGCCTGTTACTATGCCTGTGTAACATTATACTGAAAGTTCTATCTCATGTTTACACATGTGTGTTCGTGTGCATGCAATGCTAAGTAACTCAGTCATGTCTGACTCTATGTGAGGACTACAGCTCGCCAGGCTCCTCTATCCATGGGGATTCTCCAGGCAAGAATACTGGGATCAAAACCTATGTCTCTTATGTCTCCTGCATTGGCAGGCAGGCGCTTTACTACTAGCATCACGTGGGAAGCCTGAAGGTTTTAGCTCAAGTAATAACAAACAGAAAGAGGCATAAACATCAGGAAGGAAGAAATAACAGTGTGATTTTCAAATGACATGATTTTTATCTATAAAAAAATCTAGGGGTGTCAACTGACAAACTGTCTGTTCCATAAAGTAATTCAATCAGATCACCAGACACAAGATGAATATAAAAAAAAAACAGTAGCATTTTTAGATGACCATAACCAATTACAGAGCTGTTACAGAAAAAAACTATATGCAACAGCAGAATTTTAATATCTGTAAGAATAAATCTCATACAATAAGTAGAAGATCTACATAGGGAAATCTGTAAAATATTACTGGATGAGTTTGAAGAAAATTTAATAAATAGGGAAATATTCCCAAACTTCATTTCTAAACTCAATGAATAACAATCAAGTTCTCAACTAATACATTTCATAGAAATTAACTATCTGATTTTAAGATTCATATGGAGCCATAAGTGTGCATAAATATCCTAGACATTGTTAAAAAAGGAGATGAGACTGTTTCACAGGTATGAAAATATTACAAATTTGCTGTACCAAATGTTGTTAGTGGTCTACCCAGTATACCTTCTTCCCTCTGTTCTACCAACACAATGCTAAATTTATTTGGGGTGGTAAAATTCTCAATTTCCCATGCTCCTTTTGAGAGAGTCATTTCCTAGGCAGGTTGATAAGAAGTCTAGGGGTCCCCAAGGAAAGAGGGGTCTGGAATTCTAAACGAGGAAGAAAGGACAAACATTTTTTCCCTCTACATTCCTTAGGATTATATAACAATAATGTATCCTGCCTGAGGACAGTCTCTGGATTAAACCTTCTGGCTAATCTTGTTATCTTAAAATGTAAATTATGGGAGTAGGTCTGGTGAGGTCTTTACAATCTCCAGACATTCTTTGGATTCATTGGAGAGTATGTAACTCCACTGTTAATACTAGCTAGGGGGCACTCATTGTGCCCTCTTCTGATGCCTATGTCAGAAGCTTTCTCTATCTCTTTTATACTTTAATAAAATTTTATTACACAAAAGCTCCGAGTGATCAAGCCTCGTCTCTGCCCCCCAGTTGAATTCCTCTCCTCCAGAAGCCAAGAATCCCGGCATCTTTTCGTGGTTCAGCAACAACCTTTCACTTTGCTCTTAAAGTGGCCTGTGACATAGTTTTGGCTGAGAAGATTTAAGAAAAGTTTTTCACATGAGGCTTCTGGGAGAAGTATAGTTTTCTCGACAAAAAGGGATATACTCATATTAGATGTAGCTTTTTCCCATGTCTAACTCCTTCCCCCTTTAATGTATCTATTATGATATGATCCCTAGGGGTTCATCAGTTATCTGGCAACCTTGAGGACCAAAGCTAATGTTAAAACAAGTAGCAAAGTTAAAAGTAAGAATGATTCTGGGTCCCAGATGTATTCTTAGCCTTGCCATCCCTGACTTGGACCAACCAACTCTGGCGTTTTGGTTACACAAGAAGAACTAACTCCAGTTCAGCCACTGTTACCAGGACTTTGTAACATGTAGCAAAATACAGTCCTAACTGGTAATAGCTATATTATGAAAACCTCCTGCTATTGGTATTGACAGAGGCATAGACAAATTGACCTATTGGACGGAATACAAAATCCTAAATGAGACTCATGGAAGAATGGGATTTTGTATAAAGCAACTGTAAGTTGCATGTTAAATCAATGAAGAAAGAATGATCTAGTAAACAAATTTTAATTGGCTACCCCTTTAAGAAAAAAAACTGAGATATTTACTTCATACAGTTGGAAGTGAGTTTGAGCAAACTCTGGGAAAGAGTGAAGGACAGGGAAGCCTGGTGTGCTATAGTCCATGGGGTCACAAAGAGCCAGACACAACTGAGTTTCTGAACAACAACAGTTGGAAAACAGTAAATATTGTGAGAAGTAGGGCAACTTCACGTCTTGGTTTCCTCAGGACAGCCAGTTTAATTCCGTCATTGATGTGTAAGTATCAATAGCCCTCCATTTCAGGCTCAAAAATGAATAGTATGGCCACTTTCAGTTGAGAAAGGAAATTGACAAAAATGCTGGTGAGTTTTGCTTGGTTCAGGACTTGTAAGATCCTGTAGCGCACAGGGTGTGACCATAACTATAGCTTTTGACTAGTTACTGAAATGAATTGCCTGCCGGCATGGAGCATGTGTTCACATTCCCACTATCACTGTAGGGCAGGGGGTCAGAATCATTCATGTCAGATCTGGTTCTAGACTTAGGGCCTTGGGGCACCACGTGAGCAAAAAGGAGCTTTTTAAAAAAATACAGAATCAAAATGAATCTCTGAATCATAATTATAAAGCACACTAAGAAATCAAATAATTAACCAGATAATTTTGAAAGTGATTTACTCCATGTGAATTTTGTAAAAAAAAAAAAAAAGCTTTTAATACTTTTAGATAAGTATGTGAGGGCCCTTAAAGATATAAATGAAAGAATAATAGCTTTTAAAAATAAATAAGACATTGTAAAATGCAAAAGTCAAAAATCAAACAATAACAGTTGCTTCTAAAAATTAATCAGTTAGAAATCTTGAAAACAAAATGTATAATCTTCTTAAAAATTAACAAACTATTTTCTAGAGGAGTTTTAGGTTTGCAGAAAAATTGAACAGAATGTACACAAGATGCTATATACCTGCCATCTCCTCCCTACCAACACAGATTCCTTTGTTATTAATATATCACATTACTGTGGTATATTTGCTACAACTGATGAACCGATAGCGATATATATTAGCTAAAGTCCGTAGCTTACATTTGATTTCACTCTTTGTGTTGTATATTCTATGGGTTTTGCCAAACATATGTCATGTACCTAGAATTACACTACCGTATGGTTTCACTACCTTAAAAATCAGATATATAATTTTCAAATATAAAAAATACTTGAACAGAAAACAATCTATATTGAAAACACTAAAAAGAAAATGGTAAAGTGAAGATATGTTTATTATGTTTTTAATACTCAAATGATTAGTAGTAATGATCCTTCTTTTACTTGTAATATTGATAATTTATGTCTTCTTTATTTTTATCTTGGATAACCTATCTAATGGTTTATCAATCTTTTAGAAGAATTAGCTTTAGATTTAACTGATTATTTTCTATAGTTTTTCTGTTTTCAATCTAATTGTTGTCCTTTCTAATTTTTATTATTTCTTTTATTTAGCTTCTTTAGACTTAAATTACCTTTTTTTCTTCTCTAGTATCATAATAGGAAAGCTTGGTTATTGATTTTAGATTTATCTTTCCTAATATATTCATTTAACAATATGAATTCCCCTTTAAGCTTTGCTTTTTTTTTTTTAATTTTTATTTTTACTTTATTTTAGTTTATAATACTGTATTGGTTTTGCCATACACTGACATGAATCTGTCTCGGGTGCACATGAGTTCCCAATCCTGATCCACCCCCCCGCCCAACCCCATATCAACTCTCTGGATCATCCCCGTGCACCAGTCCCAAGCATCCTGTATCCTGCATTGAACATAGACTGGTGATTCATTTCTTACATGATAGTATGCATGTTTCAGTGCCATTCTCGCAAATCCTCCCACACTCTCCCTCTCCCTCAGAGTCCAAAAGTCCATTCTATTCATCTGTGTCTCTTTTGCTATCTCGCATACAGGGTTAGCATTACCATATTTCTAAATTCCATATATATGTGTTAGTATACTGTATTGGTGTGTTTCTTTCTGGCTTAATTCACTCTGTATAATCGGCTCAAGTTTCATTCAACTCATTAGAACTGATTCAAATGTATTCTTTTTAATGGCTGAGTAATACTCCATTGTATATATGTACCACAGCTTTCATATAAGCTTTACTTTTGCTCTTACATGATAGTATGCATGTTTCAGTGCCATTCTCGCAAATCCTCCCACACTCTCCCTCTCCCTCAGAGTCCAAAAGTCCATTCTATTCATCTGTGTCTCTTTTGCTATCTCGCATACAGGGTTAGCATTACCATATTTCTAAATTCCATATATATGTGTTAGTATACTGTATTGGTGTGTTTCTTTCTGGCTTAATTCACTCTGTATAATCGGCTCAAGTTTCATTCAACTCATTAGAACTGATTCAAATGTATTCTTTTTAATGGCTGAGTAATACTCCATTGTATATATGTACCACAGCTTTCATATAAGCTTTACTTTTGCTTCATTCAATAAATTTTGATAAGTTGTCATTTCATTTATTTCATTAAACATTTAAAAAGTTTCTCTGAGGTTTCTTCTTTGACAAATGTGTTATTTAGAAACATGTTGTTTAAAATCCAAATACTTGGAGATTGTCCTCCATCTTTTTATTATCATTTACTTGTTTAACTCCAGTGTGGTCTGAGAATGTCCCAGAATGTATTATATCTTGGTGAATATTCCACATGCACTTCAGAAGAATGCATATTCTGCCATTGTTGTGTGGAATATTTTATAAAGATAAATTAGATAAGATTGATTAATAGTGCTGCTCAGATAATCTATTAATATATCCTTAGTGACTTTCTGCCAGTTCAGTCCATGAACCAGTGAAAACGAAGTGTTGAAGTCTCCATCTATGATAGTAGATCTGCTATTTCTTCTTTCAGTATCATAATTTTTGCCTCATTTTTTGTTGTTAGATGTACACACACTTAGGACTGTTATGTTATTTTGGACTTATTTCTGATAATTCTGCCTAATCTGTCTAGAATTTATGTAGCTATTCTGGCTTCCTTTTTATTGGTGTTAGTGGAGTATAGCTTTCTCTACCCTTTACTTCTAATCTCTCTGTATTTAAAGCATCTTTCTTGTAAACAACATAGAATTTTTTGTGTTTATGTTCTCTGACAATTTGTCTTTTAATTTGTTGCACTTAGACATTTAAATTGATTATTGATATAGTTGGATTAATATCTATCATCTTGTTTTGCTGAATTTACTGCACTTTTTCTCTATTATTCACCCTCCTTCACCATTTTCTGCCCTCTCTGGTTTTATTTTGAAATTTTTTATTGAAGTATATTTGATTTACAATATTATATTAGTTTCAACTGTACAAGATAGTGATTCAAATTTTCTTTAGATTATAGTCCATTTATAATTATTATAAAATATTGGCTCTATTCCCTGTGCTGTACAGTATATCCTCAAGCTTATTTGCTTTATACGTAGTAGTTTGTATCTATCAACCCCTCCCTAATATTGCCCCTCCCCCTTTTCTCTCCCTCTTGGTAACCACTAGTTTGTTCTCTATGTTTTTCCTACTTTTTATAGTCATTTGTTTTACTTCTTGGATTCCACATATAAATGATATCATATAGTATCTGTCTTTGATTTATTTCACTAAACATAATACACACCAGGTCCATCCACATGGTTGCAAAAGGCAAAATTCCATTCTTTTCTACCTGAATAGCATTCCATTGTATTCCAATAGTATTTCATTCCTCATCTTCTTTATCCATTCATCTGTGATGGGCACTTAAGTTGCTTCCATATCATGGCTATTGTAAATAATGCTATGAACATTGGGGTACATGTACCATTTTCAATTAGAGTTTTCATTTTCTTCAGATGTATACCCAAGAGTTGAATTGCTGGATCTTATGGTAGTTCTATTTTTAGCCTTTTGACAGACCGCTATACTATTTTTCATAGTGGCTGCACTGATTTCCATTCCTACCAATGGTGAATGAGGGTTCCCTTTTCTCAGCATCCTTGCCAACTTTTGTTATTTATGGTCTTTTTGATGATAGTCATTCTGACAGATGTAAGGTGATATCTCATTGTGGTTTTGATTTGTGTCTCTCTAATAATTAGCAATGTTGAGCATCTTTTCATGTCTGTCGGCCATCTGTGTATCTTCTCTGAAAAAATGTCTATTGAGGTCTTTTGCCCAGTTTTTAATCAGGTTATTATCTTTTTATATTGAGTTATATGAACATTTATATATTTTAGATATTAACCCCTTATTTGTCGTATCATTTGTAAATATTTTCTCCCATTTAATAGGTTATATTTTCATTTTCTCATGGTTTTCTTTGTTGTGAAAAAACTTTTAAGTTAAATTAGGTTCCATTTGTTTATCTTTGCTTTTGTTGCTTTGAAAAAACTGGGTAATTAGTCTTACGAGGTTTCCTATAGTCAGAATTTTACTGATTATTTCTCTGTTCCTTATATTCCCTGTAAAGTGGGACTGGGAGCAAATTGATCAGATTCAGAGTCCTCTTTGTTCCCTCCCTTTTGGACATGATTATTTCATAACTAACTGCTACATAGGGTTCCATCTGGATGTACAGGATGCTATATAGGGACGTTTATAGCCCTAATCCATGACTTCATTCAGTTCAGTTCAGTTCAGTCACTGAGTCGTGTCTGACTCTTTGCGACCCCATGAGTCGCAGCACACCAGAGCTCACTGTCCATCACCAACTCCCGGAGTTCACTCAGACTCACGTCCATCGAGTCGGTGATGCCATCCAGCCATCTCATCCTCTGTTGTCCCCTTCTCCTCCTGCCCCCAATCCCTCCCAGCATCAGAGTCTTTCCAATGAGTCAACTCTTCGCATGAGGTGGCCAGAGTGCTGGAGTTTCAGCTTTAGCATCATTCCTTCCAAAGAAATCCCAGGGTTGATCTCCTTCAGAATGGACTGGTTGGATCTCCTTGCAGTCCAAGGGACTCTCAAGAGTCTTCTCCAACACCACAGTTCAAAAACATCAATTCTTCTGCACTCAGCCTTCTTCACAGTCCAACTCTCACATCCATACATGACCACAGGAAAAACCATAGCCTTGACTAGACAGACCTTAGTTGGCAAAGCAATGTCTCTGCTTTTGAATATGCTATCTAGGTTGGTCATAACTTTTCTTCCAAGGAGTAAGCGTCTTTTAATTTCATGGCTGCAGTCACCATCTGCAGTGAT